>OZ024910.1:70368411-70528411 GCA_964017125.1 Flabesymbios commensalis | reverse complement strand
ATTATTATTATTATTATTATTATTATTATTATTATTATTATTAATTTTATTATTATTATTATTATTATTATTATTATTATTATTATTATTATTATTATTATTATTATTATTATTATTATTATTATTATTATTATTATTATTATTATTATTATTATTATTATTATTATTATTATTATTATTACGGTGATATGCTTATGGTACAGCTATACATATATGTGGACGTACTAATATATTTATTGATTTCAGATACGGGAAGAAGTCGCATCGGTGCAAGATGGCATCATTAAAAAGTGTCCTATCTTTGAAAGCACACGGTTAAATACCAGTATTATTCATTTCACAATACTATCTTTTCGAATTTCTGATAAAGATGCGAACTATGAAGATGCAGAAAAATTGAGGTGCGTAGTGCCTATGGGGTAAACGACAATCTAAAAGTGCAAACAAACTATGTAAACTGACCACAATCATATGGTTGATAGTGTTTTGAGATATACATGTAGTCTACATATGAATAGGGCTCAAATTTATCTGCCAATAGGCTCATCCGTCTGGTAGCTGCTTGTCGCCAAACTGATCCAAACCGATTGAGATATTTAAATGACTCTGTATTCTAATTAGCTATGGTGACGGCTGCTTACCAAAGTATGGGAAATGATATGAAATACATTCCTCTGAATTGAAATATGTTGGTCTAACAATGTATTCATTGATTAGAGTGTCATAGCTGGGCATGATCAGCTATTCAGCTAAGAAGACACAAATATATGTGAGCACTTTGTCATGCTCAATGATGCTGAATTATTGTCAGTTAGATATTTCATTCGTTTTTAAATCTATTTTTTCAGCCTCTATTTTGTAGTATCTGCAAACATAATAAATTTATAATAAAGATATTTTATAAGTTCACCATATCATGTAGATATGAAATAAACGATTTGGATCCAGGGGTACTACCCTGCAGAACGCTACAACATATATTCCTTAGATCAGAAGTTGCATTATTACAAAATACATTTTGTGATCTTCCTTATAAGTAACAGCTTAATCATGAATTAGCAAATATTCAAGTAAAATGGCATCAATATTTTGTTTAATTTTACTGTGGTAAGGGTACCCACATTAAAAAAATATTGTAATTGTTCCACTCTCTACATAATGAAACAGTGTAAACTGATTTCCTCGTTTTAAACACGTTTAAATTCAAAATCACAGCAGTGCTGATTGCATAGTTACACACCTATTAATTAAGCATTCAGTACTACACAATACACATCATCCAGCAACTGATAAACGTGACATTTTACATGACCCTAATATAACCTTCATTTGGGCAGTATATGTGCAGTAAAGCACAACCTCAACCCATGTCGACCTTCATACCCAATTATGTATCAAACTTGCGATGGAGTAAATTAGGGTAAAAAATCATTTTTTTCGTCACTTTACGGCCAGAATAGCCATTTAACTAACTAACTAACTAACTAACTAACTGACTGACTGACTGACTGACTGACTGACTGACTGACTGACTGACTGACTGACTGACTGACTGACTGACTGACTGACTGACTGACTGACTGACTGACTGACTGACTGACTGACTGACTGACTGACTGACTGACTGACTGACTGACTGACTGACTGACTGACTGACTGACTGACTGACTGACTGACTGACTGACTGACTGAATGAGTGTTTGATTGAATACAAGTTATGGATTTCAAATATGGGTAATATAAAGGAAGCGTTCACAATTGGGATTTTAACGGAATGGATTATTTTTCATTCGGGGCAAATGTAACACGCTAGTCTAACGAGCAGTAGGCCTGAAGATTTTTAGTAAACAATTTACTTAATCACCCATAAATTACAATTCTAGGGCTTGTGTATTATTTTTGTGAAAACATGTCTGGTTACAGAGCATTCCAAATTTTACAACAATGCGCTGATGAATTCTGGAACAGGAATTCCAAAAGAATTGAATTGACATTTGAAGGATTGCGAGACTGGGAGAAACTACTATTTCTGAAATTAAAAGAAGATGACGAATGTAAAAGATTCGTCGCAGCTGCAGGTCAGTGTAGTCATAAAAATATAACACACCATCAACAAATTATGATTTAAACATGTTAAAGGGCGCGTGAAGTCCCCATAAATAACCTGTGCAAAGTATTTTAAATACAATTTTATTCCGAGAGTGCTTCAACGGTACATTTCAGCCCACTGAGAGTGATTTCCGGGATCCAAAAGTAGGGGGGTGAGCGTGTTTTGAATGTCAGGACAGGTTTTTCTGACGTCAGGTGGTGGAATTTTGCCCGATCTGTTTTCGTACATGAAGCTATTCATGTACGAAGCACAAGACATGCATTGACTCGGTACCGTTTTAATGCTGGGTCAGTGCCACAGACATCTGTAATTCTGCGATAGTTGATTAGTAATCATGTGAGAACTTTGTGTGTGATTTCTTGTATTGAAACTCCGCCTAGCCTTGCAAGAGTTTCACTCCTTGCGCAGTGCCGTTCACTCACTCACCTAAGCCTCCCCCCCCCCCCCCCCCAAGAGTGCACATTCTCAGTCTTAACTTATGCTCGTAACTATCTCGGGACCACTTCTATTTATACTTTATTTGAACGACACATCTGGATGGACGTTCTTTTACTGTATCATCATTTGCAGTTGATTTTAAAATATTTAGAAACATAAAATCCACTTTTGATTCTTATGTATTGCAGAATGATCTAAAATTGTCAGAGATTTGGGCGATACGTTGAAAAATGTATTTGAATGTGGAAAAATGTTATGTCAATTTCTAAAGCACATTGTGGCATGAAATTTGAATATTATGTAGATGGTCAGTTACTAACAAGGGTTGATTCCATAATTGACTCAGAAATCACATTGACTGCCAGTATGACTTCTAAAAATACCTTTTTAAAATGGTCTCCAAGGCTCAATGTATGTCAGGTTTAGTCAAACGTTCTTTGGCATTAAATGCCCCTTTGGCAATAAAATTGCAGTTGTATCTTTCTCATGTTACTTGAATTTTGTACACTATGGTGGTCTCAGTACCAGGTAAATGAAGTTATGCGCATTGAATGGGTTCAACGTCATGCTACAAAAAATATTTTAAATGAATATTTATCCGATGTCTCATACAAAGATAGATGACTAACTTTGTGTATAGTACCACTGTGTTACTGCAGATAAATTATTGATCTGTGTTTCCTATTTAAATGTTTACATGGTGAAATTGATATGACCATTAATACATACCTACAATTTGTAAAGTCAGAGAACAGCATACATCATTCAAGATGATGGCAAAACAACAGTTTTTGTTCTGTTAGACCTCTCAGAAGCTTTTGACACACTGGACCACAGTGGAGTCATCAGCCTGTTGGCGAATTGGTATGGCATCTCTGGAAATGCCCTCCGGTGGCTTGCCTCATATCTGATGGATCGACAGCAAATGGTTACAGATAAAGAATGTGTGGGTGAACCTTTCCAAACAAAGAATTGTGCCCCACAGGGATCTGTCCTTGGGCCGCTCCTTTTCACACTCTATATAAGACCTCTTAGTAAAATAATCTCTAGACATAATGTGTGTCACCATCTTTATGCTGATGATACGCAGATCTATATCACCTTATCCAAATCAGAACCAGAGATGTCATTGGCACTGTTGCGGGATTGTCTGTTGGACGTAGGTGACTGGATGAGAAGTAGTAAACGCAAGTTAACCTCAGATAAAACAGAGGTTTTATTGTTTGGAACAAAATTCCATCGAAAATAATTTATGAAACATTCCCCCGCAAAATTATTAGATCACTAAATAACACCAGCAGACTCCGCTCGAAATCTTGGAGTCGTGTTTGACGGCGGTTTGAATTTCAGAAAACACATAATCATTGGTTTGTCGTTCTTGCTACTATCACATTCGTGACTTACGTCGCCTGCATCGGTGTTTGACATCAGAAGTGTCTAAAACCATTGCAACAGCGCTTGTTTCAAGTAAACTAGACTATTGCAACGGTCTCCTCTATAATGTTACAAACAGAGAATTAAACAGGCTTCAGTGAGTTCAAAATTGTCTGGCCTGTTCTCCTGGTTATTCCAGCACAAAACCCCTTCTAAAGTCGTCGCATCGGCTTCCTGTCTGTTTTAGAATAAAATTAAAGATTTCTTTAATCACCTATAAGGCCTTATGCTTAAACCTCCGAAACGTACTCGTGATCTTCGTTCATCTGACCAAAATGTGTTATTTGTTTCTCGGATTAAGACCAAGAAGGGGTGAAGGGTCTTTTTCTGTGGCGCCACCAAAATTGTGGAATCATCTCCCCGGTGAAATTAGAACTTCAAAAACAGAATTTTTAACCAATCTTTTCCGACCTAGTTCTTTTGTATCCCGGCATGCTCAGTTGGTGACCCGGAATGAAATAACGACTACGGTACTGAACACCTCTTCTAATTTTCGCGCCTATGAGTTCGGGATACCGAGGATTTAGGCGCTATAGAAGTTTATATATTCAATCATACGATCTGCCAACAAAGGAACACTATTTTATTTAACCCTTTGAGTGCGGGCGACGCTTTTAAGCGCATTCATACTGTTTTTCCACAACTAAAATTTGACAGAAATTGAACAAATATGCATGTATAAATCTTGAGTAAAGCCCCCATTGTGAAATTTAGCAGGTTTAATTTTTAAGTGAGGAGGTATTTTCCTTTCATTTGAAGTTGGCAATTGCGTGAGCAATGCCAGCTTCAAATGAAAGGAAAATGTTAAGTAGTGATGAAGCACTTAAAGAGTTAAATATGACAAAAATTTTAACAAACAAGCTTCCACAACATATTCGCATGTCACATAGTTTAAGCTCATTCAAAAAAGATTTGGGTGTTTTGTATAAGTCACATTTAATTAATTTCGATATCAACAATCGTTGTACATGAATGAATGAATGAATGAAATCTTATATAGCGCATGTATCCAGCCGGCGGCTGTTCAGAGCGCTGAACATCGAGAGTAACTTAGCAAGGCCTGTTATCATTCAAATTCCAACTCAGTCTCCTGGGAGATATACAGCTGAGCTGCCATTGAGGCGCATCAAGCTATTTTCATTCCAAGCATATTTGCCTTATGTGCCAAGTACTCACACATTGTGGATTTTCTGGGGTCTCGCTGGATGGAAACTGCGCCTACGTCCATTGAGGTTCTTTTACGTCCAACTCTAGGTCAGTCAGACGAGCCATCTGATTTACGTGGTTCTCTGAGCCCCACGAGTGTATACAGCACCTGGCAGTCACCAGGCGGTCACCCATCCAATTATGAACCGGGCGCGACGTTGCTTAACTTCAGTGATAAAGCCAATCACGATGAGCGAACGCCGTATTCCGTACATGGGGTATTATCTGCTGCTGCTCTGGGTGTGATGTACGATAATACTTGATTTGAGAAACATACAGTATGCTCTACATTAATATTACCGAAATATTTATTGTCTGAGTTGATGGGGGGAAGCTTTTCGCTACGCCTCAAAAAACTCAGCGAGGTTGACGGATGGCTCTGATGTCCACATTTAGGTGTTGGCAGTTGACGAACCACCGTGTCCGACTTTTACTAGTACAGTGTATAAGGCGATGGGCTACATATGGCTTTCATGCACCCCCCCCCCCCCCCACACACACACACATCTCAACGAGCCCTGGGATATACTGAACACGAAATCAAATGTTAACAGTGAAAATATAGGAATGCAAACCCTATTTTGACAACTTATATAGAGTTACCCTAAAAATGTCATTAACAACGTCGCGCAGCTTTAAATAAGGGGGTAAGGTTACTTGAATGTATGTTATTTCTGTTCTAGTAAACCGATCAGAAACTGATATATACCATATTAACGGTATTTGAATTTCGCTTCTTATGGTATATAATATGGTATATAATTCCGCTTCTTATGGTAAAGGTTATCTTAGCCACTAAAAACTAGTCTTGTCCACTGAGGAAGTGATCACAGCCACTTTGAAAGTTATCTCAGCCACTTCAAAATGGATCTTGGCCACTAACTATCCTTTATCAACCCCTAAAAAGTGATCTCGGCCACTACAAAAGTGATCTTGTCCACTGAAGAAATTATCACAGCCACTTTCAAAGTTATCTCAGCTACTACAAAAGAGATCTTGGTCACTGAAGAAGTGATCACAGCCACTTTGAAAGTTATTTCAGCAACTTCAAAAGTGATCTTGGCCACTAACAATCCTTTATCAATCCCTAAAAAGTGATCTCGGTCAATACACAAGTGATCTTGATCCCTCAAGAAAGCACCACAGCCACATTAAAAATCATCTCAGCCATCATAAAGGTGATCTAGGCCACAAACAAACTGATCTTATCCACTGAAGCAGTGATCACAGCCTCTTTCAAAGTTGTCTCAACCACTACAAAACTGATTTTGGCCACAAACAAACTGATCTGGTCCACCGAAGAAGTGATCACAACCACTTTAAAACTTATCTCAGCCACTACAACAGTTATCTTGGCTACTGAAGAAGTGATCACAGCCACTTTAAAGGTTATTTCAGCCATTTCGTGTTCAGTATATCCCAGGGCTCCCAAAAACATGTTAAAAGCATGGCAATTATTATAGCTTAGATTTTTTTAATTATAAAAGTGTTCTACTTGTATTTATTTTATAGGTTTCTACTCTTTCCTGAGTGTGTTTTCTGCTACTATTTATAATAATTAAGTAATTATTTTTTCTCTGGTTTTGGCGCGGGAAACGTATATTATGTATTTTATTTTTTATACATTTTATGCTTATTCTTTTTGTACATAGATGAATATGAATATAGTTGCTGCCTAGCTTGCAGAGACTTCTATAAACCTGTTCTAGCGCAGCACGACCAATGTTGTATATAATAATTTAATGTGTATATTTTTGTTTCTGTTTTAAAAATATATTCTTCGGTCAAAAGCTAAATTAAATTAAATATTACAAATATAAATGTTAACAGCCTGATATTGGCTTTTTGTATATTCACCGTGATAGATTTATTTATACGATGTGTAGCAGCACATTACCCAATGCTTAGAACACTAACATGCATTGTTTATATACAACAGTGAATTCCTATTTCTCTAACAGACAAGACTCGACAGATGTTTGATGACAATGATTTCCCAGAAACTCGGCTTCGTGATGGTTTCAGACCACATGTTACAATTATGAACATGCGCGAAGCTGAATATCAAGGTGAGTATTACATTAAAGTCCGCACAAGTACTCTGAACAAAGAAATTATTATCCATGCTATTTAAAATTGAGTTTAAAAGTTATGGCTTGATTGTTTGATTTATTCGCTACTTGCCCATCGGGGAGGTTTCCCGGATCCGAGAGTACTGGGCGGAGCTTGTTTTTGACGTCATGGGATAGTTTTGTGACGTCAGGTGGTCGAGTTCTAGTGCATGCTCATCTAGCTGTTGTTGTACATCACAACTTCAAATATTTCGACCTCAGTTAACACGAAAGTCGGAAATTACGAAAAGTACGAAATTAAATTCAGTTTATTCTCACAAACACCTTGGTTTAATAGTAACTAAAAAATATGACATGGTCTGAGGACATTAAAGAATGTGGTTTATGCACAATGCAAAATAGAAGAATATTTCAGAAATTAATAAAAATGTTTTCGATCATCAATCACCAAGGCCCTTCCTATCTAGATAACTGCTTGCCCAATCTGAGTTACAAGATCTAAACGTGTCAACTTTTTAGACTGTTTCATTGTACATCTGAACTGTTTCATCGATCGTTTTCACCATCTCCTGTTAGTGTGTGGAATAAGTTATCAGCAGTATTCGTTCATGCACAGTTTGCTCTAGATTAAAAAACTAGATTACCAATTTTTTGTGGCGTCACAAAACGCCCCTATGAAATTCTATATTGGCAACCGAACAGACCAAATTAATTGATATCAAATTAGGCTGAATTTATCAAATTAGGCTGAATTTTTCTTCCCTAAATGAATATTCATATACCAAATCATGCATTGATAACATCCATGTAGTTGTACTGCCGTTACTGAAACAACACAACGCCTTTTATTGGATTGTTTAAACTATCAATGTTCTTTCTCTAGGTTAACCACTTTCTAAGCAATGTTTTTCTCACCACTGAAGTTTACAATTCCTTCATAACTAAATTTACGCAACGACCTATTGCTACTCTGCTTCTCTCTTCTGGTAAACAAAGGCAGCATGATGAACATTTAATCAAAATATGTTATATTGGGCATGTGTTTGTGATTATTGTATTGTGAATCTGTCATTTTATTTTATTGTTTTGCACGAAGAATCATTCGATTAGCTTTTTGTACCTACTATACTATGTAATCCTATTTAAATAAATATGTTTATACCAAATATTACTTGTAGCAACCTTGTACCAACGTTGTAACTTTTGAGGAATTTGAGTCAAAATATCCCTAGCACCACGACTGACAATCAGTAATTCCCAGAGAAAAGGGAAATACACTAACCAAAATATATTTACATGCCAATTAATTATTTATACTGTCCGTAACTGTGTGTCAGCATAACTATATAAAATCACATCAACATGATCAAGAATAGCAAATGTGCGGTCGCAAAAAAAGAACAAATATGTTAAATTTCTGACCAATAAAAGTTGTGTATCGCGGTAACGAGACTAGACGGGACGCAAAAATTAAAAAATTGAATTTTTTACTTTGGCACTCAGAGTGTAAGCTGATTGTGCTAATTTGTGGGATTACTTTTTGGCAATTTTATTCCTAATTTTTTTCAGAGATGCATGTTCAAATGTGTTTTTTCATGGTGTCATTGTCATCGTTGTCTTTTGTTTATGTGTTTTAGGAGGGAACCCTTTGCCAAAAGGTAGTATGCATAATTTGCTAACCATTTACTAAAAAATGAATCACAACCTTTAATTGCACGTTTTAATTATTCTTTCCGCAGTTTGCCATATCGCTGGTTTGTGATGAAAGCATCTCCATAATAATAGTATTCAAATTTGAAATGTAATTTTATACTTATTAAATAGGGAATTTTAGCATTTTTTTACGTTTTTGACTGCATTCAGTGGAATAAGTGGAACACTGGTGTTAACATCTGCTACAGCAGCCTGTACACCACCAGTGATCATGGCACCACATACAAAAGGAAACGAGAATGGCATTTTTTTTCAATTGCTTTGCAGATATATTTTTATGTACCGAATGTGGATATAGCTAGAGGGTAGATTATCGTAGCTCAGTGCTTCATTGTTTGCATGTGAATAGGTTCATGAAATTGGATTAAATGCGAAATAAATCTGTTTTGACAGATGCACGTTTTGAGGAGAAGCATTACCAGGAATATAAGGATAACGAATTTGGCACTGAGCGAGTGTCAAAACTGGAACTGGTCTGCATCAAAAACGGGGTCTATGACGTCATTAAGACCTTAGAGCTTTAATGATTCCGCTGAAACATCAGCATTGTTATGTTAAGTTAAATCACATTGCTTATATTTGTTTACCTTCGCTGGGATGATAAGACCTTAGAGATTTAATGATTCCGCTGAAGCATAAGCATTGTTATGTTAAGTTAAATCACATTGCTTATATTTGTTTACCTTCGCTGGGATGATAAGTTGAACGCAAAATATAAGCAAAGCTCTTTTTCACGTGGAAATATCATATCCACTGTTCAAGGAGTCAGAAAATGTTAGATTGCTAGTTAGTGTCTATTATGGTATTCTATATTTTCAGTTGATGTGATAATGTGACACAGATTGAGAAACTCATCTTGTGGTCAATGATTGACCACTGTACTTATGCCTTATCAGCTTAGATGTATAATGTGATTTTGTTTAATTTACTTAATTAGTGTTTATGCATTTAGTGTATCAATTAAATTTTCTATCCCTATATCTTCTCACCTGATCATTGCTGAAAATATATTTATTAGTGTGCAGCTAGGTACCTATATCCAAAGAGTTCGCTATCATCATTCTAAAGAAGTATTGTAAAAAAAAATAAAAAAATTCGACGGTATACTACCCATTTACAAAATGTCATGTTTCCCCTGTGACTGCTGCCGCTTTGATCTGCTGATCATCTGGTGCCCCCCGCCGTCGCCCGCTCTCACCTCAGATATGACCTATCATTGCTACACGTGGTCTACACTTCGACACATCCTGACATCAGCTCTCTTTTTCAATCCTTTATTGAACTATGCTCAGCTAATCAGATTTGTTTCTCTTACTATAATATGATTAGTTTATACCATGCCCACCCACCCATTTTTTTATTTTTTCCAAATATCAATTTACATTAGCATTAGGTTATACCAATTTTAACGTATCTGTTGTACATTGTACTATGGTATTGTGTATATGTGGCATACAGTCCATTCATTTTTAATACGTATATGTTTTCTTGTAATATACCATGTTTTCTATACTTCTTCACATTTACCTTTGTTTTTAACTTACATTTAACTTTACTTTTCTCTCATGTTTACGAATTATTTAAAGTGTATTATAGTCCCACATCTAAGCGTTACAGTCTTTCCTATTGTCTTGCTTTCTGTTTTCCGACGTTTTATCTTATCGCGTTATTTTTATCGAGAGAGCTCAAATTTCAGTCATTCGAACCTTTCCCAGATTTACTGCCATTCCAAGGTAAAAAAGAGCGTATATCCGGTTTACATTTTTTTGAGAAAAACGATGTCAACGGCTGATTATTTTATTATATACCTTGCCGTTTTGCACTTCTGCTCTGTTATTTTAAATCATGACACCGAGCGATTGTCAAAAAATGATCTGTGTCCATCAAAAATTCATCAAATCATTAAAATCTTCAATCGTTGTTGATTTCATTAATACATGTACATTCTGTGTTGTCAACTTGTATGTATATTTCACAAAATGTTGTTACCAACAAGCAAACAAATCCTAAATCGTTTTGCTTCAACTAATACATGTAGGCCTACATGTAATTAGAAACGATATATTCCATATGAACATAATATGCATATTGTAAGTAATCAGGACCATCTGATTAACCTTGATCCCCAGTTTATGTGACATTTTTTTGCAATAATCTGTAGTTTATTTTGTACTTCTTACGACAAGTGTGTAGTATACATAGTATACAAACTAAAATTGTACTAATCTCTAATATTTTATCGCCTAATCTTTGTGAAAGTTATATTCCAAGGAACTATTATAGTATTGCCATATGAATGTATAACATATGTGTATTTGACAATATCCTATGACGACTTAATTACATTTAGTCATTGCGGCTAGTTTTTAATTGTCGTCCACAAGCAATATTCGATGGCAATTATTTTATACCTGTACTCGTAGCGAAAACAGCCAGATTAAAAGAAACAATGTATGAACCTCCTGGAGATGGCGAGACAGAGTGAGATGACACTGCCCTTCAGAAACAGGCCGATCACGCTACCTTTCGGTCACGGAGGCTCCCCACAATACTGTATCTTTTTACGAGTGAGCGGGGAAGAAAATTCTTTTTTTTTCTTTGAAATTTGAATTCCAGAGCGATATCTGACTTTTCAAGCCGACAGCTTTAACCACTGCACCAGTTCAGTGTATATTTAACCATTGACATTGAATAATTTTATGGCCATATTTTATTCTTAACATATCGGTGTAATTCTTGGATGGCAACTGCTTTCGTCACGTGACGTGTCGTCCGTCAGTTTTTTCGTCCGTCTATCCTTCATTTAGGACCATAACTTGTTTCACTCGTGTGGCACATATTTTAAATGTTACCTTCCTGTGATATTTAGGATCTTGTTTTGTCGATCTGTGTTTTTTTTAAACGAAGCATCCGGTATTGTTAAGAGCAGCGCTGGGAATTGTGTCTACCACACGCGTATTTCATTGAGAGGATAATCGAATGAAATGTAGTTTTAATTATTTCAAAGCTGCAGATTTTTGTCTGAAATTTGATGCGTGTACATACTAGTTTTTCAAAAATCGCAAAACGAAACAACGCTTTATAACACCTATGCCGGCAATCACAATTTTAGTTCATAAGGTAAACTAAATAATGTAAATTAAAATGAATAGTTCCTGGAACGGACTTTAGTTACGATTTATGAATCCGTGGCGCGAATGCATAAAACTCTAGTCAAAGTGAATTCGCTCTTAGGGTGATTCGCCCCGCATAAAAAATATACTTCTACATACATAGTTCCAGCAATACCAAACTCGCTAACTCTTCCAATGGTTTTTCACCAAAAAATTGAGCAAAATAAGTCCTACGCTGCTGTCATCAACGTCAGTTTTAACCGTCCATCCTGAACCTACTCCTCCAACGGCTCCAAATATTTTGCTCTCTTTCTCACATTGATGTATTGCTGTATGATTTTGGCAGATGGGAAACTTCGAATGTCTTCAAAATTGTGTTTAAATTATGTTTCCAAATTCATGAAGCAAATTGTCACCAACCAAATACAATTTCACATGCATAACTCAGGTATTTCAAATCACCTTAAATTGGCATATGAAGCAGGCTATTACATCGAAACGTCCTCTTAAAAAACGGTCACTTATCAAATATTTGGTAGCATATTAAATGTGTCCCAGTTAGTTAGTCAGTTAATCAATTTAAATGACGGTGTCATTATTGAAATGAAGCCGTACAAATTAGCATAGGGTGTGCGTAATGGGTAAACAAGCTAAAGGTGTGGTATAATTATTTGGTATGTCTACATTAAGAGAGACCGAGGATAAGTGTGAAATAGGGTTACCTAAAACATACTTCTAGCAGGTTATTCCATAAAAAGACAATCACAGTGACCTCACTTTTAGAAAGTTATTCCCCTTTACTTGTCTGAAGTCTTAAAGCGGGGCTGGTTTCTGCAAATATATTTTTTAATTATTATACTTAGTGAGTGAAAGAAAGCAACAAACAGATACGTTTTGAAATGGCAATGTTGATTTTATTGAAAAACGTCTACGCTGCTACTGGTCATGCATGTATGGCATTTTTTTCTATTAAAACAGGATACATTATTCAGCGTACATCGAGATAAAAAATTGTTCTACGGTGGCATGGATTCAGGTACATTTTCTGTCGGTGCATTCGTGTTTTCATACCATTGATTCATGTATAAAAGACATTTCTGATGTCATCATAAAATCAATGAAACTATACCTATTTGAATACCTGTCGATCGCAGCACTTATTACATTTTTAAAATGTATGCAGGAATTTGCACATGGGATATAAGTGGCGGGAGGGGGGGGGGGGGGCTGTTGGTACTTCAAAAAATACGTACAGTTTTAATCATTCATCATTTCATATATATTTCTTCTCTATTGTATATATGTTTTGTTACCTTGCTTATCTTTTGTCCATCATGCCGTTATTTTTCACACCATTCTGTTACATTTTAAACCCTATCACCCATCATTTATTACATTAATTACATTCCAAGGTAAAAAAGAGCGTATATCCGGTTTACATTTTTTTGAGAAAAACGATGTCAACGGCTGATTATTTTATTATATACCTTGCCGTTTTGCACTTCTGCTCTGTTATTTTAAATCATGACACCGAGCGATTGTCAAAAAATGATCTGTGTCCATCAAAAATTCATCAAATCATTAAAATCTTCAATCGTTGTTGATTTCATTAATACATGTACATTCTGTGTTGTCAACTTGTATGTATATTTCACAAAATGTTGTTACCAACAAGCAAACAAATCCTAAATCGTTTTGCTTCAACTAATACATGTAGGCCTACATGTAATTAGAAACGATATATTCCATATGAACATAATATGCATATTGTAAGTAATCAGGACCATCTGATCAACCTTGATCCCCAGTTTATGTGACATTTTTTTGCAATAATCTGTAGTTTATTTTGTACTTCTTACGACAAGTGTGTAGTATACATAGTATACAAACTAAAATTGTACTAATCTCTAATATTTTATCGCCTAATCTTTGTGAAAGTTATATTCCAAGGAACTATTATAGTATTGCCATATGAATGTATAACATATGTGTATTTGACAATATCCTATGACGACTTAATTACATTTAGTCATTGCGGCTAGTTTTTAATTGTCGTCCACAAGCAATATTCGATGGCAATTATTTTATACCTGTACTCGTAGCGAAAACAGCCAGATTAAAAGAAACAATGTATGAACCTCCTGGAGATGGCGAGACAGAGTGAGATGACACTGCCCTTCAGAAACAGGCCGATCACGCTACCTTTCGGTCACGGAGGCTCCCCACAATACTGTATCTTTTTACGAGTGAGCGGGGAAGAAAATTCTTTTTTTTTCTTTGAAATTTGAATTCCAGAGCGATATCTGACTTTTCAAGCCGACAGCTTTAACCACTGCACCAGTTCAGTGTATATTTAACCATTGACATTGAATAATTTTATGGCCATATTTTATTCTTAACATATCGGTGTAATTCTTGGATGGCAACTGCTTTCGTCACGTGACGTGTCGTCCGTCAGTTTTTTCGTCCGTCTATCCTTCATTTAGGACCATAACTTGTTTCACTCGTGTGGCACATATTTTAAATGTTACCTTCCTGTGATATTTAGGATCTTGTTTTGTCGATCTGTGTTTTTTTTAAACGAAGCATCCGGTATTTTTAAGAGCAGCGCTGGGAATTGTGTCTACCACACGCGTATTTCATTGAGAGGATAATCGAATGAAATGTAGTTTTAATTATTTCAAAGCTGCAGATTTTTGTCTGAAATTTGATGCGTGTACATACTAGTTTTTCAAAAATCGCAAAACGAAACAACGCTTTATAACACCTATGCCGGCAATCACAATTTTAGTTTATAAGGTAAACTAAATAATGTAAATTAAAATGAATAGTTCCTGGAACGGACTTTAGTTACGATTTATGAATCCGTGGCGCGAATGCATAAAACTCTAGTCAAAGTGAATTCGCTCTTAGGGTGATTCGCCCCGCATAAAAAATATACTTCTACATACATAGTTCCAGCAATACCAAACTCGCTAACTCTTCCAATGGTTTTTCACCAAAAAATTGAGCAAAATAAGTCCTACGCTGCTGTCATCAACGTCAGTTTTAACCGTCCATCCTGAACCTACTCCTCCAACGGCTCCAAATATTTTGCTCTCTTTCTCACATTGATGTATTGCTGTATGATTTTGGCAGATGGGAAACTCCGAATGTCTTCAAAATTGTGTTTAAATTATGTTTCCAAATTCATGAAGCAAATTGTCACCAACCAAATACAATTTCACATGCATAACTCAGGTATTTCAAATCACCTTAAATTGGCATATGAAGCAGGCTATTACATCGAAACGTCCTCTTAAAAAACGGTCACTTATCAAATATTTGGTAGCATATTAAATGTGTCCCAGTTAGTTAGTCAGTTAATCAATTTAAATGACGGTGTCATTATTGAAATGAAGCCGTACAAATTAGCATAGGGTGTGCGTAATGGGTAAACAAGCTAAAGGTGTGGTATAATTATTTGGTATGTCTACATTAAGAGAGACCGAGGATAAGTGTGAAATAGGGTTACCTAAAACATACTTCTAGCAGGTTATTCCATAAAAAGACAATCACAGTGACCTCACTTTTAGAAAGTTATTCCCCTTTACTTGTCTGAAGTCTTAAAGCGGGGCTGGTTTCTGCAAATATATTTTTTAATTATTATACTTAGTGAGTGAAAGAAAGCAACAAACAGATACGTTTTGAAATGGCAATGTTGATTTTATTGAAAAACGTCTACGCTGCTACTGGTCATGCATGTATGGCATTTTTTTCTATTAAAACAGGATACATTATTCAGCGTACATCGAGATAAAAAATTGTTCTACGGTGGCATGGATTCAGGTACATTTTCTGTCGGTGCATTCGTGTTTTCATACCATTGATTCATGTATAAAAGACATTTCTGATGTCATCATAAAATCAATGAAACTATACCTATTTGAATACCTGTCGATCGCAGCACTTATTACATTTTTTAAATGTATGCAGGAATTTGCACATGGGATATAAGTGGCGGGAGGGGGGGGGGGGGGGCTGTTGGTACTTCAAAAAATACGTACAGTTTTAATCATTCATCATTTCATATATATTTCTTCTCTATTGTATATATGTTTTGTTACCTTGCTTATCTTTTGTCCATCATGCCGTTATTTTTCACACCATTCTGTTACATTTTAAACCCTATCACCCATCATTTATTACATTAATTGCTCTCTGTTGCACACCATCTCTGTTACTTTTCATTTCACATTTATTGCCATTTATGTTTCCATTCTACTCTGTCCTATTCTACACCATGTATTATACCTTTCTACTCTATCACTCATTTTGCGTCATATCTACTACCTTTCTGTTCACCTTTCAACCCTTTCATGTGACTTTTTATATTCTAACCAACATTGTTTCTGTTACATTTCTCCTTTATTTTTCAACATTTTTTCCATCTTTATAGCTACGTTAACTTTTTGGTTTATCGTCCATTGGTCCAGCTAAGCACGATTGTATACGTTTTAATTCTGGTTTATTAGCATTTAGTGCAGGCCGTAATGTTGGATACAGATCTCCGCTGGGATTGGAATGTTAATTTTTGGCACCAATGCTAATATCACTCTACTAGGTCTAATGATTCAGAAAAGTTTTGGTGCCATTTTTTCTGTTGAGGTTAAAGGTCATTTTGGAGTCATTCAAAATCGTCGAACTTAAATATACGAAAATGACACCCGGTTACCATATAAATGACACAAAGTGTATCATATGACCCCTCAAAATTTGCAGAATGAGGTGTAGAACATGAATATAAAAACACCATGGACGTTAGCTCACTGTGGAATAAAATCGGTAACATTATCTGCATGAAACATACAACATTCGTGACTATTCGATAAGTGACGGTTGCACATAGATGACACATTATGCAACACTTACTTAGCCTCAAAGTAACTAACAACTAACAAACTCCACCAACGATGACTGCGAAGAGTATATAAACTACACCGCTTGACAAATTAACTGAGACTAACTATAACTTGTGTATTAAATGTCAGGTTGTTGGTGTTGATTTGGTGAAGAATCCCTCTTCTCGTGAAAAGTTGTAAAGAGTCATTAATTGAATGGATCTGACGGTTACCAAAATATCAACAAACGCCTTGGGAACAGCACAGCTGATTAACTAAGAGCAAAGGGTATAACATGACACAGAAACTGCTTTTAAGAGACTGTTCATACCGACAAACTCAAAAGGGAAAAGATCAGGTATGAGAAGGCGATCGTCAAGGGGATTAATCTGAACTTGCTCACTCGCAGAGAGGGCGTTCTTCTAGCAAATGTCCGCCTACGGCTTCTTCTTATGATGGTCACCAAGATGCAGCTCCTTACAAAAGGTTTACACGTTCTCTGGCGAGTACGTGTTTTCACAAAAAAAGTCTTTATTTTTTGCAATGTTGATAATTCAGAAGAAACTTGCATGAAGTCACTTGCACAGAAGTAACAATGATGATTGGAAGATCAGACTTCAATCACTGGATGTCAAAGATGCCAGAGCTATAGACATTAAACATAATTTGTCATGTTATGGAGGTTATGTACCAGGAAGTGAAACAGTCATCGCCCCTGATGATTCGGATAGCAACAGAGTTTTACAGTCTTGTTAAAAAGGCACTTAAACAAAGGAAAAGTATTTCCAATAACTGATGTGTCTACAACATATAAGGTCATATTAAAATCCATTGGAATCACAAATATTCCTACAAGACGTCAGTTAAAAGAGCAAATTGCTGACAACATTTCTGATGTTGAGTTTTCTCAACCACGAAAAAAACAAGCCTGAATTATTGTGCTCCAAAACTACTAAAGATGAGGCTGTTGGAGAAGTCCTAGAGAAGTCAGATTTTAAAAGAGACATGCAGTCGATATTTAATGCTGCCCATGTGATTAGTGATGACATAATTCAAATGCGGACTGATCCGTGGAAGTTTGAAGGACATCTGGACACCACTGATCGAGATAAACACATTCCACACACTTTATATAGTTTGCTCAGATGGATTACTCAAGGAACAGCAGAGTTCGGTTCACAATATCGCACTGACGCAAATCACAAAACCTGCTTGAATCTTGCTGAGAGGATAATGTATCAGGTGAAAAGCCAGAGCCAAGTTTCTTACACTCCACAAAATTTTGAAGCAGGATTCCGCTACTCGACACATTGACCTACCTGTATTACTTGGAACTGGTATGAAAGACCATGCATACACACGTAGCAAACACATGGTTGACTTCCTTCATGCTAGTGGTTTATGTGTTGATTACTCTCGTATTCTGTCAATCGAAACACATCTTGCACAGGCGATAATTCAGAGTATGAAGAAAACTGGTGGTGTTCTTGTGCCTCCTGATGATGTAAACAAAGCTTTTTAAATGTGCCGATCTGCAGGAAAAAGGTTGAAGTAAAGACGCTAGCAAAGACAGATGAAGTTCGCGAAGATCGGAGTCTGATGATTAGACCTGATATAAACTTAGAAGATGTGATTAGTGTACATGAGGTCTCTTGTATACCTCGATCCTTTTTCGCGTCAAATGGATCGATGTTACCTCATATGGACAAAAGCAAACTATTTCATATCCTGAGAGCTTTTTATAAAGAACAATATAAAAATGCCCAGGATCAAGACGATGGCAGCGTTCTTATCATTCATGCTTTTCCAAGAGCTAGCAGGAATGAAAGCTTCAAAACATGCCTTGAATTGTCTGCTGATTTTATGGCGAGTATGACCAAAACCATCTCTAGATATATTACAGCTCACTTAGTATTTGATCAATACAACACAACAACATCATTAAAACAAACAACAAGAGAGCGTCATAAGAGTAGTACAGACCGGACATCATATACATGTAAATACAGTACACCAATCAGAATGTATCTAAAGGTGTTCCCCAGTGAATCCAAAAACAAAAAATATACCTTCTTCAAAAAACACTCGATTATCACATAAAACAATTGTAGTAGGCCTATCTACTCGAGATGGTGTAACAACCAACAACACATATAAGAATGTCAGTCACATGTGTACCAGCCAGGAGGAGGCAGACACAATTCTAATGTTTCATGCAGTTGATGTGGCCAGTCAAAATAAAAATGCAGCAATCCACATTCTGTCAACGGACACTGATGCTTTAATCCTTGCTCTGGCTTATTTTCCAATACTTGGAGCGAACCCACGTATGCTAATTGGTCATGGGAAGAGCAGGGAATTGATTGTACTGAAACCAATCTATGATGTCCTGGGTTTCCAGGCCAGAATATGGCATCTGGCTCACATCGCTAATCCAATACTTGCCCCATGGATGGACAAACGAGGAGAGTTGTCTTTGTCCTGTGAGAACATTACTAAAACCAGCTCCAGATGCTGTGATTTAGCGCAAAAAATTGCAAATGAGCGAAATCCAAATGCCAAAACTGTTGTGTTCATGCATAAAGGCTGGCCTTGTGTGTACAGAGCTATGCCAGTGTGGATTAGATGCTGGTGACTGTGATATATAATAATGTCGATTGTATCGCAAATCTTGATGAGGAGGAAGAGAATGACATTTGAGTTATTATGACCTTTTCGATGAGATTAGTTTTTATTCAAGTTAAAATTAAAGAGAAATCATGTACGTATGTCTTCTTACAATAAAATAATTGACTTAGTGTATGACTAGGCTGGACTTATGTATACAGAGCGCCACCAGCGTAGACTTGACGTTGGAGAATGTGATACCGCTGATTACATCGCATCTCTGTTTGATGACTAAGAGAACATTTGTATTACCTGTGTATGTCGTTAGATGTGTCTACAATATTTTTTTAAATAGATCATGTTTGTTTTTATTTGTGTTAAAATTACTGACCTTATCTATAAATATATTGTATTATTTTGATACCGTTACTTTGTATACAAAATGACGACGAACTTTACCGAACAAATCGCATATTAAAAAAACACTTTTTGATTTTATTTTTTTCCGGTGTATATATATGTCAATCGTACAGCTATATTAGTGTTCTTCTCTAAATTCTGCAAATTTTAAGGGGTCACATGACGTACTTTGTGACATGAAGACGAATAAGATATGAGAATGTATTTGAAATATCCATACCTTAATTAAATGACCCCAAAATGACCTTCAACCCCAACAGAAAAAATGGCACCAAAACTTTTCTGAATCATTAAACCTAGTAGATTGATATTAGCATTGGTGCCAAAAATTAACATTCCGATCCAAGTGAAAAACACAACCCCCTGCACTAATTGATAAAACACAGTTATAGTCGTGCTTAGCTGGTAGAGAATTAGAGCGACAAAATCAGGCCGAAAATCATTCAAAAGCCCAAAGTTTATTTTCGCTTCTTAATATGTCTCTAATATGTGAACATGTCTATAGACTAGAATCGTAGAGGTCTTTTAAATTTTGGGTTGCTGTAGCAACGTACCAAGTGTGCCGAAAACCCCATTTATCAGTTAATTCCGTATTTCTTGTTTTGGAAATGTATGACCGAAATTAAATCTCGTCTTTACTTATCGTTCAACTAGTAAATGCGCAGCACAAAAATTAAAAAAAATACCGTACGCAATTCTAGTCTATGGACATGTTGACATATAATCACCGATAATGGATATATCAAGGAACCAAACTAAAAATGATAATTTAGGCCTGATTGTGTCGCTTTAAGTAATACTTCACCTAACAGCCTTGTGACATTTATTCACCACATCGCATACCCGGTATATTGAATAACTTCTAGACTTGAAAACAGTAATGGGAACGCTTTTCCAAACGTCAAGATCTGTAAATGATTGGACTTGTGAACGCTTGTGAATGTTCTGTAAATGCGTGGTCAAATATGACTAATTTTCACCCACATGAAGTCGCATAACTTCAAGTGGGTGGAAATTTAAATAAGATTACTTAGCGAGAAGAAGGTTAACCCTTAAAGCGCTGAATTATGTTTTATAGAAACCATTGAGATCAAAGGGTTTTAGTCAATTCGAAATTATCATAAATGTCTTAGTTAGCTCTTTCCGATTCATTTGAATACCTATGTTATGGGTCTAAGGTCATTAGAAATATTTTACTCTTGCATTGCGGGGGAAGACTTTAGTCGTCAGAATCTGACGTCTACAGACGTCAGATGCTGACGACTAAAGTCTATCCCCGTACTGTAATGGTTAAATGTAAGCAACGGAATAATCATGATTCATTATTCTGTCTGTTGTTTTCTGATTTTATATGCGGCTGGTTCCTGACGGCGCTTGTTGTTGTATCTATTATAGTGCAGCAGACCCGCCAAAAAGACGTTATTTAATGAGCAACCATCCATGAAAAAAAAACATTAGTTATGATATACCGTTGGAAAGCTTGAAATCTCAAGATTATGGCCAGGGTGATAACATGAACGTAATTTTGGACAAATCTGGCAAGTAAACCCTTTGTGAACCAACATCACATATTTAGTTAATATATATTTTATGTTATGGTCATCGTTATATACTTGAAATAATATGCAGCAAACAATCCATCAACACCAAACACACATATTTAACTGACCATTACTGACAAATAAATAAAAAGTATGAATTTATTATTTCAAGCACCCTTTCACTGCTAGAAAACACGCAAAAATAAATTATTGTCCTTAAAATTGTGAAAATGTTTTCTTCATAGAGATATCAATCAATAATATGCAGTAAATAATTATTTATTATCTTATTAATTAATTAATTACCCCTTTCAGGTATGATCATAATGGTAAGTGTCGTACTAATGAATAAAATATATTAGAATGCCGAGCCACACAGTCGCTCTAACAACGTCGTTTTTTACGTCAGACAATGAATATCTGATGGTCAGAGGCGCAGCAGACAGAATATATATAAAATATAAATTAATTAACCCTTTTGTTGCTGGACCGTATATAATTAACTGTTGTGCTGCTAGGACCGTATATAATTAACCCTTGTGTTTCTGGTACCGTATATAATTACCTAATGTGCTGTGGTGACCGTATATAATTAACCCCTGTGCTGCTAGTACCGTATACAATTGACCATTGTGTTTCTAAAACCGTATTTTAATAACCCTTTTGTTGTTAGAACCGTAAATAATTACCCATGCGCTGCTAGGACTGTATATGCCATCTTCCACCACTCTCGATCTAGACTAAGTGTAGAAGAAATACGGAAAGTTCCCTGTGTGCCATGTTACACCACACTAATCTTTATCTAGTGTAGAAGGAACATGAAAAGTTCCCTTGGTGCTATTCTACACCACACTAATCTTTATCTAGTGTAGAAGGGACACAGAAAGTTCACTTTGTGCCACCTTACACCACACTAATCTCTCTATAGTGTAGGAGGAACAAGAAAAGTTCCCTTTATGCCATATTCCACCACTCTAATCTCTATCTAGCGTAGGATGAACACGGAAAGTTCCCTGTATAGTATGCAATATTCCACCACCCTAATCTCTATAGTGTAGGAGGAACACGGAAAGTTCCCTTTATGTCATCTTCCACCACTTTAATCTCTATCTAGTGTAGGTTATATAGGAGGATCATGGAAAGTTCCTTCCCTTCATGCCATCTTCAACCCACTCTAATCTTTATCTAATGTAGGAGGAACACGAAAAGTGCCTCATTAAACCAGCTTGCACCACTCTAAGGCTTTGGGCCCTGAGTACAAAAAAAATCACATTAAGAAATGCTATTCATCTTCTAAAACAATAATATTTATTTATTTACAGAAAATGCACAATCTGCTACTAACAAGTTTTTATGTCGTCCTGCTTCACTTTGTAACATATGACTGGAACATCTTAACCTGGATAATGACTGTCTATGTGACTTGATAATTTTAAAATTCAAATACCTGTCTGGTTCAAATTCTCTATTAAATGTTGAATAAGTTACTATTTTACTCATATTTCCAAGGTCTGCAAACTAAGTATTCTTAAAAATGTTCGTGTAAAATGTTTTAAATATTTCTATAAATATATCTACATCACCAACACCTTGGCTAATCCACACAAAACTAAAACCATATCTCTCCCAAACGACATCGAATATGAGACACCCATGGTATTCCACACCTCTCATTCAGAAATTTCAACATTGAATAACAGACTTTGGGCTGTCTGTGATCAGGTATACGTATAATTTTAAGCCAATATTTAATACAACGAGAATAATAATAAAATGTTACAGGGTATTTTCCTATTTCTCCCATTATTGCTTGCTTAGTTGTGCATGTAATATCTTATCTAGCGTAGGAGGGACACGGAAATTACCCTTAAATGTCATCTTACACCACTCTAATCTCTATCTATTATATATATATAGGAGGAACACGGGAAGTTCCCTTTGTTCTATGTTCCACCACTCTAACCTCTATCTATTAAGGCGGAACATGGAAAATGCCCTTTATGCTATATCTTACACCACTCTAATCTCTATCTAATGTAGAAGTAACATGAAAAGTTCCCTTTATACTATTTTCCATCACTAATTTTTATCTAACACGCATATGGCTTCATCTATGCCATTTTGCACCACTCTAACCGAAAGTGATGGAAACGAGTGATTGTGAATGTATTGTTTTGAATATATTGTTTTGGTAGTTTTAATAGATTTCGGGGAACTTCGTATTATCATGTATGATTAATTTGTGTTTTAAACAGTGGCGTTTTAAACAGTGTCCAGTGGACACCCTTGATGTTTATAACCTAATATTGGATGTAACTTTGTTCAAATCTACCAAAAATTGACGAGAAGATATGGCAATTAACAGCATTTCTGCCTTTTGCGCGCAAATTAGGTGGTTAAATTATTAGGCTCTTAATAAAAAAACGTAGTTGAGAAAACGTTTTTCATAATTTGCAGATACGGTCTAGTTTACGTTCATTAGCCTCCTGACTATTAGTAGACATAAGTTGTATTTTTAACAATTTATTCTAATTTGTTTTCGAAGAAGAACACATTTTTGTTAAAAGAGTTTAGATGACGCGAAAATCATTTTAAGTAAGATATACTTTTGGCTAATATCAAATTTGTTTTCAGATATTTATATATGCGATATAGAATTTCAAATGTTTAAAAAAATAGAGCTAATACTACTAGAACGTGGTTTTGTGGTTTTGAATACAAATGGTTGTTTACATTAATTTTGATGTATCTTATCTTATTTATGTTGGCCTACCTTGTCTGATCAAAATATCAATAACATCATAGTAAATGAAATACCAGCTCTAAATGCAGAACAAATGTACTGTGTACGTTTTCAAGCAAATCAAAATAATTTTATGTTGACATTTTGTACACAAAGAGTTCATTTATATTTTTTCATATACTTTATATGTAAGATACATAATTTAACTGTGCATATTGTAAAACGAATGGAGATTTTGTACTACTTTTTTAGAATTCAATATTCTGTACATTGCAAAATTGTTAAAATATAAACAATTATATTTTTGAACTTTTGCTGGCAAAGGGTGGCTATATTTAAACTGGTCTTTTTAAAGATCAGATTCTCATAATAATTTAACATCATGGATGAGGCGTAAAAATATTCCTATTGTGTCTAATAAATCAGAATCTTATTGAAGAGGCAAATAATCGGCCTAGTATGCTGTGCTGTGGTACACAAAGGGTCATTCTTTTTATTTTTAATTCAATTATTTCTATAGTGAGATTATCTGAAGACATCTACAATAACACTAATGAGGATTCTTACAACATATTTAAACACATGGTTACAATGTAAATACATTTAAAGCACTTTAAACATCAATCATGCTGGTGCTTTTGAAGAGAAAGGGTCTTTAAATATAATTTATAATCATTTAATTAGACTCTCATCATATGGGATATTACCCCAACGAGTTGAAAATCAAACAAAGATGCTGCTAATGAATCTTCTGTTTGTTTTGTAAGGTATGAGATCCAAATATATAGGTTACATAATATATTACCAGGGTGCACAAAAGGTCAAATTGCCAAATTTGTCCAATATTTCGCGCTTGTTATGTGGTGGAAATTAATATTTCTGGTTCGCATGAGTCGGATATTGACCCATTTGGCGCTAAACACGACAAAAGTCGTTTTGAATCTGTTTTATTAGCCGGCTAAATCACAGTTATTGGGATATATATGTGTGCTTAAGCATCAAGATTTATAAATATTTGGTCTCAAATGAACCAAATCACTGACTTGAAATTGTGGGTCACGGTAGCGAGACACAATTTTCAGTGGGAGAAAATTGTATTCGTTTAACTTTTAGGGGGTTTTTTTTTGGGGGGGGGGGTGGCATTGTACAATATTTTTTGTTTATGCCTGACTATGCCCGAAATTCATTCACCCTGGCTAATTTACCTTTGAGCCTGAACAGTTTGGTTGGATTTTTTGTATGAAAGCAAAATACAGATTTTGGCTAAATATATATTTTATTGAACAGCAAAAAAAATTTCCAAATGATATTTTGACATATTTTAGCGACATTAATATCACCATATGATACAAATCAAACAACTTTTACAGTGTTCATTGCCTTGTAGCCTCCCCCAAGAGAGGTTATGTTTTGGTCGGCTGTTTGTCCGCAGGATTACTTACAAAGTAATGAATGGATTTGAATACCTTTTTTTACCAGAGATATAGCTTAGGCCAAGGAACAATCCATTACATTTTCGAGATGATACGGATCCAATACACAATCACAATCATTGTCTTTTGTTTGTAAACTAGTAATAAATGGTGAGAATAATGATGATTTATTGCTGCTATGCGTTGCCGAAAGGACTGATAACTGGAGTAGTCATATACTACCAGTGTTAATGTTGATATTGGTTGATTGGTTGGCAAATATAATCATCATAATTATCTGTGTAGACTAAACAACTAAAAATCACAGCTAGCAGATAGTACACATGAAGTTTTTTTGTTTGTGAGTATGTTTCGTTCATTTGAATCTGGAACTGCTAACGCAATTTCCAGAGCCAAATGACGATAATTTTTTTTTTTTTCAATAAACATCTTCTAAAATGAATTATTTGACTAACTGAGCATCTACTACAAACTAAATTATCCAATTCAGCGACATATCATTAGGCTTTTAATAATAAAACAAAATCACATTAGACATACATATAAGCTCAATCTGTGTCATTATTACCACATCAACTGATCACCGTCATTCAGCTGTTTCTTAAATATAGGCAGAATTCTATACTTGGGATCTGGTATTTTCTGATTCCTTAAACAGTAGATATGATATTCCCACGTGAAGAAACGTCTTGCTTACATGTTGCGTTTAACATTTTATTAACTATAAGCAATATACGTAACATCACAAAATCCCTATGCTTCAGGGGAATCATTTAAGGTCTAAGGTCTTAATGACGTTATAGCCTCCGTTTTTGATGCAGACCAGTTCCAGTTTTGACACTCGCTCAGTGCCAAATTATGTCCTTAAATTTCTGGTAATGCTGTTTTTCAAAACGTGCATCTGTCAAAATAGATTTAGTTCGCATTTAATCCAATTTCATGAAGCCATTAATCTGCAACTAATGAAACACCACATACAATATCCTACCATATGTCGACATTCAGTATAAATATATATAGAGTAATTAAAAAAAAAACATCCTCGTTTATTGTGTGATGACTTGATAACTGGTTACGTACAGGTTGCTGCAGCGGGTGTCAACACGTATCTAGAGTTTCCCCTGTATCACTGAATGCAGTCAAAAAAGTCTTCGCTAATAAGTCTTAAAATTAGATTTAAAATAAATTGTTTCAAATTACTATATTATTATTAAATACTAGTAGATACTAGTAGATTCACCACAACCACCAGCTGTATGGCGAAATGCAACTATGAGAGGTATATTTAAAACGTATAATTAAAGGTTGTGATTCATCTGTTAACCATTTAAACGCCAAATTAAATAATTTAAATTTTCACAAACTTGAAGTTATGTCTCGCTACCGCGACCCACAACTTCACGTGGGTAAAAATTACTTAACATGAGACAACACTTTTGCACACGTGTGATTTAACGTGTGATTTAACTATCTCAAGCCTGAATTTACCATTTTCATCTTCATCCACTACAAGCCGCGAATTGCTGTCGCAATTCTCGACTTGCAGTGGATGAAGATGATTTGAAGTGGGTGGCGAATGAAAAAATATGCTGTTATTAATAAAACAGTTCCACGAAAATGTTCGTTCTAAAAACCCTATGTGTACGAAATAAGGTAATTCTTCACATATGTAAAATGATGCTTTGATGCATCGTGATGATTCAAATGGTTAAACCGCTAAAAAACGGATTAAAAAAGACTGTAATCGCGCTTAGCGCTGTAAGGGTGAATAAATGGTAATCAAATTATGCATACTACCTTCTGGCATAGTGTTCCCTCCTAAAACACATGAACGAATGATAGTGAGGAAAATATGGTATGTTTGTCTCAATCTCGCGATACAATGCAAAGCCACATGGACTCATATAATTTGAACAGTTATCTGTGCCTTAATTAGCAATCAAATATACATGTACTTACAAATAATTGTTTGAAAGTAACAATAATCCTCAAAAATTAACACAAACAGTTAATACTTTCACTGCCAGATTGACCCTTAAAGTGCTAAATTAATAAAATCAAATATCCACCTTCTTCAAGTTGTGTCGCGTCTCTCCACCGTGATCCACAACGTCTATAGTGTGTGAACATTTACCATGTTTGTTTACTTTGCTACCACACATGTGCAATTCTTGATCATGTTGAAATAGCGTGCTATGTCATTGTTTATTACATAGGAACAACTGTTCCCTAAAAGTTGCACTTATTCACAATTATTGATAAAAAAGCTATGACTGCAAAATACTAAAAAAAACAAATTTCCCAAGGGAAGTTAGCTCGTTGTTTGTTTTGTAAATCATCAGATAAATAAATGTTCCACTAAAAGAACTCATAGCATTTTAAAAACACATCGTCGTATCTTAATAACTATTTATTTTAAAGGATTATGTTATGTACTAGTAAAAAAATCGTTCTGCGTTATACCATACATTTTAAGCATCAAGAGAACCACATTATAACAGCGATGGCGATATGTCGATTGAGTGATCATGATTTAAAAAATAGAGGAAGGACTATTTAAAAATCCAATAATTTAAATAAATCAACGACTATGCACAAGTTGTGTAGTAAATGAAATTGACGACGAAATACGTTCTCTTCTTCAATGCAATAATGCAAAAAATAAGCGAACAAAAAAACAAAATCTCGTTTAATTCTATAATTACAATTAACAATAGGTAGTCGTCAAGCCAAGCAAGCCAAGCGAGCCATGCAAGCCAAGCAAGCCAGCAAGCAATATATTTTGAATTAAATGATTTCAATAATAATAATTTCCCACAATGAGGACAATCCTGACCTTCCGTTTGGCAGGCTATATCATGTATATCACCTTGAGGTGGGAATTGCGGCAGCAATTCACAGTAACATTTTACAATTCAGACCACAATTACTTGCTATATTTCTATTAAAAGAATCATAACACTTCACTAAATATTATTATGTGTTCTTTAGACAGTATGTAAAATAATATTAATCTAATTCTAATCCAGTCCGTGCTAGTAGCATATATTTGAGAAATCAAATAGGTGCTGCTGGTGTGAGTATAGATAATTCAAAAATCTCTGTGAAGAAATGGTGACAAAGCTGTCCAAAGTAATCAAGGTAAAATGTTAAGGTTGTATTGTTATCACAAGGAAATTGCATTTCCCACTTTTGTTATAACGCACCTTTGCACTGCTAGGCCCATAAATATACTTTTTTTTCTATCTATAAACTAAATTAAATCTCACTAAGCTTGGAGAATAATTTTGCAGAAGGTGATTATTTAAATAAATAATTTAATCCGAGAAGTGTCCAGCTTTCAGTAATAGCAAGAGTTGTCGTCACTTAAAAAATGGGTCATCAACTCCAGCTTTAAAAGTTGGGGATCGACTTTAGACGCAAGAATCTGACGTCTCTAGACGTCAGATTCTGACATCTCTAGACGTTAGATTCTGACATCTAAAGTAGATTCCCGCACTGAAAGAGTGAAATATTTATAATGGACACATGCCCATAACATAGGTATTCAAATGAAGCGGAAGGAGCTAACTGAGAGATGTGTGATGATTTCAAATTGAAAAAAACTCTTGGTCTCTTGGCTCATTTAAAAATATTTCAGTGCTTTAATGGCTAAATGAATAAAAGGCGCTAACACACAATTCTGCACAACAGGGACTAGTTACTACATATGTATTTTTGTTATTGTATCCACTGTTGGTTATTTCTATGTTTGTCTGAGCACTGCCTGAAATCAAAACAATCGTCAGCCAGAAATTGGCCTGGCCGTTTATGACCACTCTGATGGTGTGCGCCAACTTTCTCAATCTCAAGGAATGATTGGATTGCTTTGCCTTATTCAATAACAAATTGAATCCATACTTCACATCACAATATATTAGGCATGCTAGAAAGGGATTTGATTTGTTCTCAAGCATCTTATATTTCTCTCCTGTATACACACATAACAGTGTGTATATAATATATGAAAATCAGATGCGGAATGGAATCCTGAAATATGCTTTAGAACACTCTATCCTATGTTCCGAGAATATAAAAGAATGGCGAAAAGTATGCATCTTCACCTGATACATTCTCGGGATAAAATATCTGTTTCTGAAAAACCTATTACAGTCAGATTCACATTAAATTCATTGACCAGGGGGAATCAATTTCGCCGATTCCTCGGTCAATTCTGAACCAATTGTCATAAACGTTTGCAGACACTATTATTGTCTATTTGACGGTGACATCATGAGAGACTCGCTGGGCAAAATGTTCGAGCAGGAAGTATATATAAAACCCACACAAACTAAAGCACACACACTCAAACACACACAGGAAAGTACAGTACAGTACAGTACTATACCCAATGGACACACAACAATCCGAAAACATAAAAATAATACACATTAACATTAATGGCATCAGTAACAAGCGGTCCGAGCTCATTCATTACTTAAACGAACACAATCCACAATTCATGACAGTAAACGAGAGCAAAATCCGAAAACAACATAAAATTAAGATACCAAATTATCAAATAATTAAAAAAGATAGAGAAAAAGCTCTCGGTTTAGGAGGTGGAGTAGCCATTTTAATCAGAAAAGATATTAAATTTGATCAGATTGATACATCGGAATTTAATGAAGAATTTTTAGCAATTTCGCTCATCTCAGAGAAACGCAAAATAGCTCTAGCCACTATATATAATCCCCCAAATATAAAACCAAACATAGATAATTTCAAACATATACTAAATAGGAATACGTTCAACAGAATTAGTGGTTAGGAATTCCAAACAACCAACAATAACCCTGTAATTAACTCAAATGGGAAATCAACTGAAAATGATAAAGAAAAAGCAAACGCGTTTGCTAAAACACTAGGAAAAATCCACAATACCCACCAGGGACCCACAAATTTAGGAAAGAAGTAGACGATGCAATCACTTCAAACCACCAACTCTTTAATACATTAGATCATGAAAAAGAAGAAATTGGCGATGATAGTTTAACAATGAGAGAAATAACTATTGCGGAAATCAAAATCTAACTAAGTAAAACCAGAGGACGCTCAGCGCCAGGAGCTGATGGGATTAGGTACCCAGTTTTAAAACAATGCCCAGATATCGTTTTCGAATACTCGGAATATATATATAACATCTGCTTAAAAATAGGTTATTTTCCAAAAGCATGGAAGCAGGCTACGGAATTATGATCCTAAAACCCGATAAAGACCTAAAAATAACTACAAATTACAGACCCATCAGTTTATTGAGCTGCATAGGTAAATTATTTGAAAAAAATACTAGCGAATAGGATCTGAGGTGAACTGGAAGAAAAATCATTCTTTAATATCTGGCAGTTAGGATACAGGAATAAACGATGCGCGATGGAACATATACTCAGACTTACAGATGACACTTTAATAGCCCACGAAGCAAATAGAGTAGGCGCTGCTGTGTTCATCAATGTAGAAAAAGCAGTTGACTCTGTATGGCACAATGGCTTAAGACACAAACTAATGACGGGCGACTTACTCAGAAAAATAGTTAGATTAATGTCCTCATTTATCACCAATAGAACGACATCAGTAAATATAAATGACGAAGCCTCAGACAATGTCCATTGTAACGCCGGAACGCCACAAGGCTCAGTCCTCAGCCCACTACTCTTTTTAATATATGTCAATGACTTACCTATTGATCCCCTTAATAACCAAGTAAAGATTTCACAATTCGCAGACGACGTAGGTCCAAATAATGTATATATACAATATAGAATATCGAAGACAATAAAAGACCTAGAAGCATGGTGCTCAAAATGGAGAATAAAATTAAATCCCAAAAAGACGCAACTGATTATATTAAAAAGAAACGGAAGAAAACACGGCAAAATAAAAATAAAACTTTTTGGTGTGAAGAAATAGAACACGTTGCAGAAGCTAAACTACTTCGGGTCACCATGACAAAAACAATGAACTAAGGTCAACATATCGACATTGCCATTGCTAAATCAAACAGAACAATTAACCTTTTAAAATTACTTAGTGGTACAGACTGGGGATGCAACCCAAAAACAATAATGAGGATCTACAAAACATATGTGAGACCAGTACTAGAATACGGCGCGATAGTTATGCTATCCGCGGCCCAAGTTCACTCAGAAAAACTACAAAAAATACAAAATAAAGCATTACGAATAGCTTTTAGAAAACCGATACACACTCGAATCACAGACCTACATGAAATGGCAGGTATTGAACCAATCCGCGAAAAATTACAGACATTATCCAATAAATTCATACACTCGTTAGAGGAAAATTCGGAACTATTCAAACTACAAAAAGAACTGAATGAAATATTCAAAAAGCGAGGTACAACATCTTATTTAGACAAACTAATGGAACACTACAAAGAAAACTATAAGCAAAACAATTGAAACTGCAACAATACGTCAACATAACATTGGATCAACGCTCGTCATCAAGTAATGTATTAACAGCGACAGCCTAGTCTGCTAGATGGCCTCAATGTATGAAAACAACAGATAATGTTAATCATATATTGAAGTCATGGGGATTTTTAATCAGAAGTTAAACAACTGAAAGGAAGTTGTTCAACCACGGTTTTTGCCCCCAAAATATTTCGGACGCTAAATTATGAACCCTTGCACTATAGCATAAGGACAAATAAATTATTTGTATGAGTCAGTATACTGTCAGTATAAATTCACTTTTGAACTGTTTAGAAGCCGCAAATCATGCAACTTTGGCATGTGTAGCCGCTTTTAAAAATCGAAATCCAACGTTTTTAGAATAAGCTACTTTTAGTGGTCACAAGAGGCATCATGTAATAAAAGAAATGACTCATGCTGACCATTCTAAGAAGCCCAAAATTAAGTTAGAATAGTATCTTGATACAGCTCAGGAGATAGATAGCTAGTGCCATACCAGCCCATCACAACCCATTGCGACTTATAGATATAGAAATCACGTTAGCGAAAAATATTATCTTTATCTTATTACCCTTTTTCAAAGTTTTATCCCCAGCATCATAAAACAAGTCATTAAATAGCAAAAATGGTCGGCTACATGGAGTTTACTCTACGGATTAACTCTGATTTGTCGTAAAATCACTCTCAGCGCCCTTCGGGTGCTAGGGTTCCCTAACTAACTAACTATTGTCTATTCATGAGGCAATATTACGCTGAAGTTCTAGAAGCCATGTCAGAAGTTATATCATTTGACATGTAATAACATTCTGAGACGCAGCTAATGGTTTATAGAGGTTTTTAAAAACCCGAATAACAGAGCCGGAGACAAACCTACAAACTCCAGCACTACAGGCATGTAGTGTAACCATTACACCCCGGTCACGGTCACTGTCATACTTTTTTACACAATAAAAACTATAAATGCAGATAGATTTACTTAGGCCTACCACAATAGGCTACAATGATTACTAACAAGGATCTGATCGTCAGCAATACAGGAAGAGAGAAAAACGGTACTTATTACGATCTATTAACTGATTACCATTTAACCCGTTAACCGCCGGTGCCGCATATCTTCGGGTTTTCATTTTTTATTAGCCCATTTAGTACCACCTTTTAAACATGTTAAAGATAAAATGTGACATCAATCAGCACAATTTGATGAAAACAGTTGACCTCCATTTTGTCAAATCTGAATAATTTTCACTCACTTGAAGTTGTGGATCGCGTCAGCGAGACACAACTTCAAGTGAGTGAAAATTCAGATTAAATAATTTGGCGGTTAAAGGGTTAAGGGAAATGTTAAATATTTGATCAGCGTTTTTATCTATAAGTTTTGCTTATAAGTCATTGTTAGCTCTACTGGTGTAGAGAGGGACGTGGCGCAATGGTTAGAGCGCGGAGCCTTATCAACGTGCTTGGTGCGGGATTTTCAGAGGAATTTCATGTTTCCCCCCTCTCAATATTGGGACATTGTTTTGATGTTGTGTCCTTAGACAAGGCACTTAAATGCTTTACATGACTCACGTGAAAATGAATACCTGGCAGGACAGAGATGACAATGTGTGCTTTACAGGTTCCATCGGACAGTGTCATGGGTTTAAAATTATGTCAACGTCAGACGATACCCCCGGTACGTTGAAACTTGTTTCTGTGTATCGGCGGAGTAGCCTACCCCAGCAAACACAAAACATGTTTATAACATTTGTACAACGAATTGTTATCAAAATGTTTTGTGTTTGCTGGGCTGGGGGCTGCAACAGCTACAACGGGAACTGGTGAGGAGAGCATTGCTCATTGCCCATCCAAGAATCGCACGAAAATCACACATGGGTCGAGCATTGGAATAGGCTACATATAACCACGTTATTAATATTTTCACATCGTAAGTTAGCGCGGAATCAACATGGCGGCGAATGAAATGTCGCACTGTCCCTGATCCCGAATGAGGTCAATACGAACGCTAAACAGTCAATAACAACGCCAAACTAGGGCAAATACGAAAAACCCAGTCAAATAAGTATAATTTCAGTATTTGCCCTAATTGTCCATGGATAGGTCTAATGATAAATAGTAGAAACTAGTCAATACGAAGCCAGCCAAAATAATTGTTATTGCACAGGGCAGAAACTATGTTATTAGGGCAAATAACAGCATAGGTATATAATAAAATATAATAATAATACAATAATAATAATATAATAATAATATAATAATAATATAAAAATAATATAATAATAATAATAATAGAACATTGCAACATACATGTGCAAACGAACTATCGCAGCACCATGTCTGACAAAACAAACAATTAAACGGCAGGTATTAAAACACAAATATATAGACTACTTCATTCTATTTATTAAATATGGTAATTGTTAGGAGGATGAGATCTAAAATAACAGACGCCATACATAATCTGTAAAAATCGCCATTCGACAATCTGTGCTCAACCGATCGATCTTAAAGGCTCATTATAGGTTAATGACAGATTTTTGGCTCCATCTCGTTGCAATAATGCCTTTGGGACTAAGTGCTGACCGTGTTTACAGGGGAATCTATCATTACTCAGGAAGCACCCGAGAATTCAACCCAAAATTAAGAAGCATCACACATTAACCCTTTAAGCCCTCACGATGCATTAAAGCATCATTTTACATCCCTGAAAACATACCTAATTTTCCTACAACAGAGGGTTTTGGAACGAAAATATCCCTGAAACTGGTTTACCAATACATGGCAATTTTCTTCAATTTTTAAACCACATCAAGTCGTCTTCATTCACTACAAGTCGAGAATTGCGACAGCAATGTAGTGGATGGAGATGACAATGGTAAATTCAGGCTTGAAAGGGTTAAAGCGCTAAGTTAGATAATTAAACGTTTTCGCGACCCACAAATTCAAGTGAGCTAAAATTGCTCATATCTGTTTTGACCAAACATTTTAAAATTTTGAAATGATTTTTAAACACACATTTTATTCCCAAGCACTGTGAATTGGTCAGCTAATATAATATATTATCGCTTTAAGGGTACAGGCTGATATCACTGAACTATTTAATTACAATTTTCGGTCACTTGTAGTTGTGTTTCTTGTGACTGAAAATTATTGTTATTTGTAAAATTTGAGTCCCAATACATATATCAGAGTTTCAAGACTTAGGGCATATTTTAATTTTAACATCTGAAAATCAGGGGTTATACAGGTGCTAATAAGAACACAGAATGTCTACTGCAGTCGACATCAGAGTTCTATGGGTTAGGGCTTATTCTCGAACTTGTAAACTTCGTCCCCTTGGATATGAAAGGGTATATCTGCCACTTTACAAAGTGGCAGATACACCCTTTCATATCCAAGGAGACGATATAAGGCGCTGCTGCATACTCATATACACAAGCAGGGCGTCAATGACATTTGAACTCTGTTCGTCAAATAGTGAATGTCAATACTTTGAAAGCAAGCTAGTTGTGATAATGATAGTATTATCTTGTGTTTGATGGGGCAATTTCCCAATTTAAGGCCCTTTTTCTGCAATTTAAACCATGCTAGTGTCATTTGATCTGTGACAGAGCACTGGTAGGGCTCAAATTGACAAAGTCCCGCTTAAAATTATTACATCGCCCTTCAAACACACGCCATTGTTCTTTTCGGTGAGCAATATCTAGCTAGAACACAGCAAATAGTAACCATTAGATCGATGATTTTTTATATATAAGCCAAAGAGAGAGACCAAAGGTTTTTTCAATTTGAAATCATCATAAATGTCTTAGTTGGCTCTTACCGCTTAATTTGAATACCTATGTTATGGGTCTATTTTTAGTGTTTCAGTTCGTGGATCGACTTTATCTGACGTCTAATGACGTCTAAAGTTGATCCCCGCGCTGCAAGGGCTAATGAAATCCAGGAGGGGATCAAACAAGTGCACTGGATTACAAACCACTTGACTCCCCATCATCTCCTGAACTGCAGTGATCTTTGTTGGTCGTGGAGGTGTGATGCCGTGAATTGAATCGTTAAATCCCCGGTTAGCAACATAAACCTTTCCCCATGATGAGATTGTGTCATGCTCGCTGTAAAATCTGATTAATGATGGTGATCTGAGAGCAATAAATCTGTGGTAAAGCAGCAAGCCTTGAAACGCTACATCTGATAATTCACATTTACAATTTAAAACGTTTGAAATTCTGGATCGTGGTAGCGAGACAACAATATTGTATAATTAAAGTGGTTCTACCTTCAAGCGCGGGGACCGTCTTTAGACGTCAGAATCTGACGTCCTTAGACTGACATCTGAAGACGGTTGCCGCACTGAGATAATTAAAAAAATTAATTGTTTGTAGACCCATAGCATAGGTATTTAAATGAAACGGAAAGAACTAACTAAGACATTTAAGCCCTATGATGATTTTAAATTGATCGCCAAGGTTTATACAAAAATATCTCAGTGCTTTAAGGGTTATATAAAGTGGGTAATATATGACATTATTTTGAAGTTTCTGTATCTGAGTAGTCTGTCGTTCAAGTTCTGTAACTGTTGTGAACGAATTACTAAACCGTTATAACGGAATACTAGACCGTTATAACGGAATATTAGACCGTTATAACGGAATATTAGACCGTTATAACGGGATACTAGACCGTTATAACGGAATATTAGACCGTTACAACAGAATACTAGACCGTTATAACGGAATACTAGGCCGTTATAACGGGATGCTAGACCGCTATAAGGTCTCACCACACAAATTCATACGCGCATATAATTAAAAAGTGAGATAGTCACGATCCTTTTTTAAAAATGTGGCGATTTACATCAGGATTGTGTTCAAATATTACATTTATATCATTTTGATACCAATTCTTTTAGATTGGGTGACTATTTCTTGCTTCAAAAATTTAGAAATCAGAAGAGACAGATAAAAAATGTAGTCCCTACGCTGGTAGTAACAAGGCATATGCTGCATTCATTAGTTCACGTGTATTGGCAATTCTTAGAGAGTAAACTAGGACTTGACATTTCCATGCGGAAATAGAAAATAGCCCGACGATTAAGCACCCTTTTTATTTTTTATATTGATTGAGTATGTCCTGATGATTCAGAAAATATATAGGTTTATACATATTTTTTTTCACCTGAAGAATGCTGAGAGACCCAAGCGTATGGGAAAAAATACATGTAAGTTTATGGTAGGGGTATTATGTGTGGTGAGACGATAACGGAAAAGTAGACCGTTATTACGGAATAATAGACCGTTATAACGGATTAGAAAAAAAAACAATATTCATGTCCTAAATGCACTTCCTTAATATCTTGCATATTGTCAAATGATCCAGTGGAATCATGGGGAGTTGGGTATTTATTGAGAAGGGTATTATTATTTAAAAATTCGTCTTGGACATACGATTTCCCCCTTCGGGATGATTTCACGTCTAAAACTGTTCAATTCTAGATTATATTAACCAATTTGAAAACAATAATGTGTTATCAAATGTTACTTTTCTGTATTTTGTCAAACACACTGAGCATGATAAGATGGGTTACATATATCAAATAAAAAATGAGAAATATCTATCACTTTATAATCAAACTTGGTTTTCTTTTCTGTGTCCTAAATCTAACTGGAAAACACGAAATGCAGCTATTTGAAACCAGAAGAGGACCAAACGAGTACAAACAGATTGGCTAAAATGAGAGTATCTTTGCTGGTCAAGGGGTTCAATGGGGGTGTGATTGAGTCATGAAATCCCCAGTAAACAACATAAAGCCATTTATCTGTTATGACCACCAGAGAGCAATAAATTTATTGCGGGTTCACCGTTTTAAGCTCTAGATCATATTTCACTCACTTTAAGGCGTGTCTCGCTGCCGCGAGCCACACCTTAAAGTGAGTGAAATATAATGTGTTTAATTTGAGATAATACAGTGAAGAAAAAAAAAATTAATAAACTTCTATAGCGCCTAAATCCTCGGTGATCCGAGTTCAGAGGCGCGACAAACATATTCGTAATCTGACTCATAATTCCAAAAAACCGTTTGCGTTTGTCGTCTGGGCCAACCGGAAACTAATTTGTGTTTTTGCAGAGCGAATTTTTAAAGGATGATTAAACACACATAAGCTTGTGGAATTGACATTTGTATCGGCAAACAAGAATAATACGCTATTGTATCTGTATAGCCGAAGACATTCAACCATCATACGCTAAACGCTAATGCAGAAACTCGTGCAGTTCTTTACTGTTTGTTCGTAATCTGACTCATAATTCCAAAAAACCGTTTGCGTTTGTCGTCTGGGCCAACCGGAAACTAATTTGTGTTTTTGCAGAGCGAATTTTTAAAGGATGATTAAACACACATAAGCTTGTGGAATTGACATTTGTATCGGCAAACAAGAATAATACGCTATTGTATCTGTATAGCCGAAGACATTCAACCAGCATACGCTACACGCTAATGCAGAAACTCGTGCAGTTCTTTACTGTTTGTTCTCGTGGCCCAGTTTAGCCTATATGTGCACAAAGGTGGCCTAAAGCTCGATTCATTTCATTTCATTTATTCCTTTACTGTTTGGGATTGGCTCATAAGGCAACGATTAATGGAGGGCAAACTGGGGTCCGTCAACTATTAGTCTGGAGGCAGATGTTGAAAATTTAGTTTATTTTTCGATCTGGCTCTCCCCGAGAGCGAAATGGCTACAACCATGCTAATAGCTTTAAATATACATAGGTCTACCAATTTAGCCTGCATGTCACCTTCCTAGGCCATGCGTAAGGTCGCCAGAGGTCATCAAAGGTAAAAAAAAAATTTAGCTGAATAATACCTAAATATTCAATATTGAAAATACATCAATGTGAAGTACATAGCATAGATTTCTTATAAAAGAGATATATATTTTTTTAATTATACATGAAACTACTAAAATAAAAATCGTCAATAGCGTTTTTCTCTGTTCGAAGCTTATAATAATAGAATGTCATCTTAAACTTCTTTTTTACACCCTGATATACAAAAAAGAGCTACTTACTGTGTAATCAAATTAAAAATGTAACATTCCTACATTTAAAAATGAATATATGTTTTTTGTTGGTATTAACGGTAGTCTCGTGGCACGATTTATATTTCAGGTCCTATTTCTAGTCTGGAGGCAGATAGCTAAAATATAGCATTATTTTAGATCTGGCTCACCCCGAGAGAGTAAAAATAATCACCATGCTAATATCCTAAACTGTACACAGTTCAACAAATATAGGGCACTGGTCACCTTCCTAGACCATAAGTAAGGTCGCTAGAGGTAATCGAAAGTCATAAAGTAAATAGTATAGCAAATGAATGATTTAGTGTCGAGAAATTCATTTCTTGGGTCTTTGAGATAATGTAACCCAGATATTTCACCAACAAATCCAAGATGGCCTCCGTTTTTCAATTGATAAAAATCATATTGCTTTTGAAAAAAATCTTTAACCCCTTGATAAAAATTATGTGTGTCTTATCGTTGCTAGGAAACTCAGGGCGGATAATGTTTTTATTGTGACTTTTAAAAAAATTAACCAATATTTAACACATGAATCTAAGATGGCCGTTTTTTTATTTTTAATAAAGATAATTTTATAAGTAAAACCAGAGCAAAATATATTCATATTACAAAATTAAGCCAAGATCAACTGCAAGCGGATTGTCACATTTGATGTTGAGCGGACAGAAAGACAGACACACAGACATACATATATTTTATTGACGTAGCTACACTCATCACAGATTTTTTTGTCATAGAAATATATGTAATTGTAAGTATATGTAAAATCATATGCACAAATACATGTTAACGCATACATAATCAAAATCATTTTAAGTGACATTGTCGTGATAAAACACTGGATATTTTGTAAATGTTCACTTTGAATTGAACGGCATTGTTAAGATACGTTCGCTAAGATGTGTATATGTATACGTTTCCTGTACCAAAGGTTGTTGCTCTTGATATTGAGCATTAATAATTTTAAATTCACTTCATACCAGAAAAGAAATGGCTTGGAAAGTGGAATAATAACCTATTTCATGGAATAATAAACTGTAATGTGGGTCATTTATCATCTTCGAAATTTAGTTTAGACCTAATTTCGATGCATTTTTTTTCTATATCACATTGTATGCACGCATGGCTTATCACCAAATGTAAATTATTGACGAGAAGCTCAAAAGTGCAGCGTGGTACATTAAAATAACTGTTTTTAGTAAAATACACTTCGTAATATTTTCATGATTATTATCTGTTATTATTATAAAGAGATTACATAATGATGATTAATCTATGCTATATTGGTTATCCTGTGTGAAAAGTTAAGCATAAAAAATAAAAAATAAAATACTGGTGTTGTGTATTAATGAGATATATTGTCACAGCAAATGTGTTTTTCAACGACGACTAAAATCACTTCAGGCTGTGTGAAAACATTGTATTATATGTATCAATTGTTAAGTGATTTAAACATGTAGGAGCTATATCCATTATTAACCACAACGACACTTTTGGAGCAATTTCCCTTTCATACAAGCAAAGGTATTTCTGCAGATAAGTGCGCCTGTGTAAACTTGGGATGTGGCTGGGATACTTGAGTTTCATTAACATCTGGCGATTAACTGATGATCTTCAGCGGCATCATCTATCATGGGCTTAACAACGACTATATAATCTAGAGCCTGTTTAGCTCATTCAACCATTCCTATACATTAACTACATAGATCTGAAATATATTTGAGGAAATAATAGATGACCCCCAATATATGTTAACAATAATAATGCTTGACCAATATATAATATTTTGTTCTTTCTAACACTGGTGGCCATCTTCAATTCTGCCTGCCCAAAAAGATTGAATGGTATATCGAAATTTACAGTCTAAAAATGTTTGAAATAATTTGAGCTACAATTGTTTAATTTACAACTAAAAGAAATGGCAGCCGTATTTAATATACATGTGTGGAATACTAAACAAATTATTTATGAGACACAAGGAAAACATTCTCGACCACAATACATAAATACATAAACCAGAACTGATACATATCTAGATGTTAAATCAATATTTTTTTCAAATAATGAAGAAAATAGCAGCGATACTGAATTTGTGGGTGAAATATAGGTCATAAGCAGATATCGATTTCTTGCCCCAAAATCACTTAGAAAGGAGGCGTTACACATAGCATTTGACCAAAATTTAAATTGGATGCACCAATAAAGATTTTTTTTAATGAAATTAAAACGGTGGCCATCTTCGATTTGTGAGTGAATGTAGGTCAAATTAATTTCCCGACCCAAAATCATCTAGAAACCATAAGTTATACATATCTAGGTGGTAAACAAATATTGTTTTTCCTCAATTAAAAAACGGCGGCCATCTTGAATTTTTGGATGAAATATAACCTTGAGTTAAATTACCTTAAGGAGCCAAGAAATGAACTTCTGGACTCAAAATCACCTAGAAAAACATCAATTATACAACATTGTAGGCAAAATTTCAAATTAGATCAAATATTTACTTGATGACCTTTGATTACCCCCAGCGACCTTACGCATGGTCTACAAAGGTGACCGGTGCCCTATATCTGTTGAACTAGGTATTCTTTAGGATATTAGCATGGCGGCTACTTTTACTCTCTCGAACTGAGCCTGATCTAAAATTAGCTATATTTTAGATATCTGCCCCCAGACTAAAAATAATAGGATGTGAAATAGAAATCGTATCACGAGACTGCCGTTAATACCGGCAAAAACATGTATTTATTTTTAAATGTGGAAATGTTACATTATTTATTTGATTACACAGTCAGTAGCTACTTTTGGTATCTCAGGGTGGAAAAAATAACTCATGATTCCATTACATTATCATTAGCTTCAAGCAGAGAAAGAACGCTATTGAAGCTTTTTATTTCAGAAGTTTAATGTATAATTTAGAAAATAGATATATCTTTTTTTTAAGAAATATTTGTTTTCCATGTATTTGACTTTGATATATTTATCAGATATCAATACGCGGCTACTATTGAGCTAAAAATGATAAAATTTACACTTGGTGACTTTTGGTGACCTCTAGCGACCTTACGCATGGTCTAGGAAGGTGAAAGCGCCCCATATGTGTTGAACTAGGTGTATTTAATGATATTAGCATAACAGTCGCCATTTAGCTTTCAAGGCGAGCGAAATTTAAAATAATACCAGTTCGCCTCAAGACAATATTAACAGCTTAACCCTTGATGTGCCATAGCGGTATATAGTTCACTTACCAGGCTTATCTAAGAGGTGACAGATAACAACGTATTATGCCCATACAAGTAATAATCATCGTTACCCATTTGCTGCTGAGATTTTAGCTGATAGGTCTATACTTTCATTAATTTGGAGCTGAAGCTGCTGATACTATTGCCTGATTCAAATTCTATCCCACTGGACACACGTCGTTATTGCGACGTTGAATCAACGTCAATGACGTTGATTCAACTTCGCAACAACGTAGTATGCCCAGTGTGATTTCTCTGAAAAATAGATTGAATTATTTGTTTATCACAATACATATTACCTATTTGATTTGAAAATTGTAACAATGGTGCCATGCATTTTTATTAAACTTACATTATCAATAGTATAGAATGTTAATAGTATAGTATGTTAATATTATTGAGGATAAAAGTTAAATTAGTGTATAGGCCTACATGTACCATAATGTGTTGAAAGCGGAATGTAAAATCGTATACATTATTGAGGCCAGCTCCCTCTTGGCATATGTAGCCTATATCTGTTTTATTTTTCCGGATGTCATCACAATTAAATCCTTGTTACTTGTCACTTGTGAAAACTTTATCTACTATTATGAAGCAATCAGACACCATCTACCGTCAATTCCTTTGTGATTTAAATAGGAAGGAAAATAATATCATATTTCGGCAGCACACCCTTTTCTTTGGAGATTTCTTGCCATAATGATTTGGGATGATTTGCCATTTAGGTTTCCAGAGCATGGCAAATCAATATTTATTTCATTTTCTGAGATATTGGCAACAATGCCAATATAATTAAATCTCGTTTCTTCATTGGAGATATCAATATGCTAAGCTCTGAGACACTTTCCATAAATAAGGCAACAATTTTGTTACCTAAATCCGTGAATTTGATTTCCTTTCCGGATAGTGCTCATGTTTGTGATCAATATTACGTCTTGCTCATGATAAGGTACACAATATGACGTCATGTCTGTGCCATGGTTTGTTATCCCGTTGGCGATTATTGGGAACTGTCTAAGTCATGTTTTTCAGAATGATTTAACTCAATATTATCTAATTCTTCAAAGATAGAGTAGGGCTACTTAACTTGGGACCCAGCCCGCTAGACAAAGGGATTGGATCATTCGGTTTCAGGCGATCGATGTCCTTTCGTCTAACTGGATAAATTATGGGGATCCTAACTCATTATGGGAATCCTAATGCCACAATTTGATATTCACGGGGCAGGGGAGCAGATGTATTTTTAAAGTGATAATCAATAACTGTTTTGCAAACCTTCCAGAAAAAAATATTCAGGTTCACTTCTTGAAATATATGATGAAAATAGCGGCTAATAAGAATGATTGAAAGCATGCATGCTCTTATTTTTCTCGCTTCGCTTTAGTCAGCATACCATCAAATTTATGTTAAACATGTAGGTATATTGTAGCAAATTTGTCATTTCCCCGCTTCCGTCGCTCAGCATATCATATAGATTATACGAAACAAAAAATATTTGTTTGACACGCAAACTATAATAGAGTTAGCTGTGCGAATCGCATGAAAAAATAATTTTGGTTTAAAGTACAAAATACAGTTTATCAAATACCCATGTTTCCTCACCCTGAAAAGCAGATGCTAGTCCCCTAATTGTCGCGATGATTGGTTTGACATTCGATCCAGCAGGATGACGTGAATTGATATTTTGATGGTGCTTGTTTCAGACGGGGAAAATCTGAAGAGGTCAAGAACAGATTTAAGCTTTTTGGTGATCATGCCGGGCGATCACTGCATGCATTATAATAACGAGCTCGGACAAGTGACAGCAACTGCCTATATTACCAGCAAACGGTTAATGCTGTTTGCATTAGATCTGCGGTAAATCAAACAGCAGTAACTATCTAGTGTGTAAGTCAGCAGTTAATGTTGTTTGCACAATAGGTGTGTCAAACTTTGTGATGCAGAGAGCGAACAGCTCCCAGAAAACACTTGAATCAATGTTTGATTGATGGTGGCCAACGTCTGCGACGCTGGTCCAACATCAAACAACCATTGGGTCAACGTTACTGGTTTGCTGGGCTGGAGAACTCCCGAGCAATCACGAGGTATTGACCTAATGTTAGATTAATGTCGAACCAGTTTTGGCTCATCGTCCAGTGCTTGCTGAGTGGGTGAATGTGTTTCGGAAGAGCTGCTATAGGGATTGTCCCATTCTAGCAGTTTAAGAACAGATTACCAGAAAACACACAGACATAAGCTAGACAAAATCAGGATTTGGGGGGGGGGGACATTTAAACAAAAGATTATTGATTGTAATTTGCTGTGGAAGTCTAAAAAAGTTTCAAAGCGTTAGTAGTAGGCCTACTGAAACTGGGGATGTCACTCTATTAAAAAACTGTTGATTATGGTATTCTGTCCCCTAATTTAAAGAACAACTGAATGGCGGTGGTAACTCGTTGATCTTGTCGCGCGACAGGCTGAGCGACTTATTCACTTGTCGTTGATAGAAAACTATATATACCGGGTGTCCATGCCACTAAAGATCTGAAGAGGTCAATTTTATATCTTAGAAATGTGAGATCTCAATTTTTTTTACAACAATGGTTAACGCTTATGTCAAGCATCCATCTGATCTCTCTATCGTTCGCGGAGAAACCGTTTAATCCTTAGAGTGTTACATTATAAAACTTCATTTTCACCCACTTGAAGTTGTGGCTCGCTAACGCCAACCACAGCCTCAAGCGGGTGAAAATCACTCATACTTGTTTAATTTGAGACCAAACATTGGGACATCTTGGTGGTTAAACGTACATTTCGTTCCCACTAGCAGTGATTCAATTGTCCAATAAAATGGGACTAAAAACGATTATAGTCGTGCTTAGAGCTTTAACACATGTAGCGTTGCTTGAGAAGTCAGAATCTAACGTGGATTGATCGGCAACATGGACATATCTCAATCTTTGACAAAGGACACTGCAAACGCCGGAAAGGGCTGAGGACTTTTACAATTATCATCATTTTCATGACCTCCGCTCTCTGTCCAGTATCTCCTGTTTGGCCGTTTACATGACTCGATAAATTATTCAGTAAACTATGATAATAGACGTCAGATTCTGACGTCTGAGGTCGATCCCTGCACTAAAAAAATATATAATGGTCGTAGACCGATATCATAGGTATTCAAATGAAGCAGAAACTAAAATATTTATGATTACTTTTTTTCTTAATTGAAAAAAAATTGGTTTCTATGTTTTATAGAAACATATTTCAGGGTAGAGGGTTAAAATAAAAATTGACGCTTGTCTCTAACCTATGGTTGTCACTACTATGCTGACCAGGAGGAGTGGATCAATAACTAATCAGGATCAGGGACGAGAGAGGGAAGGGAGAGATAGGAAGGTCACGAGAGAGCTGGATTAGGGAGTGGTCATCACCGGGATCAACTCAAGTATCTTATGTAAACGATTCCAGGCTATTAGTGCACACAGGGCAGGTCATAAGTGCACTGAGTGCAAGCTGTGTAAGTCTTTCACTTGGGGATGAAAGGGTGCATTTCCTACTAACAAGGTAGGAGTTCTATGCATATTTTTATCTCCAAGGAGACAGCAATGTCGTTTGTGTGTCTATAGCTTGTTGGTATAAAAATTGTGGCGTTGGAACAACTTGAAAAAGGTGAAAAAATACTCATAAATTTGCTTAATTTGATGCCAACCATTTGCAAATCTTTATGCTCCCAATATCAGTGATTTGAACGGATAAAAAACGGATTAAAAACGTGCTTAGAGGCGTATTTTAGGGTTAAATACTAGTGACCTGTTGCTCTTATACTACATACCAATAATTTCAAATAATTTGGCTAAGGGCCTCGTGAAGGTCGATTCGACCTGCTCCCGTCAAAAATGTTGATTACATACATGTAGGTCATGTAGGAAGTGTGTAGACTAAGTCAATAATGAATGGCTGCATCGTATACTTTTTCAAACACCGGCGCGCCTGCAGAAATTTTCGTGATGGCACACAAAAGTTATGATGGAGGAGGGAAGGGGTGCGGAGAATCAATAATAATAAGATAAAATAATAAGTATGAGCTTTTATGCTATTGAAAATACAAAAGATAATAAAACAAGCTGAAAATAATAGTGTATCGGTATAATATAGAAGATAAGATACGATTTATTTATAGTCGCAAGTGTATACAGTAAAACATTAGCTAACAACAGCTATTTCAGCCACTTGTGATATAAAATATGACATAGCAATAACATCTAAAACAGGCAGTTTGGCTGACTCGGTTCTGCAGATACCTGGAGCTTAGGTAAAATTATATAAAGGTTATACAAAAGCGCAGTCGTACTAAGTAACAATATAAAAGTTTAAATATAATATAAAGACTCAAAAGATATGACAAGTTGTGTAAGGTGATACAACAAAAGACACACAATTATATAAATTTAGTTTATAATTATGTGCATGCACACTACAAGCACACCAGAAAGCACACTGGAGGGAGCTGGAGACTGGACAAACGGAGGTTTTGATAAAAAAAACACATTTAAAAAAAAGTCAAGTTCTAATCTATTGTTGTGTAGGCCTACAGACCAGTAGCTATGGCTTTCCTGAAAGAGGGAAGATCAGATAGTGTACGAATTTCCTCTCGTAGATTGTTTCAGATCTTTGGGGCCAAGAATGAAAACAAATTTGTTCCGTGCCTAACTCTATTGTAAAAAGGTATTTCTAGCGTTTTCACAGAATTTCTAAGTGTTATTGATATAACATAAGATCAGACATATAGAATGAAAATATTATATAAGAGGAGAATCTCCATATGAAAATCTTACTTTAGGCATAATAAGAGCAGTAGGAAACACGACGAAACAATAGAATATTATAATATAAGTATAACGTGTATAAGTAAACGTGGTAGCTGACTTATTTGTTTGATTGTCAATTGAAAACACAAAAAAAGTGTAAAAAAATAACTGCTGCTATTCTGCGTCTAGACCACGGCTTTGTTCTGATAAATTTGCTTGTGGCTGGTCCGTGCAGCTGTGGTACACTTCACACCCCTGTGCTCGAAACGCATGTTATATATTACTTGAATGTTCAATGTTACGATCGTCTTAGATTTGCAATAGGGAACTTGCATGATACATGCCATTCGCATCAACGAGTCGTGTATGCTAGCATGGTGGCAATGAGCCCTTTCCAGGCAAAGCTAGCACAAAATCCTGTAGTGCTAGGCCTACCATGCTCATTGAATGCATGTGGCTCCGGGTTAAAACCCTAGACCTTGTACATGTTGGAGTTAAATACATACATCACATCAAATATTATACCCAGACCGTGAAAACGTGACAATTCTCAACAAATACCAGACAGACGTCTAAGTTCACGTAACAACAGTGATATAACGTTTGGAGCATGTAGGCCTATCTGCATTGCTTGGCATAGACAGCTTACGTAGATTCCGCAATCTTATATCGATGTCTTTACCAGGATTAGAGAAGACCATCTTAACGAGTAACGTTTATATCCCTTGTTGAGCAGTGTAGTCCACACATATTGCTGGTACCACACTGTCCCAATCTTGGGGGCAATGTACCCGGTGCGCTCTTTCAAGAAACGTTGCAAATTATTTTGTTGTTGTATAGATGAAGGTTTCACCAATGTGAAGCCTTTCTCTGTAACGCCTTTCTCTATAACGCCTTTCTCTATAACGCCTTCCTCTATAACGCCTTTTTCTATAACGCCTTTCTCTATAACGCCTTTCTCTATAACACCTTTCTCTGTAATGCCTTTCTCTATAACGCCTTTCTCTATAACGCTTTTCTCTATAACGCCTTTCTCTATAACGCCTTTCTCTGTAATGCCTTTCTCTATAACGCCTTTCATTATAACGCTTTTCATTATAACGTCTTTCTCTATAACACCTTTCTCTACAACACATTTCTGTATAACGCCTCCCTCTATAATGCCTCTATCTATAACACCTTTAACCATACCACCTTTCTTTATAACGCTTTTCTATATAACGCATTTCTCTATAACGCCTTTCTCTATAACACCTTTCTCTATAACGCCTTTATCTATAACGCCTTTCTCTATAACGCCTTCCTCTATAACGCCTTTTTCTATAACGCCTTTCTGTGTAATGCTTTTCTCTATAACGCCTTTCTCTATAACACCTTTCTCTATAACACCTTTCTCTATAACGCCTCTCTCTGTAATGTCTTTCTCTATAACGCATTTCTATATAACAGATCTCTCTATAACGCCTTTCTCTATAACGCCTTTCTTTATAACACCTTTCTCTATAACGCCTTTCTCTATAACGCCTTTCTCTATAACGCCTTCCTCTATAACGCCTTTCTCCATAACGCCTTTCTCTATAACGCCTTCCTCTATAACGCCTTTCTCCATAACGCCTATGTCTGTAATGTCTTTCTCTATAACGCCTTTCTCTATAACGCCTTTCTCTATAACGCCTTTCTCTATAACGCCTTTCTCTGTAATGCCTTTTTCTATAACGCCTTTCTCTATAACACCTTTCTCTATAACGCCTTTCTCTATAACGCCTTTCATTATACCGCTTTTCATTATAACGTTTTTTTCTATAACGCCTTTGTCTATAACACCTTTCTCTATAACACATTTCTCTATAACGCCGTTCTCTATAACGCCTCTTTCTATTACACCTTTATCTGTAACACCTTTCTTTATGACGCTTTTCTATATAACGCCTTTCTCTATAACGCATTTCTCTATAACGCATTTCTCTATTGTATAACGCCTTTCACTACAATGCCTTTCTCTATAACGTGTCTCTCTATATCGTCTTTCTCTATAATGCCTCTCTCTTTATCGCCTTTCTCTATAACGCATTTCTCTATAACGCCTTTCTCTGTGACATCTTTCTCTACAGAGCTGCAAAATATCAGCTCCGCTTTTTAGCGCACATGTAATATGCATTTGAAGATTGATAGAATATCCAATGTTTTTTTCTATCAATTTCAAAATCTGCTCGAAAACCTTTCATCCATCCTAGGAGAATTGGTAATTTTAGGCATCATCACATCATACAGAAACGTTCACATGTATCTTAACGTTTTTTGGACTTATTCAACGCCACTGGTTGGATATGTGCATCACTCGATCAGCTATACAGATTTTGTCTTCCGTTTTTCCATGTGATGGCTTGTCTGGCCACTTAACAGTTATAGCTGAACTACAGAGTGATCTGCATCGTCATACAGCCAAAAAACAGATAACATACAAACGAATCCATCAAATTTAGACATAAATAAATTTAAAACAGTCAACACTCATTACAAATCTAAAACTGTCTGCAGACAGTCATCATCAACAATTCCACGATACATTGCCATCAATTTTGAATACTCAAGCTCCTCTCAAAACAAAATCAGTTCCTCTCAAATCGCCGAAGGGCGGGGGCCCTAGGGTAGTGGTTAGCACCGCTGCCTTTCACGCCAGAGTTCGGGGTTCGGTTCCCGGACTCGGCGGTTTGAAAGAAACAAAAATGTTTCTCCCCCATCCACGTGTGAAAGTCAGTATTACGGGGAGCCTCCGTGACCGGGAGGTAGCGTGCTCGGCCTCAGACCGCCAGGGCTCGAATTTCAAATCCTGTGTCTGGAGGACAGTGTCATCTCAATCATCTCACCATCCTCAGGAGCTTCTCCTGGCCCAGTTTAGCCTATATGTGCACAAAGGCGGCCTAAAGCCCGATTCATTTCATTTCAAATCGCCGAATCCTTGGATTACATCAGCAATTCAAGCAACCAAACGCACACGACGATATCTTGAACGAGTCTGGCGGAAATCTCGTTTTCCAGCAGATAGATCAAAATATGTTAAGCAAGCCAACCTGTGCAATAGAATGATGGAGAGAGCTAGGCGGGAACATATTGGAAATTACATTCATGAAAATGAAAATGATGTTGGAAAACTTTGAAGGGCGGTCAATTAACTCGGTACTACACCGAGTTCCTAATAAGCCAATGCCTACCACAAATTATATCTTTGCCACAGTTGTTTTCACCTTTTTTGTAAATAAGATAATAAATAAGAAAAGAAGAATGAAATTTTGAGATCCTAAACACAATGTTCCTCATATTCCACCACCAGAAATGTATTTTCTAATGACTTCGTTCGAGCCAGCCACTACAGATGAGGTTAAGAAATTAATCTTTTTTTCCCAGGACAAGTCCTGTGATCTGAACCCATTGCCTACCAAATTATTGAAATCTTGTCTAGATGTATTGCTAACTCCGATCACGAACATTGTCAATTTGTCTTCCGAATATCACACATCGCATCCTTATTAAAGAAGCCATCGCTGTCTAAGCATAACATGAAAAACAATAGACCGGTTTCGAGCCTAAATTTCATTTCTAAAATAATTGAAAAAATAATTTTCAATCGTATCCGGTGCCACCTGGGCAAAATTTCATTCTACAGAAACAGCCGTGCTAAAAATTTACAATGACATCTGTATGAACATGGACAGTGGCAAGACCACAGCATTGGTTTTGCTTGGCCTGTCTGCAGCCTTTGACACATTGGACCATAGCAGCCTCATTGACCTCTTGCCTGGTTGGCATGGTATATCTGAGAAAGCTCTAAATTGAGTCCGTTCCTACCTATCATATTGAGAGCAAAAGGTTAAACTTCTGGATAAACTGTTTAAGACGGATTACGGTGTCCCCAGGGCTCTGTCCTGGGACCACTCTTATTCACTCTTTAAACAACGCCCCCAAGTATTGTGATTAGTAGGCATAACATCTGCCACAATCTGTACGCTGATAACACACAGATTTCTCTTTCTCTCTCCAAGACAGACACTGAAATGTCACTGTCGTTGGTCCAGCATTGCTTGCAAGACGTGTCCGACTGGATGATTGCTAGCAAATTCAAATTGCATCATGACAAGACAACATTTACACTATAGTCGGCAATAAATCACAACGAGAAAAAAATAAGAAATATTTCCTACAAAATTACTTGGTCGGGATGTACAACCAACTGATTCGGCACGGAATCTAGGGGTAGAGTTTCACAATGATTTCAATTTTAAGAAACATATAGCAAACGTCTGTCGATCATGCTACTATCATATACGCGATTTGCGTCGCTCGCGCAGATGTTAAACAGCGGCAGGGACTAAGACAATAGCAACTTCAATTGTGTCGAGGAAGCTAGACTACAGTAATACTATCCTCTATAACATCACAAATCGCAAAATAACAAGCTGCAGAGCGTTCAGAACTGCTTGGCCAGGGTTGAATTAAACCCGTTCTCCACGATTCTGCAGTGTTACACCTTTGTTAAAACCCCTACACTGGCTCCCTGTTCAATTCAGAATAAGATACAAAACATTCACCAGTTTATCTCCATAATCTGCTTAAACCTTTAAACAGATCCCGTAATACCCGTTTCTCAGATGATGTTACCTGGTTGTTCCCGGAGTAATCCGGTTCTAAGATGGGTGAAAGGGCTTTTTTGGTTGCGCCCCCCCCCCCCCCCCAGCTCTAGAATGGTATGCCTCTAGAAATATCAAAATCGAAATCTTCACAGTCATTTCGGAATAAATTGAAAACTTTATATTTCGGTCAAGCTTTTCCATCCGAAATCCCCTGTGTCCCGGCATGCTGGATCTACGAATTGGAACGGCAAACGGACAATGATAACGAGCCTGATTCGGATTTGCAGCGCCTCTGAGCTCGGGACACCGAAGATTTGGGCGCGATAGTAGTTATATTATTTCATTTCATAGCGCCTTTCTCTATTACACCTTTATCTGTAACGCCAATTATTTATGACGCTTTATTACAACGCCTTTCCTTTGTCTGTGACGCCTTTGTCCATAACGCTTTACTCTATAACGCCTTCCTCTATAGCGCCTTCTAGCTCTTAACGCCTTTCTCGATAACGCATTTCTCTATAACTTCACATTTTTTCCGCTTCATTTTAATACCTGTTCGCAATAACGTCGTGTGCCCAGTGGGTATGTTATGAGTCTATATTGTCCATTATAAATATTTTAATTTTTACAACTTTAGACGACATATTCTGACGCCTACATGTCGATGTCAAATTTTGACGTCTAAAGTCGAACCCCACGCTGTGACGGTTAAGTTGATAGTCGGAATAAAATATCATGCCCTGCCCGTACCAGGAACACGTTTTCAGAAAAAGCGAAAATGGGGACATTGCTATTAGCTTAGTTTGCTGAATAATTTATCGGAATGGGCTGTCGAAAACGGTCAAACAGGAGATACTGGGCATGGAACGGAGGTCATAAAAACGGCAAATAATAATAATGGGAAAATCTTCATCCCTTTCCGGCGTTTGCAGTGTCTGTTGTTAAAGATAGAAGTACGGCGCTGGCCTTGTTGCCGATCCATCCACAGCAGGAATGACCAGCCAGATATGTGAGGCGAGTAGGAGAAAATATATCAACCGAGGTGGTCTGGGCAAGACAAGGGAAGCTAAGCCGAAGGAGGGGCTGTGTCAGGAACACCATCGGCGCGGAGACCAACTTTAGACGCTAAGACGTCAGATTCGGATGTCTAAAGTCGATACACGCACTGTACGAGTAAATCATTTATAATGACCGAGGACCCGTGACATAGGTATTCAAATGAAGCGGAAAGAGCTGACTAATATAAGACATTTGTGATGATTTCAAATTGAAGATAACCCTGGTTTCCATGGTTTACACAAACATATTTAAGCGTTGTAAAAGCAGATAAGGACTCGATGAAACATCTGATTTTTGAGTCTTAGTCAGGTTGCCACCCAGGACCTGGGTGGCGCTCTGACTAAGACTCAAACACCTGGGTCCCAGGTATACCCTGCTTGGAACGATAAAGTTTTTTTACGGTGGATTTTGCATCATTAGCACCTCTATAAGGAAAATCAGGAGGATAGCAAGCGAAAATTCTTGAGCTAACCGAGAATTCCAAGATGGCCGCCAAGATGGCCACAACCATATGATAAAACCTAACTTTTGAACTATTTGACTTAGAATGTCATGTGATACCACTTTTCTCATAGTAATGTACATCAGCAGTCCATTTCTGGCATTTAATTTGTCATTAGAGTGCACAGATTTAAGATGACCTCCAAAATGGCCACCATTTCACAGAAAATATCAATTTTAAATATTGAAACTAGAATGTCAAGTGACACCACTTTTTAGTAGCTATTTACATGGTGTGTATTAAGAATTACGGTGGATTTTACATCATTAGGACCTCCATAATGTATATCACAGCGGATAGCAAGCGACTATCCTTGAGCTAACTGAGAAATCCAAGATGGCCACCAAGATGGCCGCTACCGCATAATAAAACCCAGCTTTTGAACCATTTGACTCAGAATATCAAGTAAAACCACTTTTCTGACAGTAATGCACACCAGCAGTCCATTTCTAGCCTTGTTTTTGTCATTTCAGTTCACAAATAGAAGATGGATACCAAAATTCATTCTTCAGATTGTTTGGCCTATGCAAGGTCAATAACAATGTAATGTTAAATTACAATAAGTTTATTGAAATAATAATCTTAGCAACCGATGGATGAAATTTTATACCATGATATGTTTGACACTAATAGCAAAACATTAATTCTGTTCATGTGACAGCCATGATGTGTTTTTGTAACCCTCCTCTCCTTTGCAGTTGCATAATGGGGTGCACAACAGGGCAGTGAGTCATCTAGCCAGCCATCCAGCCCTCTTTTTGGACGGCCAGTTTTCCTGTTGGGCAATTTTGACTGGGACCGCCAAAGTTTGAAGACCTCCAAAAGGACGGTCAATATTCCGTTACAATCCCTTACAAAGGATGGGTTTGAGAACACAAGTCCACAGGGATGTGATCCACTGCAATGTAAATATTATGGTTCAGTGAAGCAAAGCTACCCAACTCCTTTTCTATGTAAACATGGCTATATCATGTATATAGACACTTATTATGGCTCTAAAAGCCTTGACAAAGATGAATAAAGACAAGTTATGCCATAATAAGTAGAAATAAAAATATAAAGTGTCGCTTAGTTTGTGCAAGAATCCCTTATCATACGGATGAGAAAATGTCGTGGTCCAGAAGGGGTAATATTTCATACCCCAAAAAACGAACAAGCATTATTGCCACTTGGGTCAATAATAGAAATGTTTCACTGACACTCACGTATGACTTGCGAGCAATGTCTGAGAGCTTGGAGAGGAGGTAGCACGGAATAATGTAAATGAATACTGTGCATTCGATATGGACAATGAACAACTACAGCACTTTCACAGTAGGCCTACGTGGCCTGAAAGTTTTCATAATAGATCGTCAAAGCGCATTGTGACATTTGCTTGTCGTAAAATATACATGTATATACATATCTATAATATCTGGTAAATACAGGTCTTTATTTCGGCTTTGTGTACTCGGCGCAGACGCACACGCAGACGGACACGCAGACTCAAACGCATAAAATCTGGGCTTTGTGTACTTGATGCAGAAAGTTCATTTAATGCTGGGCCAGCGTCGTAAATGGTGGGCCAAGATTAAAACAATATTGTGGTGGGGATAGCATCGGACCCTGCAAAAGTGGGATGTGGGTCATTATATCATGTTTATGGCAAGGCGGTTAATATAACAAATGACTCTCGTTGTTTGAATACAATGTTGATTACTGGCGGAGAGGACGGGAGTATTTCTCACATTCGTCATTTTCGAAGCAGACCTTCCTGTTGGTTCCATTTTTATTTTGACGAAATATTTTTTCAAAGTTGGGCCACCGTATACGACACTGGACCAACATTAAAACAACAAACATATGCAAGCATGATTTTTTTTTTATTTTGCTTCAGTATATGCCAGCATCGCAGACGGTGGACCAACATTGAGTCAACATATAGGATGAATGTCTTGCGTCAACTGGGATTCGTGACAACAATATATCGGTCTGATCGAGTTTGAGCTTCTATCTCCTTTATCATGGTAATCACTTTAACTTTAATGTAAATTATTAGAGTGATCTATAGCCGACATTTAGCATGCTTGGGCCTAGCCCCATATATATTCTGATTGGTCAGTCCAGTCTAAATTCACGCCGTGTGTGCCGCAAATCACATGGCAGAGTGAAGATGGAAGTTCCCGGAACAAACTATTATGAGCGAAAACAAGATTTTCAGCAATGGCCACCAAGTCCGAAAAATAAAAATAAATGATTACGGGTGAACAAACTGCACCCGAAGGTTTTACAATCTAGACATATCAATTAGGCCCTATCCCTCTGGAGCCCTTCTTCTTCTTGAATAGCAAGGTTCAGCTAAATATGGTGACCTGGCAAACTCACAGAGGAACATAATCATTTTGATCGGAACGTGGCGACTTTGGAACATGGAACAAATTGCTATAGACTGGGACCAAAATTGTAATTTTTATCAGTAGGGGAGACGGAATGTTAGGGGCTGTCATCCATTTTAAGCATTAACTATGGGTATTCCTTCATACATTTTTGGTGGATGACATTAAATTTAATCATTTTTTATGGAATAACACGAAAAACAAATGGCCGCCACTTTTCTAAGTTGCTATTTATAGAAAAAACTCTATATAATAGACAAGTTACCGACATTTCTTAGTAGAATTGTGCAACTTGGTAGGAAAGATATTTCCACCAAGTGGAATGTTTTAAGCATTGGATTTTTTCGATTCCTGCTTCAATTTTCAATAATTCAAAGTGAAAAGGGCAATTTCAAGGTCAAAAATGATTTTTTTTTCAACAAGTAAAGCTAGGAACAAGTAGTGGCCAGGACAAGAATGAGGGTTCTTGACCACACGAAAGAAATATTTTTTTAACTGATATTTTTGTAATCCTTAGGGTGCCTCGTAAACGAATTTTGATGTTCGCTTTTGCGCTATATTGTCCCATGGTGTTCGTTTTCAAGGTCAAAAGGTCAATTTCAAGGTCAAGTAAGCAAAATACCATTTTTATTAAATAAAGCTAAGAACATGCGTAATACCTCATTTTCATGTGATGTTTGCTGTGCAATCCATTTCTTGTACTATTTTCATGATTGAAGGTCATGTTCAAGGTCAAAAAGTCAATTTCAAGGTTAAGTAAGGAAAAATACCATTTTTTAACAAATGAAGCTAGGAATTTGTGTAATACCTCCTTTCAATATAATTTTGACTGGACAATCCTCATCTGAAATTTTGATTATTCAAGGTCATCTTCAAGGTCAAAAGGTCAATTTCAAGGTCAAGTGAAAGAAAACATCATATTTAACAAATTAAGATATGAACGTTTGTAATACCTTTTTTTCATCGAATTTTGACCGAAAAATACAATTATAGTATTATTTAAGTGTTTCAAGGTCATCTTCAAGGTCAATTTTCATTCAATGTCATCAAAATGTCAATTCCAAGGTCAAAACTGTTAAAATAGCAAAATAAGTATGGTACCTCTTTTTGGTGTAATTTTGAATGAATAGTCCATTTCTGCTACTATTTTGATGATTAAAGGTCATTTTGAAGGTTAGTTTTTTTAATTACAAGGTCAGGAAAGCAAAGCTATGATTTTTAACAAATAAAGCTAGGAATTTGTGATCGTGTTATTTTGCCTAAAAAGTATATTTCTGGTATTGCTTTGTAGGTCAAAAAGTAGAAGACAGGGTTAAATATGATTTTAAACGTCCAATACCTTGTGTGGTTTGACCGGATAATCTAATTCTAATAGGGTTTTATTGATTAAACATCATCAAAGTGAAATAAAGGGGTTTTAGGGTGGTGGAGAGGTGTTAAGTCGAAAAAGCATAACATGTCAATAAAGAGGTATTAAAAGGCGAGAGAGTGACGTTGAAAGACAATGGGGAGGCGCTAAAAGGCGAACCAGAGGCACTAAAGAGCGACTGAAAGGGGTTCAAAGGCATGAGGAGGCGTTGAGAGGCAAATAAAGGCGACGGGATGCACTAAAAGGTGGCGGATGGCATGAAAGGGATATGAAACAGCGTTAGAGGGCAACAAGGAGAAGCGCTAAATGACATTAGAAGTATGTAAACGGGTATGGGGAGGTGGATAGGTGTTATGAGAAGGCGTTAAAGATGAAGGAGAAGCGATAAATGGTGGCGGAAAGACGTCAAAGAGCGACAGAAAAGCGTTAAAGGATGACGAAAAAGTGTTAAAAATTGATGAAGATGCATAAAGGGTGGTGAAAAGACGTTAAAAGGCGCTGCAGATGCGTTAAATGGTGGTGAGAAGGTGCTAAATGACGATGGCAAGGCGTTACATGGCGATGGGAAGGCGGTGAAGGGTGATAAGAAGGCATTAAAGGGCGACCATGAAGCAATAAATGACGATGGAAAAGCGTTAAAAGGCGATGGAGAGGAGATAAAGGGTGATGGATAAGCATGTACGGGCGAGGAGAAGGCGTTAAAGATGATGGAGAGTCATTAAAAGGCGATGGAGAGACGTTAAATGGTGAAGGAGATATATCAAAGCGTGACGGGAAGGCATTAAAGGGTGAATAAAAAGTGATAAAAGTTGATGGTACATTAATGGGTGATGGAGAGATGTTAAAGGCACTGCAGAAGCATTAAATGGTGATAGGAAAGCGTTAAAAGGTGATGGGAAGGTGGTAAATAGTGATGGGAAGGAGTTATAAATGGCGATTGCATAGGAAGGTGGTGAAGGGCAATGAAGAGGCGTTAAATGGCAACGAAGAGGTTTTTTTGCAATGGAAAGTCTTTAAATGCCAATGGTAAGGCGCTAAAGGGCGACATAAAAGCGTTGAAGAACAAAATAAAAAAAATAAAGGTCGACCCAGAAGCATTGAAGGGCATTGAGAGGCGTTAAAACTTTTACAGAAGCGTTAAATGACGATGGGAAGTGTTGAAGGGGCATGGGGAGGCTCCTCCCTATCGTCCTTTAACGCATTTCCATCATCATTTATTGCTTCGCGGCTGCCCTTTAACACCTTCCCATCGCCCTTTACTGCTTTCCCATCCCCCATTAACACCTCTGATCGCCATTCAACGCATCTGTGGCCTCTTTAACGACTCTTCGCCACCCTCTAATTCATCTACATCACCTTTAACACTTTTTGTCGTCACTTAACGCCTTGCCATTGCCAATTGACATCATCCTGTCACCATTTAACACTTCTCCGTCATCGTCATCATACCTCTTTTTCGTCTACATTGAACTGGAAAATCCATGTTGGTTTTACTTTGATAATTCAAGGCCATCGTCAAGGTCACAAGGTCATCATCTAGGTCAAAGGTCAATTTCAATGTCAAAGTTTAAAAAATTAGTAACAGTTAAATTGTATTATGAAGCCTGCCTACATTATTTATGTGGGCGATTTCTGGCATCATTTCTTTTCGCGCGATATAACCCTTTTGGTGCGTATTGACCTTGTATGTCGCTATGATGCGGGGCATAGTAACAATAAGCCAGCCCTGCTGAGGCCTTGAAGGACAATGGCGAGGTTTTGACGGACAATGAGGATACGTTAAAGGGCAACGCTAAAAGGTGGCAGGGAGGCAATAAAATGGTATGGAAGAGCGCTAGAGGGCAACAAAGATTAAAAGGCGCTAAATGCCAAAGAGTGTCGCTAAAGAGCTACAGAGAAGTGTTAAATGGCGACAGAGACGTCAGAGGGCGATGGGAAGGTGTTAAAGGGCAAAGAATATGTATTAAAGGTCGATGGAGATGCATTAAACGTGATGGAGAGGCGTTAAAGCCGCTGCAGATGTGTTAATTAGCGATGGGAAAGTGCTGAAGAGTGATGGGGAGGCGTTAAATGGCGATGGCAATGCGGTAAAGGGCGACGAGGAGGCATTAAATAATGACCATGAAGCGTTAGATGACTATGGAAAAGCGTTATAGGGCGATGGGGAGTAGCTGGATGGTGATGGATAGGCAAAGGTCATTGATTAAACAGGCTCAAAGTGAAATGATCAGGTGAGGGAAAAGCGTTACAGGTCGACGGAGAGGTGTTAAAATGTGACAGGGAGGTGTTAAAGGACAATGGGGACGTGTTTATGGGACAAGGCGCTAAAAGGCGAACCAGAGGCGATAAAGGGCGACTGAAAGGCGTTAAACAGCAATGACGAGGTGTTAAAGGTCCAGAATGAAGTGTTAAAGGGCGATAAGGACACGTTAAAGGGCAGCGTGCAGGGGTTAAGGGGGCGGGAAACAGACATTAAAGTGTGACCAGATGCGTTAAAATGTGGCGGGGAGGCATTAAAGGGCTATGGAACAGCGTTAGAGGGCAACGAAGAAGGGTTAAATAATAATTGATATATGTTAGCGGATGAGGGGGAGGCTTTAAAGGGTGATCCATAGGCGTTTATGGGGAAAAAGAAGGCGTTAAAGGCCATAGACTGTCGCTAAAGAACCACGGAGATGTGTTAAATGGCATCGGAGAGACGTCAGAGGGTGATGGGGAAGCGTTAAAGGACGATGGCAAGGCGGTAAAGGGCGACGAGGAGGCGCTAAAGAGTGACCAGCAAAGGAATGAGAAATATGACATGAAGTCAGTGTGATTGTTTTAGTATAGGAACAGAATGACAAAAAGCGAGGCTTTGGTTACCACTCTAGCAAAGCAGTTCTGAACACGTTCTAATCTGGCGATGTTCTCCTCTGGAATTTTGTGAAAGAGGGAGTTACAATAATCTAATTTGCTACTGACCAGTGTCCCTACAATTTGTTTGGCAAGAGCTCAGGACATATTTTTTTCGATTTATACGCAGGTCGAAGCATGACCTACATATTTAGGATATGTGTTTTTAAAAATTCAGGCTACTGTTTGGCTGATGAAGATGGATTTGTGCCTTGACCTAAAATTAGGCATGGGGAATTATATAAAAAAAATTCCCGATGAATTTTAGACCAAATGAGAAGAAATTCTGTCTTGCCGGGATTAGGCTTCAGCTTGGACCCTGTCACCCAAGCCGACACAATCAAACAATGTTGCAACTTTTCTACATATTATCTAGATGATAGGGACATGTATTATTTGGTTATCAAAGATGGTGGTTTATATCGAGACTGGAGATTATAGCGCTGAGTTTTGTGGTGTATAAGGTAAAAAGCAGTGGTCCCGGTACGGAGCCCCGTGGAACCCCATATGAGAGTGTGACTTTATGGGTTGTTGCCCATTTTTCAAATAAGAAGAAAACCAAATTTGTGGCTGTCCAGATAATACATACCAATGTGTGAGTCTATTTGTTATAATAGCATGGTCAATGGTGTCAAAAGCAGCCGGCAAGTCAAGCAGTGTCAGAGCTGTAACTTCACCCTTGTTCATACTGACAATGATGTCGTTGTGGTGATTTGGGGGGGGGGGGGAGCGCTCAAGAGGGTCGCACGACCCCCCCCCCCCTTTGAACACAGAGCTGAAACATTTACCCCAGACCCCCTAACCTGAGTTTCCCATTCGCTCAATGTCAAATATTAATTCACAAGCAGTATTCACAAGCACTTATTTCAAAAATACCCCAGCAATCTAAAATTCTACCCCCCCCCCCCATTCAAACACTCCTGGGGTCGGGCCTTGAATTGTCTGAAATATCATAAGCTGAATATTTTATTTTGCATTAATGATCATTCTAATACACATGTGGCACTTCAACACCTAATTATCGCCTTTCAATGCCTCCTCATTGCCCTTGCATATTTCTCCTCATTGCCCTTTAATGCCTTCTCATTGTCCTTTACGCCTTCTCGTTGCCCTTTAACACCTCCTCATCGACCGTTAAAGATTTCCCGTCGTTCTATTTCACATCGAAATTGACCTTTTGACCTTCAAAATGATTCAAATTACTAAAATATTGGAAGAAATGTATTTTTCAGTCAAAATCCCACGAAAAATAGTCATATCACACGATCCTAGCTTTATTTGTTAAACATTATATTTTAACGTTGAAGAGGGTCTTTAATCAGCAAAATAGTAGCCTACCATGAATGGATTATTCAGTCAAAATCAGACGGAAAAGACACTACTTCCTATTTGTCTTTCTTAGAAATCATATTTTATATTTTTGACCTTGGAATTGACCTTTCGATCTTAAAGTAACTCCAAAAATTACCAAAATAATACCATAAATGGATTTTCCAGTCAAAATTCTATGAAAAAGATACATAAACATGTTCCCAGCTTTATTTGTTAAAAATTATATTTTCGCGTACTTGACCTTGAAGGTGATAAAAATAATATGACAAATGAATTTCTCAGTCAAAACCACATGAAAATGAGGGATAAAGGCTAAATCTATTATATATAAGGTCTATTCACAGTATTAGAGTCGTCATTCTGTTGATATATTTAATGTTTTAGACCTGATCAGTGTGATCTAGTTACAGAATTGGTTCAAAATACCGGTACAGTGTACATTATGTATCTGCCCTGTTTTTGAAAGCAATGGTTCCATCTGAACAGATTAACTGTGCAAAATACCCCCCCCCCCCCCCCCCCCCCTCACACACACACACACACGCTTCATTTTATAGTAGCATATTATGCCACTTGACAGAAATGATGATACACTTAGACCCTAGTGGAATAGTTTAAACCACGGACGTTTTTTGTCTCTTCTTTTGTTTTACCACAATTCGAGGTGAAAGAGGTCAAAGGGCAAATTTTATTTTTCAACAAATGAAGCAACAAGTAAAAAATTGGAACAAGTGTAATACCTCTTTTTTAATTATTCGAAGTCCTCTTTAATGTATACATGTAGCTATTACCAAAATGCTACCAGGAATTAATTACCCAGTTGAAAACACAATATTAAAAAATATTTATATTTCGTAATCGTACTCTTAACCTTGAGATTGACCTCGAGGTTGACCTTTTGACACTGAAGATGACCTCCAATTCTCAAACTAATTCTATGAATGGATGTTTCATTCAAAATCACATTGAAAGGAGGTATCACACGTGTTCCTAGCATTATTTGCTGAAAAATCATGTTTGACCTTGAAATTGACCTTTTGACCTTGAAATATGTCAAAATAAAAGCATAAATGAAAACGTATGCTGATTAAAATATTGCAGATGGTCCGAGTATCGTTCAAGCTAAGTGGGATATTTCTACTTCATAATGAAGTGGGCATGTATATAACCAGTTCATTTTAGAGATTTTATTATAATTAACAGTTCATCTGTTTCTTGAAAAATGGCGGCCATTTTGTTTTTCGTGTAATTCCATAAAAAAGGGTCACATTTAATGTCATCCACCAAAAACGTATTCAGGAATACCTATATTTAATGTCTAAACCGGATGACAGCCCCTAACATTCCGTCCCCCCTAAAATGTTTTCTAAGCCTTTTTTGAAATTTTGGTCCCAGTCTACTAGTTTAGACAACGTTTTCAATTTGTCTTATTATGATATATTGGTAGGGCTACAATTTTATTATTTTTCCAATGTAACTTTAGTTTAGTGATTGTAATGTAGTTTCTCATATATAAACACTAGAACATCTTGTGGGTTTTGGGCATGTTGCTGCTGTAGAATTTGTCTCGCTCCTATCCGCAGCAGACAATTTCAAATGAATAAATAAACTGGCTGCTTGTTACATCAGTCAGTGTTTATATTATTGCGCATTCCAAGTAACTGTATATAGATATATAATTACTATGAAGCCTATGCTAATGTGAAAGAGCGACGACGTCGCTTACGCTAATTATAATATTTCCACATATAATGACCTCTTCACAAATAAGCCCACAGGAAGATTTACATATACATTTTCATTACGATGTAATATATAATGCTTTAGTGGATCAGCAACAACATATTGCTCATTTCAGAGAAACATAGCTACTGTGATAATCATCACTATTTTGTCAGGTTTCAAATTTATTTTGGCGGCTATTTTGTATTTTTTGCAAACAGACATATCTAAGTGTCAACTTAAAAACTTAAATGGATGATTCACAGATGGCAAAACATATGGTTAGACACTAATATTACAATTCTATGATCTAAATTAGTTCAAAGTTCTGTATCTTTGTTTTCGGATTTCAAATTTTAGTTTGGCGGCCATTTTAATTTTTTTAAACGGCTATATCTGATTCTGAGCAGTAATTTAACACTTGAAATGGATTCTCGGATGCTCAAAACATTATAAGTTACTTAGTTCAAAAGTTCTGTATCTTTCATATTTAACCGCCATCTTTGCAGCCATCTTGGATTTTTAAAAGCGAAGAACTATACACCCACTGGTTTTGGGTATTAGACAGTATATACTAGTCAGGGACGATTTTGTAAGGTCAGAGGCTATACCTTACGTCGGATCAGAGAAATCGCTCCCCCATATATGCCCACGCCCAATCTACGAAATGATTACATCGAGGCTCGGCGGATATTCTATGAGCGGGCTAAGAACATGGATTATCTCTTCTTCGTCGATTGCTTAAGGATAGACCCCCCCCCCCCCTGCTTTGCACCCAACTGATCAGGGCTGGTACCATTCTGAGTGCAGTGCAATGCTTTTCCCTGCGATTGTACCTCAAGGCACTTATCTGGCTCCCGCTGATCTACTCAAATGAAGTGTGGCTGCTGTAGTGAAAATCTATGTCCAAGCAAGAGGCGCAGTTGTGAGGCGAATGGACTAAAGTGCACCTTATTCTGCAACTGCAAAGGAGAAGAGGATTGCAAGAATAAATCATAGATTAATCATAGATTCATAAGATTCTTATTTCAATAAAGTAATTGTGATTTAACATTACATTGCTATTCACCTTGCATAGGCCAAACAAGCTGAAGCATGCATTTTGGCGGCCATCTTCTATCTGTGAACTCTAATGACAAAAACAATGCTATAAATGGAATTCTGGTGTGCATTACTATGAGAAAAGTGGTATTACTTAAAGGTGTAGTCAACTGTCAAAATTCGCAGGACAAGGGTCCCCCAGAAGGCAATAGTGCCCGTGGGTAAGCCAAGGCCCTATTCCATAATAATACAAAATATGCGTTTCATACCTAAAGCCTCATTAAGAGCAAGTTCTCAAATCACAGCAAGTTCATATATACTTGAGCGACATCTATGAGTTAATAATTCAAAGCCCTTGTCTTTTGCCCCTACTTGGTCGCCTACTTGCAAACAAACTGACTGTATTACTGCGGGGATTTGGAAACTGCTTGACCCCCAATTTTGTATTGTCACCCAGTAAACACAAAACATTTGTATGACTTTATGCAATGTTGGACCAACGTCGAAGACGTTGGGCCGACATTGCATAAATGTCATACAAATGTCTTCCATTTGCTGGGCAGGAGGACTTTCTCTCAAACATTGTACATTTATCTAATGTTGGTTCAATGTTGGGCCAGCGTCGCAGACGTTGGCCTAACATTAAAACAGCATTGGATCAATGTCTCGTTTGAGTAGTATCTTTTAATCAGTTCAGTGGCTATATTAATGCCGTCAATCTGTACTCAATAGGCTACTGTTGGCCTACACTTGACCGTCCCAGGCATGCGCGTTTTGAAGCTGAATGATTCTTTAAGATTTTAAGTCAAATGGTTCAAAAGTTGGTTTCATCATGCGGTGGCGCCCATATTGGCAGCCATCTTGGATTTCTCAGTTAGGTCAAGGATAGTCGCTTGCTTTCCGCTGTGATAATTATCATGGAGGTCCTAATGATGTTATATCTACCGTAATTCTTAATACAAATCATGTAAATAGCTACGAAAAAGTAGTGTCACTTAACATTCTAGTCTCAATATATAAAATTAACGTTTTTTCTGTGAAATGGCGGCCATTTTGGCGGTCATCTTGAATCTGTGTACTCCGATTACAAATTAAATGCCATAAATGGCCTACTGGTGTACATTACTATGAGAAAAGTGGTATTACATGATATTCTAAGACAAATAGTTCAAAAGGTTGGTTTTATCATATGTTGTGGCCGTCTTGGCGGCCATCTTGGATTTCCCGGTTAGCTCAAGGATTTTCGCTTGCTATCCGTCTGATATTTATTACAAAGGTCCTAATGATGTAAAATCCACCTTAAAAAAACTTTGAAGTTCAAAGCAGCGTTCGGCTAAAATATCAGCTTTGGCACCCTGACTATCTCCCAATTTGTGGTGCCACACTCTGCAAAGTCAAAAGGTTGTAACTTGTAAAGTTACTTTTGACTATGAATGGCAGTAGGCCTATACATCGTCATCCTTTCAACGGGATTTGGTTAAGGGGAACTCTCGGAGGGGTATGGAAATGTCTCTTTGTCGCACGGTGCAGCACATATTGATTGCCGGCATTTTGCGGTGAACTTTGATGTCTAATCTTGGGGGTTATTTTGTACCCAATGTCATACCAGTATATGTTTTCAAGCATATTTAAAGCATATAAAATGTCACTAAAATTGATGAGATAATTGATTATTCCCGGTGGATGCTTAGTTAATCAAATTATTCAATAGTTTTTGTCATTTGAAGATGGAAATTGCGTTAGCAATTCCAGCTATAAATGACAAAAAACTATAGGAAAACAATTTCACAGGACAAGACAGTGTTAACTCATTAAAAATTAAAACATCACACATTAGAAGCGCAATACATTTTCCTAGAGCCTTTGCAGATATCCTAGACTTTGAGCGCGCGTTTAACAGATATATAGGAGATGGATTTCACTATTTACTTTGCTGTGCAAATTTTAAAGAACAACTTTCAAAATATATAGATGCAAAATACTGCATAAGTCGTTCAACCATTTAACTTCAATAACTTTTCAAGCAGGAAAAGGGTGGAAACCTTAGCCATTTTTTGCCAAAATAATAATTTGTAAATTTTAGCAGTGAACTAATGTATGGTATCATGTGCTAACGCCTTCCTGGCTCTTCTTGTCTTGCCTTCTACTGAAGCAGACAACAAGAATAAATTACTTGTTATACGTTTAGGCCTAAGCACTTTGCTTACAGTGGTTAGACAAGGCCCTTCATATGTAATGCCAGATATAATATTAGGGTCGACATGGCTTTCAAACATTTTGTTCGCATTGAAAAAAGTGCCCAAAATGTATTGATATAATCACATGGTGCCTATTGTGGCGTCATCTGGTGAATAATAAAAATAAATACTATGCGATTATTCACCAGGTGACGCTACAATAGTCACCAGGTGGAAATGATTTTAGCCGGTCATAGTGAGGTGGCAATAAATTAGACCTATCTTTAGTGTGGCGGCAAAGTTTGAAAAATCACAACGATCTTGGATTTTTGGATATAGGAGCATTGTATATGAATTTAATCTAACATCTGCAAATTGAGAAAAATAGCACTTAATTGGCGCGCAGTGCTATTTGAAAATTTGAAACAATCAGGAAATCTAAAATATGACAGATGCTTTCTTGGCATAGCCTCAAAGCCTATTGTTGGCGCACAGTGGACTACTCCTTTATCAATTAATAAACATACAATAAGTAGAGATAGCAACTTGTCATTTCTATAACATTGTTTATTCAGCAGGTGCACAGGTTTTAGCATCCGGTAGGCCAAGTGTTGAGCACAGCAATAACAAGGATTGTAGTGAGCAAAAGTGGATCAGTCCAAACAGTCGCCTATCCAAATAGCTCATAATACAGAGAATGATATTATCACTCAGTGCACTAAAACTAGTGGCACACTATTTCCAGACAATATGAAGAAAATGTGGTTTACGTGTTGATAAAAATTCATTGCGTAGATTTTAACACTCACACTTAACAATTACTAAAAAAATTAAAATAGCATGTGTGTGGGTGACAACTCAAGTCTTAGAGCCCTGCATACCATTTAAAAAAATTATGTTACTTGGTACCGCGATGTGATTGAAACTTACCTGAATCTGTGAATTTTAAGTCCCAGTGTCAAAGATGAACCCTTTTCCGTCCAAGTTATCTTATTTAAATTTTCATCCACTTGAAGTTGCCCTCGCTACGTGACCCACACCTTCAAGTGGGTGAAAATTAGGCCTACTCATATTTATATATTTGAGATCAAACATTTCCAAATCATGGTGTCCAAACACACATTTCATTCCCAATACAGTGATTTCATCTGCTAACAAAATAAAGGGCTTAATGACAGTGGTGATGTAGGAGATAATAATAAATCAGCATGTAAGGCTCTAAGACTTTAAATTACCAAAATAAAGACACCAGGCTATTATTTTGTGAAAAGCAGTGCTGAGTGGGGTGGGTCCTCAACTCTGGGCTTTTAATTTCATTTATTAATCAAAACTTCAAAGTTTCAGTTTTAGATGGGAAAATATTAGAAAGTAATTATTAATTGCTGTAAATCTAGAGCTGGATTCAGAATAAAACTGTCGTCAATGACAGATGCAGTTTTACTTGTGTTAATTGTGACCTTTCATATTATCAACACACTGGCAGCGCCATAATAATTAACAATCAATTCAACAGAAGATTGCGCAAGTATACACGCAACAAGATGAATACTGTATAGTTACATTAATCCAACAGGCTTAGATATCGGTAACCCAGCAGGCACAATACGTTAGCCCTATGTTGATCCAATGTTGGGCCAACATCGTAGACGGTGGACCGACATTGGATCAACATAGGGCCAATGTATTGTGCCGGCTGGGAATGTGCAATAGTAATATGGTTAAACACAACAAGAGATGAAGCCATCTCGTAGAATACTATGTAACAATCTCATCTATACAATATGGCAATGTAACTATGAAGGCAGTGCTAAGCATTCTATTATCATAGAATATATATAATATATATATACATATATATGGTATATATAATATATATATATAATATATATATATAATATGTCCTTAAACATACGTGTACGTGGATTAAAAACTAGACTCAGAAACTGGAAAATACATGAGAACATAAATGTGATAACATTATATATAATATGCAAACTGCATGGTGGGTCTCGCTCGTCTTTCTTTAAATCTTTAAATGTTTTAATAGATCTCACATAGAAAGACTTAATGTGGCTGTAAACATACAAGTCAATGAACATATTGCAATCTAAGCCCCGTTGTTCACTATCAAGTTCTTATACGAATTTGATCAGCAGACATGTTCGTTACCTGTTCTTTTTCAAAATGTATGTTTTTCAAATCTATGGGCCATACTAAGACATCCGTGATGTGAATTCATCAGTGAATGGCCACATCATCAACTGACTCAGAGATTCTCTACAGCCGCTCGTATTTATTTATCATGCAACACGAGGGCCATTTGATAACTAATACAGATCTACTGCAATGACTGGCGGAAAGAACAGCATGTACTAGTGAATTAACACTTCACCCGCGAAGTATCTTTTCTACATTTGCACCCACTTGAAGTTGTGTCTCGCTAGCGCAAATCACCCTTTCAAGTAAGCGAAAATTAATCAGATTTGCTTAATTTGAGACCAAACCATTGGAAATTTTGAAGTTTAAACACTCATTTGACTCCCAATAACAGTGATTTAATCAGCTTAATAAGACAGATTAAAAACGATCATAGTGGTTCTTAGCGATTAACATTTAAAGCGCTGAATTTTTTTTATGAAAACCTTGGGAGGCCAAAGGGTGTTTTTTTCAATTTTAAATTATCATAAATGTCTTAGTTAGCTCTTTCCAATTAATTTGAATACCTATGTCATGGGTCGATGGCCATTACAAATATTTTTACTCATACAGCGCGAGGATCGACTTTAGTTGTCAGAATCTGACGTCAGCAGACGTCAGAAAGTCGATCCCCGCGCTGTAAGAGGTAAAGGGTAAACATAGTATTTGCTAAAGCTAGAACACATAATAAGTGGGCTGGGGGTATCTTTAACATTTCTACATAAAAAACTTCCTCAACTTGATACACATTCTATCTATTTTGCTACATTTCTCCAAGCGGAGCTCCAATTACATTGAAATAGCTTAAATAGTCTATTGGTTAGTTGTTAGAGTTTGTAGTAAAATAATAGGAATACTTATTTAAACACTGAAACTTATTTTTAATAATATTTTAAAAATAATATTCTGCACTACCTAACCTATGTTGAACAATAAAAAATCACTTTTTCTGTTATAAAGTTCCATCATTACACTTTCTGATCTGCACAATATCTACTCAATACATTTTGCAAAATATTAGATCATGCAATTTTTTTAAATCTGTTATTTTTCCCTGTGGTCTTAACTAATAGACATTATTATATTTAAACCAAAGTTAGGCAAGTTTTAACAATTTGAAAATGATTTATATAAGGTTGCAAAAACATGGAATTAATCACTGCATGTAGATATTTGTATATAGTATTATTTGCAGATGGGTCAAAGATAAGGTATTTCATTCTTACTACTGCATGTTTTCGCATGATTTTTATATTCTAGAATTACACATCACATGTGACATAATAATACGCTTCTATGCTGTAGAGAGTCCAGAAAGATTTCAACTTTCAAAGATTTCAAGGATGTATTCCGGAACTTATTTCGAACCCAAAATATGGTTGTGTTTTTCTTTTCGGCACACTGAACTGAGAGGGGGGGGGGGGAGACTGCATCACTCCCCCTGGATCTGTCGCTGCAGATAATAATAATAATGTCTTAGCTCAATCGGGAGATCAGCCTTGTGTGGAATGTGCAGATATTTTTTCGCTGGTCATTATCCGTCCATGATCACGCTGGTAACAACAGCATCATGAGATCAAACATAAACAATTTACATTTAGCATGTTTATAAAACGTACAAGCAAACACGAGATGTTAACTCAGCATCGATTTAATGTTGGGCCAGAATCGTAGATGCTGGACAAACACCAAACCAACACTGGATCTTTGTTTGCTGCAGGTGGATGTCAGACAAGACAACCTCTTGACACATAATGCGGCATCTCCATCGTTCTTGATATGAATTGCTTTATTTACAGGCATATACAGACAGCATGTTTCCACAATTGCAAATCTCACAATTCAAAGGCGGGGAAGCGTGAATGTTTGGGATCTAGCAGGTCAACAAGGAAATGAATGGTTCCGGCTAGTCCTACAACAGCAAAAAGAAAGCAAACATGTAAACATTCCACAAAGGTAAACAACACATGAATATACTACTGGTAAGTCAATTAAAATACTGTCACAACTTTTTATTCAAATTCAACATAGGTAGAATAAGGTGGAATGAACGTTAGAAAAATATATTTTGATATGGTATATACACTGACAAAGGAGTTCTAGTATTTTTTTTAATGTTTGAGGAGTTGATAAGATTATATTTTTTTTATCTCATATTTCCCTATCTTATTTGAAAAGACATAAATTGAGAAATTTTACACCACCCATATTTTATCAGTTACAATTCAAGGACTTTAAAGCATGTGATGTGTCTAGAATAATGTGTGACAACACATACCTTCAAAAAGTGAGTAGGGTCTGTCTGGAATCGGACACCCATGTTTTCCATAATCAAAGCACCATTCTGCAAACTGAAAAAAATAGAGAAAATATGAATACACAATTTTGCATTCTGAATCAGTGGGAAAAATACTTGTACTGTATCTGTATAATTTGAATAAAAATATATGCCAATCTTGCAAACTTACTGCTCATTTTCTTGTATACATTTTTCTTTTTTGAAGGACAAACGGAAAGGAATTTTACAGAAAAAAGTAATTTTCACCCACTTAGAGTTGTGAGTTGCGGTAGCGAAACACAAGTTCAAGTGGATAAAAAAATTATTCTATAAGTTATTGCTTCAAGGGTTAATTATAACCTGCACTGGATCAATAAGAAATTTTAAATATTTAATCATGCTCTATATAGATGAATACATGTTGCGACATATCATGGCATTTTACTAATTATTTTTTTTGTTTTATTTCTCAGTACTACCAGTATTTACCAGTAGTAGTTTATAAGACTAAAAATATGAGCTTAAGCTTTTTGCCAGTAGTAAGAAGATACCAGCAATCCTAAAACGGCTACCCAATATTGTTTAAAGGCTCAACAATGAAGCAGCGTGTGGTAATTTACCTTGATTAATATAATAAAAATGTTAAACCACTTGAAGTTGTGTCTGGCTATCGTGCCCAACAACTTCAATTGGGTAAAAAAAATTTAAATACGCATAATTTGAATCAAAACAAATAGCAAATTAAAAGTTCTTTCATCCTTACAATTTGTTTTTAATACCAAACAGAATTTTAACACCCTGCTGATCACAACTATTGTTGTTTTTATTCTGTTTTATTAGTTGACCAAAATCACTGTTGTTGGGAAGAAAATATTTGTGCTCAAATTAAACAAATAAGAGTAATTTACACAAGCTTGAAATTGTGGGTTGCGGTAGTGAGACAGAGCTTCAAGAGACCAGTTGAAAATTTTAATAAATTAACTTTAATAGCAGGATGAGGGTTAAAGAAGGCTAAAGAAAACAACACTGGTGCAAAATTAAAAAAAATGTATTATCTGACCTTGTAAGCTCTGTGTAGGTAGAGCTCCTCACCCGTAGCTCGGTAAAGTGCCAGGAAGGCGTATGCATTGCCTGCCACGCCGTGACATATGCCGTACCCTTTCCTCAGCAGCCCACGTGACCACAGCACTTCACCACAAGACTTGGCTTCATCAAGGTACTTCTTATCTCCAAATACCTGAAAATCATATATATATTTTTTTCTAGATCAGGGGCGCATATCACCTTTCAGTTATTCACACACTTAGGCCTAATTGGTGTTAACCTGGTTGGCAGAGGTCACGTAATTTTCTATCTACGACAAAAATACTTTTAAAATTATTTTGTAAAATTTGTCGAACAATAATCCTTAATACACAAAGCAAAAAGCCGGATGATATATCAATTCTGCGTTGGCCCGATAAAAAACTCAGTCTAGGGTTAACCCTCTAGAGTTTGCTGGAAGGAAATTAACTTTAAAATATAAAATACTTTTTAGATCAATCCGTTTTGTCTGGCCATGGGAGATTATTCTGGAATTAACCATGCAAACCTGCTGAGAAAGAGAACAATTCTTGAGCAATTGTCTTTGAAAAGCAACTAGCAGAATATATTTTAGCTAGTATCTCGCCACAACATCATGACAGTATAATATTTAACTTTTTTAAGTGCTGCATACACTCTGTCGCTTTTTATTCATTTGAAGCTTGCATTGCCTACAGTTTTTATGTATTTGAGGCCGACATTGCTAACGCAATTACCAGCTTCAAATAAATACAAAATAGCCCTGAATTATGTTCAGCATCTTTTTTAAATGCAATTTGCGCTCTTTTTTATATTTTTCAAGTAGAAGCTGAATACATTTCAATCATCATTTCTGTTGTGAAGCAGATATATTTTTATATAAACCAAGAAACCAAAGTTTTTTTTCAATCTTAAATCATCAAAAATTCCTTGGTCAGCTATTTCCACTTCATTTGAATACCTATATTGGGGTCTACAGCCATTATTAATATTTTACACTTTCAGTGCTGGGATCAACTTTAGACGTCAGAATCTGACATCTACAGACATCAGATTCAGATGTCTGAAGTCAATCCCCGCGCTGAAAGGGTTAATAAAACTCATGCACATGTGATTTCTACATGATATGAGTTGCTGATAAATTACCTTATAAGCTTGTATATACATGAAGATCCATCCCGGTGCGCCATGGCACCAGTGAACAAGTTTATCTCCAGACGCACTGCCCATTGAAGACGGGTAGTTCCCAGAAGGAAATCTGAGACATGACAGGAAATCAATGCTTGGTCTGACAAACTCATCCAAACATTTCTTGATCTTTTGATCCTGGACCTGGAAAATTACATTACGTCATGTATTCAATAGTCATGTCTACTTAAATTGTGAGCTTTGAATAAACATAAGCCATCCAGCCCTGAAGAACAACATATTTGTTGTTGACCCGAGCTGCATCTCGGGAGCTGCAAATTTTTTTTTCAATTAGAAATCATCATAAATGTCTTATTTAGCTCTTCCCGCTTCATTTGAATACCAGTATGTTATGGGTCTTCCTCCATTATAAATATTTTGCTCTTTCAGTGCGGGGATCAAAATCATGCGGAAATGAGAAAGTCAGTCCCCGCACTGAAAGGTTAAATGAATTATTTGAATGAAAAAATGATAAAATCCATCACATTAAGAACATTCTAAGTTTACAATTAACCCTTTAAGCCCTCACGATGCCTCAAAACATCATCTTGTATCTCTGAAAAAAACTTAATTTCCTACAACTAGTAGTTTTAGAGCAACAATTGATCTGGAACTGTCTTTAAAATAACACTATCTTTTGTTCATTTGTCACCCACTGTAAGGCATCTACATTCACTACAAGTCGAGAATTGCGACAGCAATTCACGGCTTGTAGCGGATGTAGATGACCATGGTAAATTCAGACCTGAAAGGGTAAAAAAAATTATGCTTGGGCATTTAATAAAATCAAAGAGACAATTTACCTTGAGGTGAGAATTGTGACATCAAGTCACATCTCAAGGTGAATGATATCCTGAAGAAATAGATGGGGGGCTGGGGGAATTAACAATTAAAACGCTGAATTTTTCTATGAAAATTTTAGAGACCAAAGGGTTTCTTTCATTTTGAAATCATCATAACTGTCTTCGTCAGCTCTTTCTGATTCATTTGAATACCTATGTTATGGGTGTACGGGCATTATAAATATTTTCACTCTTACAGTGCAGGGATCGACTTTAGTCGACAGAATCTAGAGACGTCAGATTCTGACGACTAAAGTCTGTCCCTGCGCTGTAAAGGTTAAGAGAGGGTACATGTATCTGATACACGCAAAACCCTTGTTCTGCTGAAGAGTTTGTTTCTATTTTTCATTTATTTAAAGCTGCAATTGCTAAAGACGATCCCCGCGCTGAGAGAATTAAAACATTTATAACGGCAGTAGACATAGGTATTCAAATGAAGCGGAAAAATTTAAGTAAGACATTTATGATGATTTAAAATTAAAAAAAACCTTTGGTGTCCATGGTTTATATAGAAATATTTCATCGTTGTCAGGGATAATGAACTGAGTATGTACATGAAACCACTTTATATTTTTTAGTGACATCTTATTTGTTTTGTAATATGCTTGAAACGGGATCTAGCAGGACAAGGGTTAAAATTCAAAGAAAACAAACCAATCTTAAATAGACTGTAATATGAATACTCTGAAACTCAATTATTTTATGCCTTCACCAATCATTATATATTTAAGGATTAAAGGGACTGGCCCAGGCTAAAATCATCAAAAAATCGGTGATTTTATTTCGAGTTCTTAATATGACCATATGATGTAAGCATGTACATAGACTAGAACTGCAAATTTTTATAATTTTTGTGCTGCGCATTCACCAGTTAGGCTAGATATAGAGACGAAATTCCTGATTTGTAATTATTGACAACCATGTCAAAAATAAGAAATGCGGGAATTTCGTCCCTATATCTAGTCTAACTGGTAAGTGCGCAGCACAAAAATTATAAAAATTTGCAGTTCTAGTTTATGTACATGTTTACATCATATGGTCATATTAAGAACTCGAAATAAAATCACCGATTTTTTGATGATTTTAGCCTGGGCCAGTCCCTTTAAGTAGTCAATAAATGTAAATCCCAAGGTGAATGATCTCCACTTCAGCAAAATACTCCCCAGGACAAAAGTTTGGTTCATCATGAATTCAACACATACAGCTGTAATTGAATTAATTTACCTCATTCGTTTCGTTTAGTTTTTTTATCGAGTATCAATAAACTGGCATGTAAACGTACTCTCATTTCCCCTACAGACATTCATAATATTATTGAAGTTTCAACTCAGGACTGTAATCTACCCCACACTGAATTTCTAGAAAGGGCCTTAAAAACACTGTTTATTTGGCTCGTTATTTACATTGAACATTGTAATCCTGCAATCTGACCATTCCTCCATGATGGGTCACATATATGTGCCCCATTGAGAAGAAAGTGTCAGATCAGTGACTCCTATATCAATAATTGATATGGTTACTTACCAGCATGAGAACATAATAAATGCCGACCATTCCGTGCGCAGCGCCCAGATATTTCTTGCTGTGCCATTCATACAGAAGGGGGCAGCGAGATTTCTGAGTCTTAGACATTTTCTTCCCACATAAAATTATCTGTTCATAAACCTGAAAAACACCAGATATAACAGATTATTACTTAAAAACAGTAAAATATCTATTAACCCTTGAAGCACTAAGTTATATAATTAAATCTTTTGCTAACTCGAAGTTGTGGATCGATATCGCAACCCACAACTTCAATTTAGCAAAAAGTTTAATTATATTAAGTAAATTTTACTTATATTGGTACAATCTGAATAAAAAAATATACAGTAGATATGATTAACACCTAACCTTTCTAGCACTGAGATATTCAATTGAAATTTTCAGTCCTACAAAGTTGTGTCTCGCTACCGCGACACACAACTTCAAGTGACCAAAAATTTATGTCAGTGTATCAAGATTGACGGCGTATTTTACTGTGAACAGCTCGTTATCATGGGTTATACAGGTGCTAATAAAAACACAGAATGCTTACTGCAGTCAACATAAGTGCTCCTTCTTAATATCCTTCCTCCTCCAAGTATCACAATGTGATACACAATTCTTGTAATTCACCCTTTAGGTGCTACTTTAGCATCTACAGCCATTTTTCAGTAATTTATACCCTCTTCAAATTGTGGGTCGCTGTTGCGCGACACAATTTCAAGAGGGCAAAAATTTACATTCTATAACTTTGCTCTTTAAAGATTAACTCATGAAAGAAGATTCTACATTTCTGCGTGTACCGGATTGGACCATAATTTATTTGCTAATTTAAGTGTTAAACCTGGTTGTTTCATTACCTCTTCTATTTGAGTAGGGTCCACTGAATCAGGCCCCAACGTATGCTGTATATAGAGTAGTGCATATAAATAGCCTGCTCTGCCAAAGAGGACTTCGTTTGGTAGATTTTCATCATCGCACACGTCACGCTGGCGCGACAAAAGTCTGACAAACAAAACAAACAAATGAGTTAACCTTTTAAGCCTTCACGATGCATTAAAGCATCATTTTACATCCGAAGGTACTTAATTTTCCTACAACTAGGGGTTTTTAGAATGAAAATTTCTACTAAACTTGTTTACCAATACTTAGCAATTTTCTTTATATTTTCACCCACTTCAAATGATCTTCATCAACTACAAGTCGAGAATTGCGACTTCAATTGCGGCTTGTGGTGGATGAAGATGACTGTGGTAAATTCAGGCCCCAACCTGCTGAACACAACTATTGTCGTTTTTAACCTGTTTGTTTAGTCATCAAATTACTGATATTGGGAAACAAAATGTGTGTTTAAACATCACGATTTGCAAATGTTTGGTCTCAAATTAGAAAAATTGAGTAGTTTTCACCCATTTTAAGTTGTGGGTCGCACAACTTCAAATGGGTGAAAATTTAAATCAATTACCTTGGATAGGGGTTGATTATGCTGCTGCATAATTAACCTTTATCTAAGGTAACTGATTTAAATTTTCACCCATAATTTATGCATACATATGTAAAGCCTTTCACTGCCAATCAGGACTATAACTGTTTGAATCTGTTTCATCAGGCCATCAAATCAATCCTATTGTGAATGAAATGTGTGTTTAAACGTCAAGATTTGCAAATGTTTAGTCCCTCAGTCAAACAAATATGACTAATTTCTACAGACTTGAAGTGGTGGATCGTGGTAGCGAGACACAACTTCAAGTCGGTGAGAATTTAAATTGCATAACTTGGTGGCAAAGGGTTAAGAAATGAAACTTTTTTATTAATCTATAATAAAACATTTATCCTCAAAAGTAACATTTTTGTGGATCAATTATAAGAAAGAGATTGTCTATAAAACTGTAATAAAACATGTTCGTAAAGATATAATAAAACAACAATTGTCTATTTAGTGTCAATAAAATTATGGTAAAACCTGCAAAAAGTGATAGTGTGATAGTGTAGTTTACATATTCTGCTGGAGAAAGATACTATAAAGCAGGCTATAGATAAATGATGAAAAATTATAATTATGAAAAATAATGATATTTATAAAAACTAAACATCTCCCTGATTCGATAATTTTATCAACCATTACCAAGAATCTAGCTCAAGCTAATATGATTACGGTATGTCAATTTTGATGGCATTTAAATTATTAATTTTTATTTTGAAAACATAATGTTGTATAGCATGTATAGAGGACTTCAGAATTACTGTGAGCTACTGTTCACGCACACCACAACTCACACTGACACACTTATAAAGTCAGGTGTAGGGTTGATATTTCAACTGCAAATTTTTACTTTTTTTTTACATTTGTTCAACAAGTTTGGTATTATGATTAAGAGAGGTGAGTGATCAACCACCTCACCACTTTTAGGTGTGTTTTTTTCACTCATCGCCAATTTCAAATTTGCATGCCTAACGTATACACGTCTACCGGCACAATGCTACATGTAAGTGTATGATCGAATCACACAAATCCTAGGAGTTAATTGTATTTGTGAAACAGGAAAAAAAAATCCAAATATATACATGTACTGTATATATACCTCTTTAGACAGTCTGCACTTTTATCCTTGCGACCCAATCGGTGGTAGAGAACGGCACCAACAGCGAGAGGACCAGCATCTCCACACAGGAATGTTACTCTGCGTCTCTTTAGATGACGTAAAGGTTTTTCGATGTAAGATAAAGCCTCTAGAAGATCTTCTCCAGAGCCGTCATGAACCATCACATCATCAATTAACATGTAGAGCAAAGAAATACCTAACAACACAAATCATGATCAGTAGATAAGATAAGACAATTTAATATTCAATCAGCATGGTTGGGTCTTAAATTTCACAAAAGTCATTTTCAGTCACTTGAAGTTATGAATCACGGTAGCGAGACACAACTTCAAGTGACTGGAAATTTAAATTAGTTGTGATAAACATTTCATTATGTACATGTATGAGTGATTATATATTTTTTACATGTTCAAACATACTGGATTGATATGTTGCCAGATTGCTCTCTATAAACTATTTTTCATCAGTATTTGAGATGGTAATTTAATCTTCTCAATGCTAAGCACAACAATTTTTATTTTTAATGTTCTATTTGTTGGTTAAATCACATTTATTGGGAATGAAATGAGTGTTTTTTAAAACCTCAAGATTGGTAAATGTATGTATATGACTCAAACTAAACAAATATAAGCAATTTTCACCCAATTGGAGTTGTGGGTCGCGGTAGCGAGACTTCAAGTTGGTGAAAATTTAAATAAGATAACTTGGGGGTGAAAGAGTTTTATCTTAATTGAATAGTTCTTCACGGGAAGAATATCAGTTAGCTTAATCACACATTACAACAACTTGGTAGTGTCAGTGCACATACTGAAATGTTAATTTGTTTTAATAACCATCAGCATGGGGACCGTCTTTGTACATCAGAATCTGACATCTGTAGACCTCAGATTCTAACGTATAAAGACTGTCCCCACGCTGATATAATTAAAATATTTATAATGGCAGTAGACCCATGCCATAAGTATTCTGACATAGGCCCCTATAAGTGAAAGTGAAAGAATTAAAAACTATTTATAATGGTCGTAGACCCATAACCATGATAACATAAGTATTCAAATGAATCGGAAAGAGCTACTAGTAACTAAGACATTTATAATGATTTCAAATTGAAAAAAAAAACTTTGTTCTTCATGGTTTATACAAAATATTACAGCATTGTGAGGGTTAATGGTTAGTTAGAGAGTTGTGCTAACCCGTAGATCCTGTGTAGATGGTGTAATCGGTGGGATCCACATCTCCGGATTCCAAACCCTGCTCCAGCTGTTTTAGGAGGCGATTCACTTCACGCCTGACTCGTCTTTTAAAATTTGATGCGAGCTAGATGTAAAGAAAATCAGGTTATATAAAAAATCAGCAAATTATGAGAGAGTAAATAAACGAGTAACATTATTGTTAAAAAGAGAATTGAAAATTAAATTTTAGACTGATACTTGATTATTTAATCATAATATATTATATCCTTAATCTGCATCAATAAAGCTAAAGGTGAAGGCTTATAGTCTGATATCAAGTATTTCATCTGTTTTTACATGTTTACTCCCTGGTCACTGGATCTGTTCATACGTGTGCCATCTCAACTCCACAGAGAGCATACAGTTCTGCAGCCATTTCGGCGCATTGAACTTATCATACAAATTGCCATCTCTGTCCTACCAGGTACTCATTTTCACCTGAGTCAAGTGAAGCATTTGAGGGTCAGGTGCCTTGCCCAAGGACACAACATTGAAACAATGTACCAATATTGAGAGGAGAGAAACATGATATTTCTCTAAAAATCCTTTACGAAGCGGGATTCCAAACCGCACGTCAGGTAGCGACATTGGCAAAGCTCCACGCTATATTCACCATTGCGCCATGTCCCTCTCTAAATAATAACAAGACACCCAATGTTGGCTCAATTTTGGTCTGGCACAGACTGTTGATGCTGGCCCAGCATAGACCCAACAGTGGGTGAGTGCCTCATATGTTTGCTGGGATATCAGCCCTTAACCCAACAAAATACAGCGCTGGGCTTGACTTTAGACATCAGATTATGAAAGTCGATCCCCGCACTTTAAGAATTAAATATTTGTAATGGCCGTATAGACCCATAACATATAGGTCATTCATATGAAGCGGAAAGAGCTAATTCAGATATTTATGATGATTTCAAATTGAAAATAACCAAGGAATGAGCTAATTCAGATAATCATGATGATTTCAAATTAAAAAACCCCGTTGGCCTCCATGGTTTATACAAAAATATTTCAGCATCTTTTTAAGCATGTTATCGGTAATTATACTTCATACATATGGTGGGCCTCCTAAGGAAACCAAATATATGTCCAGTTTACCTGATTTTAAACATGATAAAAACTGTATACATGTGCATGCTGGAGAGCTAATAATAGTAAAGCCTATCCTGAAGTAAAAAATCATGTCACCTTCGAAATGTTTAGAAAATTTAACATAAAATCACTCTTTTTATTTTTCTCAGAAAACCTGACTAAGATCATTTTTGTCATTTTTTAAAAAAGTCAAAAATGGTTTTATCATTAGACCGATGATATACAGATTTGCTCCATCTAGACACCTGTCTGAGTCTGAAACTTCGTTTCCAGACAGGAAGCTGAACGTTGTTTATAGACTCGAGAAATTCAAACAAAATGGCGGCTGTTTATACTATTCATACCAGCTCGATTCAAATTTTTACTTGTTTGTAACGTTTTCTTCAAGTGACCGTAAAAAATTATTAGAAGTGGCGGGCAGACGCTCTTTCAGCGTCACAAATTGATTGTATGACTACTAGAAAGTCAGATGGCGGCAAACAAGCATCAAACTGATTCCTCTAGTTTTTTTTTTCCATAGGCAGCTGGTTAGCCGGGCTGTGACCTTACGTATACATTCTAGTAGTGATTTTCAATGATATGATCATCTGGTGTCCTACGTTACGACCACTTTTGTGTCTCACAATGTTTTGTGATCATAACTTTTCACTGATTTGTAGGTTTAAAGTAAAATTTTCAACAAACCACATGATTATAGATACAGACAAGATCCAACATTGATTCTGCTATTTTGTACAGTCATTGTGAAATAAAAACACTATATGTGATCGGTGGAATGGTCGCACATTTTACCATATTTTCATCCCCTATAAAAAATACCTTTTTCTTTCTGTTCCATATTCAGATATTGTCTTGTGTATAATTAAATGCACATAAAACACATACAGCCTGTGTACACATGGATGTATACACACCAATTTGAACACTAAATGGTGACTACTATTCAAAAAAATGACATCAAAGGAAAATGCATGTAGGACACGAAAAATTTATGTTCAGTAAAAGTAGTAATTAAACCCTTTTACTTGGTTATAATTGTTTTCAACAATTATTCCTGTATCTTCATGATATTATTTGGCTTTTTAGTTTCCTATTCAAGCGATTATGACACGGTTTATGACATGATTTAGTACATGTAGACTAAAGCTGTCAATAGGACACAAAATGTTACGACCGTCATCTGATCATAGCTTAATATATTTCATAAAAAAGGCTCTATTTATTATAATTTAGCTGCTAATATGTTTTTCATATAAAATTACTTCTTCCTCTACAGATTTGTCAGTAAATTTCTTAAAAAATTAATTGGTGTCCTAAAAATTAATTGGTTTTCAGTGATAGACAATTGTTCTGGGTTCGGTTTGAAATGTCCCATTTATTTGCATCAAATAATGCATCAAAAAACAGTAAAATTTGTCATAATTATTAGATAAAATAACCATATTTAGATTGTAAAGATCTTCCAGTGTCGTTGGTTTGTTTAGAATTGAAAAGTATGCAAATATTCCCAAGTTTGTATAAAGAAATATCATTTTTACCTATTTAAAAAAATAGGGGGCCTACCCCATTTTCGACGCACGTGTACTTTTAAGAATAGCCCATGTACAGATGTAGGCTGTTACATCTCATTACTTTACTTTTCTAGCAGACATAATCTGATGATTAAATAAATTGAGAGTAATTACTGGGCTGATGGTTGTTGTAATACTGTGGGAATATATTATCATCGCCATGCCATAAGGCCATGAATGATATCATGAATGATAACAGGCCTTGCTAAGTTACTCCCGTGGCGCGATAGCACAAAAGTGCGTACTGCCACGTAATATACAAATATATACAGATTTGGCATTGTATTTTATGCTGATTTAGAAGTGGGATGTATCATTTTTGTACAGTTTATAGTTTACAGGCTGAGTTTATAATATATTATAACGTTAGCACGAATCGTTACTACAACTACAACTAGTCTCTGTGTCTGACTGATCAATCAGCGAAAAACTAGCTTTTCTTTTGCTATTTTTGGACAATCTTCCACTGTCGGATGAAATAGGACTAGACCAGAAAGTAGAAGAATACATCGTAGGTTAGAGCGATGTCAACCGAGTCAGTGACACTGAGTAAGACTAACAGTCATGGCAATGAATAATGTGAATAACTTTAATAAGCGGCTACCTTCCCGTCGGAATCAAGCAGCGTTCGCCCTTCAAAATCATGGTATTCATTGGGGAACTCTCTCTTTTCCATCGTTCCCCGTAATTTTTACACAGCTCGCTTGCTATTTTGGCAGTCATTCATTAAATTGGTTGACATGTGTAGAAAATTTAGATTACATTATTTTAACACAGTAATGTAGAATTATGCACGTGCAAAAAATTATCAACAAATATCTCTGACACTGACAGATAGTGGGAACCCCCTTCTCTGATCGAAAGCGAGGCAGGAATCTGGTAAATGGATTCTCCATTGTGGCATTGAGGCTTCCACTGCATTCCACAGGCGGTGCCACCCTTTTGTGATCGTCTTTTCTGGGGAGACATGTCTTCCACGATAATGTGTACCGCCAACCTACTTAGTGCCATATATAGTGGACCTAAAAATAAAACTCTAAATAATTATTTTGACGTTTCAATATATTTGTAGAATGAACAAACAACAAGTTTTTGATAAATTCACCTATCACCGATACATGAAATTCACGTATAGTAACACAAAGTATTATATTATTAGCTTCATTTTGCTTATATAATATTTTTTGTTTATTGTTAATTTAGGAAAAAACAAAATGCTAACTTGACTTTTCAAGCTGTCTTGGACATAGGCCTACATCTGTACATAATCACGTTAGCATGTAGGCCCTACTTCACATAATAGGGTCTAGTAATAATATGATATATTTATATGGCGCACATATCCAGCTCATCATATGCCCACAGCCTACATATGGCGACATACATCATATATTATCCCTGGTCATTGAATCTGTTAGGCCTAATTTATGTAGGCTACCATTCCAACCCCCCGGGGAGCACACATCACTGCAAACGTTTTGCGCTAGTGATATATTTTTATTATCGTATATAATTTCCATCTCTATCCCACCAGCTAAGCCTACTCATTCACACCTGAGTGAAATTAAGCACGTGGGGGTCCCAGCGTGGAGAGAGGAGAAACATGATATTTCTCTAAAAATCCTGCACCAAGCGAGCCTTAAACTTGCAAAGCAGGCATATAGGCCTATGCAGCGGCTAATTGCAAAGTTCTACGCTTTATCCACTGCATCACATCCCACACTTCCAGTTTGTTTTGGGTATGGCTATTGACCAATTTTGTTATTTTTCGTTTGAACTGTTATTTCCATGAGTGGTGGATGTTTTTTTCATAAATACAAAAAATGATAAACTTATCGCTTAGAAAGATTCGCCTTTTTGCAATTAACATACATGTATACCTATAGATTGTTTCAGAACAATTGTGTGTTCAAGGTTAAATTGCTCTTTAATTTCTAGGTAGAATGTCTCAACGTGCGCTCAGCAAAAAAATTCAAATTACTTTTAATTTGATAATATTTATAAAGTAGAATATCACCAGGCCTACATCTTTTTTTGTAACCCTAACAGTAAAAAAACATCTAAATAGCATAACGTTCACGGTCAAAAACATTCGCAAAATATAACGTTCACAGTGAAAACATCCAATGAATTAACATAAAGTTCACAGTGAAAAACATCCGAATAACATAGCGCTCACAGTGAAAAGATCCAATAAACATAATGTTCACAGTGAAAAACATCCCAATAACATAACGTTCACAGTGAAAAACATCCAAATAACATACCGTTAACAGTGCGAAAGATCCGATTACCATAACGTTAAAAGTGAAAAACATACAATTGACATAACGTTCACAGTGATAAACATCCAATTACCATAAGGTCAACAGTGAAAAACATCAAATTAACATAACGTTCACAGTCAAAAACATCCAAATAAAATATAACGTTAACAGTGAAAAACATCCAATTAACATAACGTTCACAGTCAAAAACATCCAAATAACATAACGTTAACAGGGAAAAACATCCAATTAACATAACGTTAAAAGTGACAAACATCCAAGAAATATAACGTTAGTGTGTGGTTTGTCCAGTATCCATAAACGATAGCAACACACACACAAAATGTGTTTGATTATAGCCTTGACTGGTACAAAGCATTACATTCGCTGTAATGCGATACAACATTTCATTTTCTATGGAAATGGCATGTTCAGAGGTAAAAACTTGACACTTAACAGGCTTGAATTGTCAAATCTTCACAAACCAAAAATGCTAACGTTCCTACTATTTCATCACAGAGATGGTAACATAGATTTTGACCAGTACATTTTACAAACATATGCCTACCTCATAGCGGTATTTTTCTGAACTAACACGTGCAGGCAATAGCCACACACATTTTAAAACCATGTCACATGGGCAGCTAGTATACAAATCTCTTGCTGTACAGTGGGTAATCTGCAGTGCTATTGTTACGCTAAATAGGACAGCGAATTCCGTGACTTCCATGAAAAATCGATGCCACAATATGTAGACATTTAATATCATAACATTTTGTGTTATATATTTTAATAGACAAACCAATTACCTGGTCAACTGCTTCAGTTCATATTATTGGTGTAGATAGTGTTGACGTACAAAGACTTTTAATTTTGCTAACGTGATGAATACATCTTTGATGTACACAATTTTGATGTACATTTTAAGTGTCTATTTTAAACATCTCTATTTTTGTCAAAAAATGTTTTGGGGTAAAACAGACTTTTATTAATCATAATTTTATATATTGTTTTTATGATGCAGCATAATGCTGGCAAAACTTATTCAAGAATGTTGACCAAAATGATGTTCAAAAACATGACAGGTCGCCAAAGTAGGTTTTGTACTCTTGATATGACAGGTTCTTCACTACGTTTTATTAATTTTTAAGTTTTTACGATTTTTCTTTATCACAGAAATTTTGTGCACTCTATAGCAGTATGGTAATCTTTAAGCACACCTATTTCCTCTTCCCTATATTAAAACAATAAAATGTAATTTGCAATCATAATAATGCTAACGTTATGGTACACATTATTGTGGAACCTACCATTTGTTTATTGAGTCTAAAATTGTCAGGTTCCTAATTATCATACCACAAATTATTAGAGAACTTTTACTCAAATATTCAGAATAGTAAAAATATGGGCATGCTTGCTCAAATAGACCCTAGAAAAGCTTTTGATACAGGAAATCACAAAAAACTTCCAGACAAATTAAAACATTAGGCCAACAGACTTTCTGGAATTGTTTCGCTCCTAGATGGCCTGCATTTACAGATCAGAAATCAGAAATTGTTTATTTTTTTCATAAAAATATACTTATTGCTTATCAAGGTCTAGCTCCACATGTGAAGCCGCCGCTCATCGCCCGACTCGGGGGCCCTACCTGGGCCTAATCAAGGTCACCATGCCCCTACTGCACTTCAATTTTTACCATATATAGAGTTACTTTTTAATCTCGTATTAAACTTTGATATTTAAATACGTCTGGATATGTCTCAATATAATAAGGACAGGCCCACACATCAAGTGCGATAATAGGCAAAAGGCAGTATCTGCTTACTTTACAAGTAAGCTGACACTGCTTTTTGGCTCGGCACGGCAGTATAGGCTACACATTCACCGTGGTAAATGATTTTCGCTGATTTCTCAGTGAATTCTCAATAAATTGGTATGAAATTTCACGAGCGCTATCTCTTGTCATGTGGCAACTACCCTAGAAATGTAACATGGAGTAAATAATAAAAATGTCACCCTCTATAATTGGGCCCAAACCCATTATTAAAGATTCGTCTCGGAATTGTATTACAATCATGTCAAATGGTCTAACTTCTGAAATTATACCTACTAAAGCCACATTTGTATGTGCAAGATGTCATAAAAATTTGATTGAGGAATCCGCAAAATTCATTTACCCTGGTTGATGAGTTTAATGTGAATCTGACTAAATATAGGTCTAAATAAGTACCGTATTTTATGTAATATTATAGACTGTTATTTGCATATCGTCCACTGGTAGACAAAATGTGGCATATGTCCTTCAGTTTGTCATTTAAAAGTTGGGCTACAATGTCAAGTCGATATCAGGTTATGGAATGCATGCGAGTATAATATAGCAAGGGTCATGCTGTACTCTTATGCCTTCAGTCTGTGAGTGTCCCTGCTAGCTCAGTAGGTACAGGTGTCATCCCGTTGTTCACATGCTAGACCAGACCAGGTTCGAGCCCCTCAGGTGCCAATGACAATTTTCTTTTTTTTAAATAGGTTTTAAATGATCGTTCAAAAAACCCTTTTGTTTTTTTTGTTTTTTTTCAATGGTTCATCTTGTTTTTTCAGGGTTTTTGTGACATCAATGTATGAATGTCAAATTGACGTCAAGGTTTTGACGTCAATTTGTCTTTTATTTTTGACATGTTTTTTTCAAGTCAATTATTGACATCAATTTGACGTCATATTTACATCAAATGCCCATTGGGTAATGATGTACTAAATAAGCAAAGAATCTCATAGACTTACCTACAACCTACCTCACACCATTACAGTATCAACGGAAATCAGTAAGAGTAACGAGCGTGATATATTTAAAATTTAGGTTTGAATCTAACATCAGCTTCACTTTATAAACAGTAAAGTTACCTGTAGTAAGTTCTATCCAGAATCCTATATTATGTCTATTTGCTCATGCAGTTCACATGAGCAACAGGTTCTCCACCAAATGTTACGTCTGATATGTACACGACGTGCGGGATCTCGGGATCTTAGATGAAATAAATAACACAACTTCAGATGTAAATTGCCCATGCGTTAAGACTTTATTTTTCTGTTTCCTGATGAAGATGAAGTTCTAATAGAAGCAGTCTCAAGATATCTCAAATTTAGAATGATAATAAAAGCTGGAATTTAGAATAGAATAGCGACTCAGAATATGCCTAAAGTAAACCTGAATTTTGAATACTGAATTGAATTGAATTCGAATGCCCTAGGACACTTTATCTGTCCCTTTTATATTAGAGGTCACTCTCGTCACCTGAGCCTTCGTCCAATGGGAAAGCTCAAGGTCGTCATCGTTGTATTTGGCGCTCACAGCTTGTTTGTTTGTCACGGCCTGGCCGATAGAGGTGAGATGTAAATTAATGTAAATTACCTATAATTATGGTGACAGTGTTGATCGGTCCAGTGGTCATCTGATGACACCCCAGGTTTGATGTAATGTATGTGATTCTATGTGTGTGACGTGTAAAAGCAATGACGCAACTAACATTCTAAACCTGCATTAACATTCTTAGTAAAGTTCAAAATAAAGTTTAGTACCACATGACGGTAACACAAGGGATAACTTACGGCCGGTGTGACTAATTAGGCTATGCAGGATGACCGTAAGATTGAAACGCACCCGTGTATCTAGATGATTGTAGTGTGTATACAAACAAACGTGGAAGTGAAGTATAAATCGAGTACGGCCTGTGATAAGTGCACACACTATGCTATGTCCTATCCGTTGGCAGCGCATATAAGATTGATTTGAGTGTGAAAGCAACGTAATAACATGTTAATATTATCCCTTGTACACAGTAGGCCTACAAAAAGAATCTGTAATAGGGGACACTAATATGTTTAGAGAGGGGCATAGCAATTTTTGTCAACAAATTTTAAAGTAAGGCCTATAATTTCCAACAGTTCTAGTGTAAAAAATTATATAAGCTCGTAATTAGCATAATCGTGTGCATGAATTACTCCATGCACATGCACTGGTCATTTTGAACTTTGAAATAATACTCCAGCAGTCCTCCATTGTGGAGTATCAGGCTTATTTTAAAATGATATATGACATATACTTCAATATCAATTTAAAATTTATATTTTTTCTTTCACCGATCTACTGTGGTCGATTGCCATAAAAAACTGAAAATGTTTTGAAAAAAAGATTTGTCTATGTCATTTTTACTATGTCAGCAGCCTAAGCTATATAGCCCTACCCCTGTGGCCACCAAGAAAGTGCGTGTGCATCATAAATTATCAAAGTTTGCCAACATAACTCTGAACATCAATATATTCCTCAAGCTGTAGCCTACATTTTTGTAACTTTTGAGGTTTAGACGATATAGACAAACAATGAAGATGGTAGGCTACGTGAACACTAGAAAAAAAACACTAGATGCACCAGTTTGATGTTTGTCCGCCCTCATCTGACTGTCCAGTGGTGTAAGCCCTACAATCAATTTGTGACGCCGAAAAAGTGTCTGCCCACCATTTTTAATATTTTTTCAAGATCACGTTAGGAAAATATAAACGATGGCAAATTAGAATCGAGCTAGTATGACCAATATTAGCAACGGCCATTTTGTTTGAATTTCTGGAGTCTATCAACAACATATCCAGCTCCCTGTCCGGAAACAAAGTATCGGACAGGTGCCCCGGCCTGCCATCCACTTACAGGTGGGTGAATATACAATTTAAGGGGTCTTTCAATCTGTATTTAAAAAAAAAAATAAGTCGCTTTAAATTATATATACTAGGGTCAGATATTAAGGGTGGGGTCTATGTGATACACATTTAAAATATCAGAGCTTAATCTCAAACAGATTTCAAAAAAAATATGTGTTCTTGTTAAGGACCGTAAAAATAAAATGTCAACTCAGCAACGAATTATATATATATATTTGATCATTTTCAAATTTTAAAGATCATAAATTGCTTTGTATGATAGTTTAGTGATATGTTAGTAGTTGTAACACTTTTTGAAATAAAAATTGCTAAGACGGAACAGTGATTTTATTGTGAAATTATATAGTTGCTGAGTTGACATTATCGTTTCTGAGTTGACAAAGCACGATAATTGCACGTAAAAGTCATGTTTTAAGCGCATCTACGAGATATCTGAACACTTGAGCCTCATTTTCTGAAAAAAAAATTGGTTCATCATTATAAAGACAAAAAAGAAATGGGATCATAACAAGCTTAATTTGAAAATGTATTTCGGAGGCCATTGTACAATACATACATGCCAATATAATGAGGGTAAATTTGATTTAGAAATTTAACTAAGTGTTATTTGTAGTTTTATTTATGTAAACAAAGACTCTCTCACTCTAATACAATCAAAAGCAGCTTCTTTTCAACTGCATTTCACATTGACGGAGTTACAATTTCAGTTTTAATTACAAAAAGGGGGACAGAAAGCAGAATTCAGTAAACTCAGGAACCTTTTTTTTTCAACTCAGAAACGTTTTTTTCATTGTTGTAAAAATGTCTACATAAGCGAATACTCTCTCAGTCTAATTTAATTAAAAACATAATTTTTAATTGCATTTTACATTTATAGAGTTACGTTTTTAGTCTTAATTACATCAGTGAGACAGAAAGCTAAATTTGGTCAACTCAGCAACGTTTCTGAGTTGAGTGATCAACTCATAAACGTTGCTGAGTTGATCGAAATAATAATGTTGCTGAGTTGAATACGGACAACATAAAACAATATTTAATGTATTTAAAATAGATGTATCATTACCCACCAATGCGGTAGGGGGGTGGCCATCATTATCAAGCACTAACGTTTCTGAGTTGACACAGAAATTGAATACGCTTCAGGGGTGATTGTTTTGGTTATAAAATAGCAGTTCAGTAAATGTATCCTTGGCAACTTTTTATATTGAGTTCATGTCTGTATATGAATAAATTCCGGTGAACATAACAATTGCGCTACAAAATAACTCGGGGTTAAGTTATTTCCAAGAGATCTTCCATGTTAAAACAGTCAATGTTTCAGGTGTTAGATATTGGGAGACATTGCATTTGTGTACAAATTCGTGTATTTTAGCACATTGCATGTTGAATAAAAAAATATTCGTCAGAGATATTTGATTATTTATTTTTTTCAGTTTATCGTATTGCCTATAGGACAATATTAAAAAATTTCGGACCCACACAATGCATAAATTCGTTCAGAATAGCCAAAAGACACTAAATGACCCTTAAATTGTATATTCACCCAGGTACCTAATTGCAGGTACTTCCAGGACGTTTTCTGGCTGATTAGGCATTTCTGCTTCTGCTGCCAGCTCCAGGTTCATCAGTAGTCATATTTTATGGGGTGGTCCCTTCAGAAATTGTCAAGTCTCTCCTCAAAAGTTGGGACCAATGGTGCATGTATATGAGCCTATATAACCACTTCTGTAGACTATTCCATATGTCAGTGGACCGGGGTATGAATGAGTATTTTCTCTGGTTCGGGTACATTCTTTCTTTAAATATTTTGTAGTTGTGTGCTCTGGTTTGGTTTAATAAAAATAATATAATAATACAAATGATTCTTATATATAGGGGCCTATAGCGCTAAAATCCATAATGTGCTCAGTGCGCTTCACAAAATCTTTACAATTAAAATCATTGTATGAATTATTAAAAACGAATTAAAATTATTGTTCATAGAGGGGACAACCGATAACTAAGTAACATAAATGTCAGTCTCTAAAATATTAGTCACAAATGCTTTGAAAAATATGTGTTTTAAGGTGTTTTTTAAAAGTCTCCAGCGTTGTGGCATTCTTCAAAGGACAAGGCAAATTTGTTCCACAATCGAGGTCCACAGATGGAAAAAGCTCTGATGCCATAAGTACCACGAGCACGCGGTACCTCTAGATTGTTACAAGAATGATTGTGTTCCCTCACAATAATTATTGCCTTTCCTCACAATAATTATCGTTACGTTATTGTTATACGGCCCCCAACTCTTGGACTGTGGAGAGACCACTTCACTGCGTGCCGATATCTCATGCGCATTCGCTGCAAGCCGAGATTTCATCTCTTATGTTTACAAACCAGCGAGAACATGTTGAACAAATAGTCACGCGGATAATGTTTCCCTACTAGGCCTAATAACACGGACTGACAGAGTGATTTGAGCTGGTATTGACGAGGCCGAAAGACATAAAAGACTTTTTTGCACAAAATGGCCTATAACGATTCAGATTTGCACCATAGAAGCACCACTTACGGCTCCACAGAAAATCACGAAAACGCACCACATTCCCATTCACACACACATCCCCCGGGCCCTGGATCAGTCATGCCAGCAACACCCACCGAATACACCACCCGTGACACTCACACTGACAACAGTCATCGAAGTTCGGCTGGCTCTACCCCTGGTGCTGGACCTTCTGGTGGCCATACATACCAGTATGAGGAGTTTTTTGGTGGAACTATTCAGTGTCCTTCTTGCAGAGGCGCTGGTAGAATTCCAAGAGGTTAGCCCTGCCGGTTTTTTGTGAGGGAGTGTCTATCCGTACGTTACTAACCATACGTATTTGCCGATGCATATTACCAACAAATACTGTCATTTATTAGTTATACAAACGAAGTGACTCGCACGCCGGCATACCGGCGTGCTAGATAATAGACTAGTGCGCCGGCATACCGGTGTGCAAGTGTATAGCGGTATATATCTAGAACGCCGGTATGCCGTGCCGGCGGCCGGAACACGGTACATGAACTGCATTCATACAGGAAGCAGTTACAACTGTTTAACATGTACATATGCATAGCTTCCGAATAATTTATTGGTGAAAAAACTGGACGACAAGTGTAACAAGTGTGATGGACAGATTTCAATTTTTTTTTTTTTTCAAATATTTTTCTAAAGGAAATAAATTAAATAATTATTAAGTTAGAATGATCATTGTTAACGATGTGTTAAGATATTCAATGTAGCAGGAGCGGAAAATAGGTGAGTATGGATGTGAAATATTGATAACAGTATTGTGAATCTTTTGTTATGAATTGGTGTTATGAATAGGGTGTGATTTTCAATTGCTGTTCGTGGCAGGTTGACTCTTGTCACTCTCCAGCTTGTCCACTATTTTTTAAATTATATGTAGTAATAGCAGCTAATCAGTGTAGTTTATTTCGAATTTACAATTTTATTATTACAATGTCGTGCTATAACTTATTACCTCACATGATATTAGGATATTCACCATATGTTGCTGTTGGCTATCAATGGCCGCTACTCCTATGACGATGTCTTCTCTCTATCCGAGCATTTTTTTCATTTAACGCCTACTGATAAGCTGCATCGGCATGTAATTACAATTATGACCTAAGAGCTAAACAGATGACTGATAATTGTTGTAATATTTGCACTAGTAGTATAAGTCTATAGGTTGAGTGCCGTGTTTAGGCCGCCGGCACGGCATACCGGCGTTCTGTAAATATAGGGGTCTACCGTTATAGGCCTAGTCTACGCCGCAATCACTGCAATCGTGTTATGTAACTGACATACATTGTCAAGATATAGATAATAAATAACAACAAATCTACACAAACTAGTACTTTTTATTTGGGTAACAGTTATTAAATACGTATATAAATGTAGCCTTCAGCTTGAGAAGAGTTAATTGCGCTTTCCAGTATCGCACCTGAAGACATGTCATCACTCAGCTAAGTTGTTAATACCCTACATCCTAGGCTGGGTGTTATATCCACTGTTGAAGTATTTCGCACCTCGACACTAACCTGCCAGACATGTCATCACTCTGCTGAGTTGTTAATAATAATTGCGTTTTAGATGGTGTTATGTCGACTGTTGAAGTTAATTGCGTTTTATTTGGTGTTTTATCTACTGTTGGGGTTGATTGGGTTTAATGTGGTGTTTTATCAGCCTACTGTTGTAGTTAATTGCATTTTAGATCGTCTTTCATCATTAGCAGGTGTTTCATGTAATCTTGCCAATTGCATTTCACCTAGGCCTATGCCTACAATTAAATACACACGAGAATTTAGAAATATATAGGGGGCCTATATAGGCAACTTACGAAGAGAAGAGAATGCTATACGCAGATACGTATGGTAAATCACGTATGTAGATCTAGACTACAGTGAGTTAGCTACTTCAACAAGTTTGTAATGACTAGACAGTCTAGGGCTAGGCTATTTAATAACTGCGTTAAATCATTGACTCTGGCATGTGTTCGTCATGTATTGATATTTTTAAATTCAGTATTTAATCAAATATGCAACCTTGTCTGTGGCACTGCCATTGCCACTAGCCTGACCTTAATTATAACTGTACAACACAGAACAACCGGGTTTTAAACCCAGCGAGTTCAAGTTTAATGAAACAGCTCCCAGGGGAGTGCCCGGACTAGTTTTAAAAAGATGCTCATAATGCTGGGAGTCACCAAAATTACTGTTCTCAGACTCTCAGCCGGCGTGAGAAGCCTCTGCACTTCAACTGCCAAAAGCTTGGCTGTAAAATATCATAAGAAAGCAATTCTCACCCGCGGAAAAAAAAGGAAGCAGGCAAAATAATCAAAACATTGACCCAATATTGTTGGGCCGGCATCATATACCATGTATACAGTGGTCTAACAATAAACCAATGTTTGGGTCAACATAGTCAACAGCTTCTTTCTTAGAATCTGGAAGGTCCATAAATTTTTGTGAGTGTTGCACTCTTTTAACATTTTATTCCTGTTTCAAACAGCATCAGTAAAAATGATAACAGATTACTATTAAAAGTAGATTTAATCTAACATTCTCTAATCAAATTAGAAATGTATCTATCAAGAAATAAGATATCACAAGTTATTTTCATGAGGATATAAATTAAAATAAATTAATAAACATATCACAGGTATTTTGATCGTTTTTACTTCCTATCCCAGTTTTTTATATGTAAAGCCTATGAATGAAACATGTCATGAGAACCAATGACCATCCACCATGTTGACTTGAGTTATAACATAAACTTGAGTTCAAACATTAATTTCATGAATAAATCAGACTAGTAGCCTACAAAGTGTGTTGCAACTGTATTTTCATAATGCTGTGAAGTCAACTTTTCTTTTTTTGCTCTTCACATGGAATTGTGTTACACATTTTGTAGCAACATTTTCAGGCATATTTTTTTCTACTATATATCTGATCATCACTATATTGTTTCTGGGATTAACAACACTATCATATTTTAAGGGTGATTAGTAAAAAATAACATACTTCCCTTTGGAATATGGGGGGAGGGGGTAAAAGAAGCATATCAAATGTTACAATCCTGTTCAAACCTTTTCTTTAATATTTATTAATGATATAACCATGATAACTGTTGGTTAGTCCGTCAAAGGTGTTATTAGATAGTCCAGTGTTCAATTTGTTCAGTATCTCGTAGCATTTTTTTCTTTTTGAGTTTGAGTTGTTCATTGATTAAATTTATTGTGGCTCACTTTTGTCAGTCTTTAACAATTATTAAAAATATATTCTGTTATTAGAACTTTACAACATAAAATTTAGTTCAAACATAAATTTAATGAATAAATCAGACCAGTAGCCTACAAAGTGTGTTGCAACTGTATTTTCATGATAACTGTTAAACATGTTAAATTGTTTTTTTTTCTGCTCTTCACACATGTGGAATTGTGTTACCGGTATGCATATTTTGTAGCAACATTTTCAATGGTCTCATAAGAATATTTATTATATATCTGATCATCTGATTTTTTTCTGGGATCAACAACACTATCATATGTCAGGGTGATTAGTAAAAAATAGCTGCTGACCTAAGTTGGAATATGGATGGGGGGGGGGGGGGCAAATGGTACAATATTCAGGGTTTGACACAAACTTTTATGAGCAGTGGTCCACAGGACCACCAGCTCAGAGGCTCTGGTGGTCCTACAATTTTTTTAGTGGTCCTGACAACAACTAACGTTAAAACAAAAATCTTGAACCAATTTTTTTCATTTTTGCGATCATGTGTTTCCACATCGTTAATTTTGTAAAACCACAAAAGGCATGACAGGAGACAATTCAAGGATGATGATTGACCGTCAATTTCAAAAATTCCTGACCCTCATGATTACGAACACTTGTTTTGTTCCTTCAAAAAGATGAGAAAGGATAGAGTGTTTCTAGTATTATCACCCGCGAGTTGCGACGATTGTATATATCTTCGGGGCATGTTACGATTCTGATTATACGGTACTCGTCGTCAGATCAACGTGTATCGCATGTTTTTCGCCGATTGCTCAGTCAATTCTCAACCAAATTTCATGAAATTTTGCAAGGACTCTGTTCGAGTCATCCGCCAAATACAGTGAGATTATTTCCATAAAAAAATATTCTGTAGTTCAAAAATTAGACCATCTGGCATGTAGGCCTAATGCAATTTTTAAACTTTGATCTAACCAGTTTAATGGGTTTAAAGAGGGGCGTCGTAATTACAAATTTACTGCATGTCAAATGGTCTAACTTTTAAACTATATAATTTTTTTGGATGAAAATTGCGCAGTATTTGGCGGGTGACCCGACAATAGGCCTTTTGAAATTTCATAAAAATCAGTTTAGAATTGACTGAGAAATCGGCAAAAAACATGCGATACAAGTTAATCTGACGGCGAGTAGTCTATAGGCTAGGGCTAGATATTTTGGTGGTCCACAGAACCACTGGATAGAATGTTCTGGTGGTCCGACATAATTTCTGTTGGTCTCGGACCACCGTCAGTCGTGAACGCAGTTATTTAGGAACTTGTAACTCAAATGGTACATCTGAAACCAACCACATACTTCGGTATTCAACAGTGTTCAAAGTTACCCCTCACTAGTAGTAACATTGAACACAATACAATTTGTTGAAAAATTACCTGGTACCCACATATATCAAATATTTCACACTTAGATACACAAATGCACATTTCTTCCCCAAAATTCTATGCAGTTGAATTTCTTGATTATATCAGCATTTTCTAGCAATTTATGAATAAGACCAAAAAGTGTTCAAAGTTACCCCAGTTGACTGTAGCGAAAAACTACACAATTTTTACCAATTGCTTTTTAAACTTCAAATTGATAAGCAAATTATTTCATCACCAAGTTCAGGTGAAAATCCGTACAATGTGTAGCTTGGTTACAAATCGCTACACAATATTTTTAAAACAAATTGAATCCTCTAGTCCTCTCATTTACATGTACATCATGTTACATTAATATATAATCCAGTAATGTACACATAAAATTCATATATGTGAATTGCAAAAAAATTGTAGGCCTACATGTTTTCTATGACAATTAGTTATACCATCCATTAGGATTAATGTAATTTACGCAAGCCTTCAACAGTCCTCCATTTATAAAGAGTACGATCGCAACGACGCTCCTCTTGCAATTGACCGCTCCTGGCGATTTATCAGAAGTAAAATTTTGAAGCTATTAAAGCCCAAACAAGACTAGTAGCCCAAACTGTAATTGTTATAATTTTTTTTTGCAGAGAAGGAAAATGAGCTGGTTGCTCTTATACCATTTAGTGACAAAAGACTGAAGCCACGTAGAACGTATGTATTCATGTGATACATTTCCTGTATATTCCATCAATTCTTCATTTATAGAATAATTTTTTTTTTACACTTGAAGTGTACAAGTTGTGTCTCGCTAAGTAATGTGACTGTCACTCACAACTTCAAATGAATAAAAATTAAATCACATCTAATTTGCTAATTTTGATGTTTGAGGACAAATTTCTTTCCGAATAACAGTGATTTAATCGGCTAATAAAGCAGATAGTTGGGATAAAAACGACAATAGTTGCGATTAGCAGTGAAAGAGCTAAGAAAGTAAATGATTATCTCTCCTACAAATGTTCTTGTTTAAAACACAAATGAAAACGGTTATGGACTAATAATTAATTTCCTATTGATTTGATTTCAGAAAACTGTATGTGTTGCTGGCTGTTGTTATCTGCCTTGCCGTGGCAGGACTACTTGTGTTCTTCCTATTCCCCAGAGGTGTTCAATTGCGTAGTAATATGCCACATCTTGTGCCAACCATACGTATTATCAGCCAGAAGCAAGATAAACTTTTTATCTCTGTCATGGTGAGTTTGCTACAAATTTCAATTTAATTTTTGTCTTTAACTTTAAAATTGCATCCCAAAATAGATATGTCTAATTTTTGCTGTGCTTGAATTTACCTATAGTGATATACTGTATTTATTTTGCTTGACTTCATTCACAATATAAGCTGCTAGTAAATGTGTGGTTTCAAAGAAGTCCAAATCAGATAACATTTCAGTTATATTAAATAATAATTTGTGATAAATAAAATAGTTAGTCAAAAAGTTCAATTAAAATTATTTTTATAATTTGAAATATTTTTTTGTGTTGGGGCTTTCAGCTTCAAATGACAAAGAGTGTAATAAACCATTAGCACGACAGTGGAGAAAACAATAGCCATTTCTATGTTTTATAATGGGAATAATTGGTTAAAATTTCATAATTGGTGATTGTTTGGGCCTGTAGTCGGTTGGTGCAACCAGCCCATGATCACAGTTAATCGGTTGAGTGAAATTGTGATAAGCTAGGTGCACTTTATGTTCATGTAAATTGAAAACAGCAGCATCTCTTTGTCAAGTATATTATGAACACCAGCCATACATGTCTACACTGCAACTATTGTGCTAAGAATACAGGCACCTGGCGGGACGGTTAAGCATGCTAGATGTAGTGTAATCAAGACTCAGTCAACATTTTTTTAAGAAACTGAATTAGTCCATAATTTAAGTTATCAGCAATAATCATGATAATCAATTAATCATTTATAATAGATCATCATAATTGGTGTGTCAAGCGACTGATAACGGGTTATAATCGATCACCAGGCATATCACTCTATATTATCCCTTGTGCTGCTAAGACCGTATGAATACATTTTCAAATTATTTAAAACTAAATAAAATACCACTAATATTTGTAGCATATCTTTTATTTAATACACAGTTTATCAAATAATTCAATTTGGGAAATGTCAATTTTGTCAAGTATTATTTTTTATTCATTTAATGTAACGCAATTCCAGCTCCGACTGAATGAAAAATACTCACAAACAATTCAACTGCACAAGGGTTATTATTGATGTATCTATGATGTGGTATATAATTTCTCATTGTGATTGCAGAACGAATATAACGTGACAAATGACAACTTCTTCAATATAGAGATTCAAGAGCTGTCTGTGCAAGTATTGTTCAACCACAGGGAGATCTGCAAGGCAACTAATAATACAGCGGTATAATATAAATATTTTATGTTCAAGAGAACAATTCGATGGTCACAGGCGAAACAATCCTAAATCCCAAATAGTAGTTTTGAGTAAGTTACTTTTGAAGGTTTAAACAATGATGATAAATCGATACTAAATTGGAACAGAATAATTTTTGCTCTTTGCCGAATTTAATTTTGTTATGTTGAATTATTGATTTATCAGCATTGTTCAGAACTTCAAAAGCAATCTACTCAAAACTACCATTTTGGGGTTAGGATCGTTTTGCCTGTGATCGACGAATTGTTCTGCTGTATTGTGTGTATATAAATCAGGACTTACTCGGACGATTCCCAAATTTATGTAAGCATAATATTATACATGATATAAGCCTCCCTATTTAACCCTTTGTCCTCTAGGTTATCTTATTTAAGTTTTCACTCACATGAAATTGTGTCTCGCTATCGCGACCCACAACTTTAAGTACATTTGAAACCAATCATTTGCAAATATTAATGTTTAACACACATTTCATTCTCTGTAACAGTGATTTCATCAAAGATGCTCAGGTGATCCAACAAATAAATTTGAATCTCGTCTATTTTTCATAATTTATAGGAATATTTTTTGTCAATTCCAGCTTCAAATGAATAAAAATATTAAATCTTCTAAATTGGATTATTTAACTAACTGGTTATCTTTTCATTTTAGTAGCATATTATTATTTAGTTAATTCTGCAGAACACGTTAACCCTTTAACCGCCAAATTATTCAATCTGAATTTACACCCACTTAAAGTTGTGTCTCCACATCTTCAAGTGAGTGAAAATTATTCAGATTTGACAAAATGGAGGTCAACTGTTTTCAAATATTGCTGATTGCTGTCACATTTTATCTTTTCCATGTTTAAAAGGTGGTACTTAATGTGCTAATAAAAAAATGAAAACCCTAATATATGCGGCACCAGCGGTTAAAGGGTTAACCCCATAACTGCTAAGTTTTTTTGTTGACATTTTTTTTTTGATTTTTTTTTCTCTTTTTGTTTTGTGGTATATTTTTATTTGCGCTTAAAAAATGGCTAACTGACTGATTTTGCAATATAAGGGCTTTTAGTATCAGTTGTTTATTAATGTTTTTATTTTGAAGAAAAAACCTGCCAGATTTTACTTAGTGGGAAACCACACATGCAACAAATTTTATGCAGCAGTGTAATGGTTAATTAGCATGATACAAGTTGAACATGTTGAAAGGCAATGGCTATGATAATGCTATTCAGTCATTGGAGGTATTGTGGTGGTGTGACATCGCAAATTGATCCCTAATTTTACATTATGGTAATAACCCACAGATGGTCTATTTACTCCTAAGGTAGACCTACATAGTAAATACACATACACATTATACATAATTACCTCAAGCCAATCACCTAATTTTATTCACATTAACCCTTTACAGGCTAAGTTATCTTATGTAAATTTTGACCCAATTGGATTTGTGAGTTCTGTATTCAAGACAGTGAAAATTACTCGTATTTGTTTATTTTGAGACCAAGAATTTTCAATTTTTTTATGTTCAAGCATGCCTTTCATTCCGAATAAAGGTGATGTATTCGGCTAATGAAACAGAGTAAAAACAACTATTGCTCTGCTTAACCCTTAATGAGTTAAAGTTTGTCACTGCACACAAGGTTGGTTCAATGTTGGCCCGCCGTCTACATCAGCGCGGAAAGGGTTAAGTATAATTATTCAAATTAAACTCGAAATGTGACTTTTGTGATGAAGAAGATCTCTTTTCATCAAATCATTTTTTTTTCAAGATATGCAATTTATGGTGTGTGAATGTGACAAGGGAGAATAACCCTTTCAGCACGGGGTCAATCCCTGAACTAAAAAAAAAAATTATAATGACCATAAACCCATAACATAGGTATTCAAATGAAGTGGTAAGAAGACATTCATAATGATTTTAATTGAAAAAACCTTTGGTTTCCATGGTTTATGCAAAAATATTTTAGCGTGATAAAGGTTAAAGGGTTGGTATAAACCTATTTATTTACTCTTACAATGCGGGGATCAGTGCGGGGATCGACTTTAGTCGTCAGAATCTGACGTCTGCAGACATCAGATTCTGACGACTAAAGTCGATCCCTGCACTGTAAGAGTAAAAATATTTCTTATGGCCGTACCCCCATAACATAGGTATTCTAATGAATCAGAAAGAGCTAACTAAGACATTTATGATTTCTAATTGCTTAAAACCCTTTGGTCTCTATGATTTATACAAAATCAATTCTGCGCTGTAAGGGTTAACGAGGATTGTACACTAGCAAAAGCTAATAATTATATTCTCCTCATATTAAAGGGTTAAATAGCCACGGACCCATTACTTTTTATCAACTGCATCATGATCAGGGAAATAATTTTATGATTTTGAATATTTTTTATTCCAGGTGACGGTGTCTCTGAGACAAAAGCATAGGTACAGCATACAGATGAACATGACATTTGATCAGGATAGCGGGCTCGTGGCGTAAGTTGTTTTATGTTTTTTTCTGTTGGCTCATGTGTTAAAAATTACCTCTGGACATTTAAATAACAATGTTATAAACATATTTTTATTATTGGTTACGTTTAAATTTAGACACTAGGGACAATTTTAAAACATGCTTTACCTTAATTTGGGTTTCAAGTTTTTTCAGTTTTTCAAATTAGTCATCATAATTATACATTAACAGTGAACATAACGACATGCTGTCTTAAATAATAATGGTGTCTTAAATAGTACTTAATATTTTTATGTTCTCCTATTCCAAGTAATGATTTTTTGGAATTATTTGGACAGATTTTTACAACACTATATTTCTTTTTCAGGAGTTACTGTTCAGGAACACACCTATTTCCGCACACAATTTTACTTCCTTTTACGTAAGTAAAAATTATAGTGTATGTAATCTACTAATAGATAGTCTTCAGGTAATAAACACTACATTTATTTGTGTCTGATAGTGCACCATCGATATTATTTGTATATCAGCTCAGCTTTTGCTACCAGAGCTAGGCTGAGTTGGTATTGAAAGAACAGATGGCAGATATACCGTTTTGTTTTCATTAGATTTGAAATTCTCAGGGGAAATTTAATCTTTGGCAGCTGTTAGTCATTTGATTTTTACCCACTTGGAGTTGTACCTCAAGATGGTCATGTCAATTTGAAAAAGGAGAAAAATTACATGCTGCAGTGTTGCTGTAAACCCTCTATAATTTTACCCCTTACAACACTGAAATATTTTGTATAAATCATGGAGACCAAAGGGTTTTTTCTATTTAAGCAGCCCTCGCCGACAGGGGGCTGCTTACTGTATTCCACACGGTCCGCCGCCACCGCCGCCACAGTTATTTGCTTTCAAGATAGCTACTAATCTATCAACTTCTGCTTCCTCATACTTCACATAGCCATCACATACCATTGGGGAATCGTTTTGGTGACATTTTGATCCCCATATCATCAACCCTTTAATTACTATGGCCACTAACGAAGAAATGCTCGTTAGCGCATTTCAGGAGAAAGTTGCCATCAGATCTTCTTGTAATTTGTCAAATATGTTCAGCTATGTAAGCCAAGGACCTGATTAACTTTTGGGCTCAAACAATTTCAAAATGGCCGCTAAACGGCCATTTTGTATTTTGTGATATTTACTTAACTCAAGAAATGCAAAATGACTGGCCCATGAATATAAAACAAAATGTAATGTCTCACACAAGGATAACCCATGACAAATTTCACACTGAAAAATTCAAAATGGCCGCTAGTCGGCCATTTAATTTTTTTTTTTTTCTTAATTTTTTCCAGCTCCCGCCATTACCGTAGGTGAGATGGAGAGAGCTATGGATTCCGCCTCTCTTTTCTTCTTTTGCCTATATCTTTGTAAGAAAATAAGCTAGTATAACAATTTTTGGTATGTGGGTTACTTCCAGGTGAATAATGGACAGGTTTAAATATTTTAAATCTGAATTCAATACGCAAGGTCGTAGAGGAGAAAAGGATGATGTTACGACGTTGGGCAGTCCGTGAACATTTCGTTTCCGGAGCATATCTCTGAAAGTACTTGTCCGATTGTCTTCAATTTTTACACTCAACACCTCTAGGGGGTCTAGTTGTGCCTTTTGTGGTATATGAACTTTGACCTACTTTTGGTTCAGAACTATGACCTATTTAGACGTTTTGATGCACACTTCGTTTCCAGAGCAGATCTTGAAAAGTACTGGGCCGATTACAGTCATATTGCACGTACATGTTCTGTAAGGTCCCTAGTTGTGTTTTTTCAGGTTTTTTGACCTTGACCTTAAAGTTGACCCAGCACTTTGAACTACTTTATGACATCAGTAAATCCGACTAAAATATCTTGCGGAATATCATGAAAACTGCTCAAGATAGCTACACCATTACTATAAAACAAATTGTAAGGTTTCAGAAGAGGATGCATCTTGAAAAATTTCAGGTCGATGAAATTCAAAATGGCCGCCCATCGGTCATTATTCACCTCGACAGGCCTGATATTGCGGAATATCACGAAAACCGCTCAACATAGCTACACCATTACTATAAAACAAATTCTAGGTTTCAGGAGAGGATGCATCTTGAAAAATTTCAAGTCGATAAAATTCAAAATGGCCGCCTATCGCCCATTACTCACCTTGACAGGCCTCATATTGCGGAATATCATGAAAACCGCTCAAGATAGCTACACCATCACTATAAAACAAATTGTAAGGTTTCAGGAGAGGATGCATTTTTAAAAATTTCAACTCGATCAAATTCCAAATGGCAGCCTATTGGCCATTATTCACCTCGACAGGCCTGATATTGAGTAAACCGTGCTAGATAGCTAAACCATTACCATAAAACTAAATGTGAGATTTCAGAAGGGGATGCATCTTGAAAAAAATCAACCTGATCAAATTCAATATGGCCGCTTATATTTGGTAAACTGTGCTAGATGGCTATACCATCACTATAAAACAAAATATGAGTTCTCGGGGGGGGGGGGGGGATGCACCCTGAATTTTTTTAGCCTCATCAAATTCAAAATGGCCGACAATCGGCATTATTTACCTCAATAGGCCTGATATCAGGTAAACCGTGCTAGATAGCTAGACTATTACTATAAAACAAAATGTGACGTTTCCGGAGAGGATGCCTTTTAAAAAACTTTTGACTCAAAAGAATTCTAAATGGCCGCCTATCGGCCACTATTTACTTTCACATTGCTGATAATTAATAAACCGTGTTAGATAGCTAGACCATTACCATAAAACAAAATGTGAGATTTCAGGAGAGGATGCATCTTGAAAAAAAAAATTGACTGTATCAAATTCAAAATGGCCGCCATTATTCACTTTCGCATGGCCGTTATTTGGTAAACCGTACTAGATGGCTAGACCATTACTATAAAACAAAATGTGAGATTTCAGGAGAGGATGCATTTTGAAAATTTTGACTTGATTAAATTCAAAATGGCCGCCTTTAGGCCATTATTCACTTTCACATGGCCGTTATTTGGTAAACCGTGCTAGATGGCTAGACCAATACTATAAAACAGAATGTGAGATTTCAGGAGAGGATGCATCTTGAAAAATTTAGACTCGATCAAATTTAAAATGGCCGCCTATAGGCCATTATTCTTTTTAACATGGCCGATATTTGGTAAACCGTGCTAGATGGCTAGACCATTACTATAAAACAAAATGTGATTTTTCGGGGGAGGATGCACCTTGTAAATTTTTAAATCTTATCTAATTCAAAATGGTCAACAGTCGGCATTATTTACCTCGATTGGCCTGATATCAGGTAAGCTGTGCTAGATAGCTAGACCATTACTATAAAACAAATAATTACTATAAAACCAAACGTGAGGTTTCGGGGGAGGATGCAACCTGAAATTTTTTAACTAGTCTATATCGAATTCAAAATGACCTTAAATTAGCCATTATTTACCTCGATTGGCCTGATATCGGGTAAACCGTGCCAGATAGGTAGACCATTACTGGGATACCGATTAGGATCATTAATTTCAATGGAGGTTTGCAATCTCTGACAGACTGTCTAGCTCTTATCTTACTCTTAGCCTGAGCCTCTTAGACCTAGTTGTCTTGCGTCTTGATTTTTGACCTAGCCTAGGACTACATTAATAACCCTACACAAAATTGCTTCAATCAAATTCTAATTCGGAGCGGGAGCTCTCGGACTAATATAGTCTTGTTTTTCTTAGTTTTTTTTTAAAAATTTTCTCTATCTTGGAAATCTTGCATGATAGCTGATCTATGAATTTCTGCTTCCTAATACTTCACATAGCCATCATATACCACTGGGGGATTTTTTGTGAGATTTTGATCCCATATAATCAACATTTTAATTACTAGGGCCACTAACAAAGAAATACTTGTTAGCGCGTTCGAGGAAAAAGTTTCCAGCAGATCTTCTTTTTATTTGGAAAATATGCACAGCAATGTCAGCCAATGACCTGGATAACTTTTGGGAGCAAACAATTTTAAAATAGTGGTCGAGCGATGACGGAGGGCTGCTTTCGTGTTTCTTTCCGAACAACTCTTTCTAGTTTAAATTGTGTTATGGTTATGGGGCTACAGCCAATTGTAAATATTTTAATTCTTTCAGTTTGGGGACCGTCTTTAGATGAAGATTCGACACTGAAAGGGTTAACCCTTACAGCGCATGGTTGGACTTTAGTCGTCAGAATCTGATGACTCAAATCTAGCCCCGCACTCGAGTAAAACTGTTTCTAATGGCCATAAACCGATAACATTTATCGTGATTTCAAATTGAAATAAACCCTTTGGTTTCCATGATTTATACAAAATGAATTAAGCGTTAAAGGATAGTGTTATCATATAAAAAAAGCTACAATTATTTTGTGTTGCAGAGCCACGTTGACAACCAGTTATCTTGGTAAAGAGGAGCAGTCATCACTCGTCACATACCAGGAGCTGATATGTGACGAAACACCGCAAACGACGACCCCCGCACCCAATATAACCACTGTATCCACCACTACCACTACATCCACGTCAACAGCTCTCATACTGTAACTGCACTGGTCCTAACAACAGAAATAACCTATGCCTTATCTGGTGTGTTGCAAAAGTGTCTTTTCCTTTCTATCTTCCTTGAAATCCTGAGATGGCGAATATGTCTTGTCTAGTTATCATGATTGGTGATTGTTTCACTCATATTACTGGTAGTATGAATGCCTGCAGTATATAATCATATGCAAGATTAAAGAAATCAAGATCTATTCAGAAAATTTGGTTCTGTATCGCGTAGCGAGAAGCGACACAATGTTGGCCCATTGCTTCTCAAATTTAAAATTGATTAGCGAAATATTTGTACATTGTACATGAAAGGTAATCACTAATTTGCGAACAGAATTCGCTTGAAACATGCTTGAAACCGCTTATCGTATTTTCTGGTGTATTGCCCGCTCCGTAGTATAGCCCGCAGATGGTTAAATTAACCAACAACCGCTGCTTTGACCGTAGATACCCTGCACCGGTGTTAACCCTGCATGTTCTCTGCGCACGCCGCTGATCTGTGATCCACTCACAACACTACAGTTTGTGATGAGCATTTTGCTTTCTAGTTGTTTATGATATACAATGCATCACCTTTACACATACACCACACGAGAAGACATAACACCTTCGCTGAATGGCGCGTAAACGTCGGCAGCATGCTGGTGACGTCATAGACCTCGTCTCGCCTGGCCTGTCTCCTGTTAGAAGAGATTCTGGGGCCTGAACCTTTAAAATTCAGTCTATCATGGGAAATCTAATTGTTTGGTCTATTTAATACCAGTATATTCATATTTTTATCATTCCAATACAGAGCTCCATGTTTCTAAATACAAAGACCATTTATTGTTGTGCTCACATAAGAACTGTCAAAAATGATGATAAATTATTGCAGGATAACTGCGGCCCGTGGTAGTAAAATGTCACACCTTCATTGATGCTAACTGTGAGAATGGGGTATGTGTGCAGATAGTGGCCACCCACCGCTAATTCCTACGTGACCGAGTGACGGGCCCCGTCTGAAGTACAGAAAAAAAACGCATTTAGATGCGATATACGGCTGAAAAAATGTTACCATAATTTAAAAAAGTATCCTCTGGCATTTTCGGACTTTAACAACAAAAATCATCTGGCTGTTCTCTCAAAAATATTAACTTAACGCGCGTGAGCAGCCTAACCCTTACACTGCACTGCTGCATAAAATTTGCAGCATAAAATTTGCAGCATGTGTGGTTGCCCACTCAGTAATATCTGGCACATTTTTTCTTCAAAAAAACATCTGATAACAACTGATACTAAAAGCCAATAAATTACAAAATCACCCAGCTAGCCATCTTTAAAATGCAAATGGAAGGACACCACGAAATAAAAAAAAAAAAAAAATCAATTTTTTTTTTTTAAGAATTCATCCGGTCGGACAAACGGCAGTGCCGGCACTGTAGTGAACCCTGTAAACAATGTATAGCCCGCAGTAGGCTTTCCAAGTAGTAAAAAGTAGCGGGTTATACGCCGAAAAATACAGTATATACGGTTTCCGCAGCACAAGGGTTAAAATGTTTGTATCACCAAACATGTTAATTTGATGCACCATCACGTACATGTAATGAAGTAGTACAAGAGCCGTTTAGTACTCTTCTGGATATGAAGTGGAGACCGCTCCCCGCAACTCTAGTCATGCGTTCTAAGAGAGCTAATTTATTTACTGCTAATAAAATTATACACTTCAAAAGGTGCCTTGTGGTGATCAACAAGAGAGTTGTTGATTGCTCTCCTTGCACAATGATAAGGAGCCCGAGAAGCTTCAGCGAGATAAGACATTCTTTGAACCCTTTTGTCTACAGACGTCAGATTTTGACGAATAAAGTCAATCCCCGCACTTTAAGAATAAAAATATTGCGAATGTCGTACACCCATAACACTGGTATTTAAATGAGTCAGAAACACCTAACAAAGACGTTTATGATGATTTCACATTGAAAAAAACCCTTTGGTCCCCATGGTTATTGTAAACAAATTCAGCGTTGTAAGGGTTGGGAGTTCTCATCATGTCTATAGCTGTTTTCAGCTTTTTTATTTCTCCTTCAAACAAGAAAATTTGAATTAAAAAAATGCTCAATTTTGCTAGATTGACAGAGATTTTGATTCAAATTATACTAATATAGGTCATTTTTACCCACTTGAAGTTGTGTGTCGCTGTAGCGAAACACAACTTCAAGTGAGTAAAAATTTAAATTCTGTTACATAGTGCTTCAACCCTTCAAACCTTCATGATGCAGCGAAGGATCATTTTGCATTTCTCAAATATACCATATTTAATTCCCTACACCTAAGGGGTTTTAGAACGAGAATTTCATGGAACTGTTTTAAGACATGTAATAACATTTTCCCTTTTACATTTCCCACCCACTCCCTAGTCATCTGTATTTAGTACAAGTCGAGAATTGCGACAGTAATTTGCGGCGTGTAGTGGATAAAGATTACAATGGTTAATTCAGGCTTGAAAGGGTTAAGGGTAAAAGTCAAGAACTGAGATATGTTAGTGTTGTCGTTTGGGGAACAAAGGTCACTTGATCTGTGATGTCTAGGATACTTTGCAAAGTAACTGTTGTTTTGTGATATGTTTTGACTACCAGTAAGCATTTTCCTACAACTCTTTGGTCGTTGTGGAGATTGTGTTATTATGCCACTTAATCTCTAGAAGTTAACCCACTTTGATCCTACGTTAGTATAGTGTCGGGCTAACGTCTGTGATGCTGGTCCAACACTAAACTAACACAGGTTGTGTCATGTTTATTATTGATGTGTAGATTTCTCCACTCTCCCAGCAAACACGAGGAATTTGTCTTATGCTGGTTCAAAGTTAGGCCACCGTCTTTGACACTGGCCCAACTTTGACACAGCATTGGGTGAATGCCTCGTGTTTGCTACTCTAGGGGTGGCACATATGTGTCTGCAGTGGTGGATCCAGAGGGTTGTAAAATGAATTGCCTGAAAATCACTCCAAAATTTTTATTGTGCCCTCTTTATTTATAAAATCATTGTTTGCACTAAAATAAAAAAACAAATTGCGGGAGGCCACACAAATTAAAGTTTACTCCGCCTCTGTAACCATCCTCTAAATGCGTGATATGCGCAACATATGTAAATAGAGAGAGATAGAAGGGTATATTTGAATACCATTGTGCCATTGCTTTTCATCAATTTTCTAAATAGATATATATGATTATACTGATTGTCTTTTTCTAAATAGTGATATCTATTAACTTAACGAGGGTTAACCCTTAGAGCACTGGGCTATTCAATTTAAATTTTAATTACAATTGACTGAAAATTTATGTTATTTGTAAAATTTAAGCCCTAATATATATCAGTGTTTCAAGATTGAAGGCATATTTGACTGTGAACAGCTCGTTATCAGGGGTTATATACATGTGCTAATAAAAACACAGAATGTCTACTGTCGAAGAGATCAGTGCTCTAAGGGTTAATTCATTGTCGCCTCAGCTTCTCATTTTCCCTGGGATGCCATGGCGCTTTATTACCTGTAATTAGAAGTGTGAAAAATTCAAATTTGTTTCTTTAAAAAAAATTTTTGGCAATATTTATTACTTAATTGGTGTATATTTAATTTGCAATTGTTGCAACCTTAAATTATAAATGACTGAAATTTATGTATGAAAGTTAGTGGAGATTTAACAAATCATATTTGTTTAGTCTGCCATTATATACTTTATGTACTCATTTGATATGTCTATGACATTATTTCTGTAGAATCTTAGGATTCACATTATAACGTGATATTTTTAGATGTAGGCCTAGTGTTTTGTCAAATTATTCGTGCATAATCTGTATAATTTTGAAAGATCAGGTATTTTTTATTTTATTTTTTTCGTACTACACATATGACCTTGTGAACAAACCCAGCAAACACTAGCCATTGAGCTAATGTTGTTTCAATATTGGCCCACTGTCTACGAAGCTGGCTCAACCTTAAAACAACATTGGCTCAATGGCTCGTGTTTGCTGGGAATGCTGTATTGATTTAATCTTACATTATTATTTGCCTTTTTGTATTATTATCTGTCTGATGTGAATAGTAAGACAATAATACAGTAAACATGAGGCATTGAAGCAATCTTTGTTAAATGTTGGCCCACAGTCTAGGACAATGGGCCGGCAATCAACCAGCATGGCTTGGACATCTCATGTTTACTGGGAGTATGATTTACGATGTAGTAGTCCTGTGTTATAAGGTCTTCATGAGGTACAGGTATATTGTATCTTGAAATTATGAATGAATCTCGTTATTTAGCTACAGTAGTCGGCTTATATAAATGTGTGGTCAATGACTCTGTACTTTTTTTCTAAACTAGCTGCTTAACTACGAATTGTTTTTTACCGTTTTCTCTCATTTTGAGATGGAAAGTCCTGATGCAAATTATTTTATTAAATATTTGCGAACTTGCTTATTTTGTGCTTTGCTATAAATCATTCAAAGTATCATTGTATACAGTGTGTGATTCCTTCTCTGCTGAGATTAACATTATATAACCTTTTAAACACCAGGTGGTAGCATAAATGAAACACAGGATATTTTGAGTAAAATTTATTGTTAAGATCATATGTCAACCCTTAAAACGCTAAGCGTTGGCCGATTAAATCATTTGGAAATGAAATTTGCATTTAACATGCTGATTCGTAAATGTTTGGTCTCAAATTAAACAAATGTGAGTAATTTTCACCTATTTTGCAGTTGTCGGGCACGGTACTGAGACACAACTGCAAGTGGGTGAAAATTTTATAACTTTTTAGCTGGTTAAGTATTAAAACGATGCATCATTTTGTAAAGACATCTTCCATTTTGTATTAGGAACATGTATAGTTTGGTGTTTTTTTATGATGGTTATGGCTGTGTTTTTCATTTTTTTCTATATATATATATTATATACAGCAGCTCAAAATAAATGCTTAGTCATTAGCAACCCAGACTAACTTTTCAGGACAATGAATAATAATTGTCTAAAGACAAACATTTCAAATTGATGGGGCCTAGGAGAACTTTTAGCTGAATGGTGCATTTAATTGAACAATTTTGTAGATTGGTGTAGACCAATATGATATATTTTTGTTATATATTATGTACATAAGTAATGTTAGATCACTAAACCTACAGATCTGTAATATATATATTTTTTTTAATGTTCAGCTTTACTCTTTACCAACCCACCATTTGCAACATATTTTCATTCACCGTGAACATTTCATTTACAGTAATTCCCACCTCACAGAGAATGAAAATTACACAATTGTATAAAATATCCCAAGTGTGATTTTCGTAAACGAAAGTTTGTTGCTTCCTTGTTTGAATGGACTGCCATCATTTTCTATGACATAATATTTGTTTGAAAATATGCCCAATGAGGCATGTATACATCATTGACAAGTAAATGGTTCTGTTGCAGCAGTGGTCTGACTACTGAATGATATCACTACTGATGCTGCACAGTATTAATGCAGTCCCACAGATTGTACAGTGTACAACATTATATTATTATCAACTTGGCATTAACCAAACAAAGCTGAAATTTGATAGAGAAGAATTATTGAAGGATTTAAAAAAAATCATAGATGGCTTTCCGCTTCTTCCAGATTTGTTTAAACTTCAGTTTAAACTTCATATATTTTTGTAAATATTACACACAGAATAGTGGTACTGCAAGTATTCTCTGAATACACCTATTTTATGGTTTCCAGAAAATATAAGTTCAAATATTCCTATTGATGTCAGAGTCTTTAAGTCAATAGTTGATGCCTGCACTGAAAGGATTAAGCCTATTAATACCAAGGGGACAATGCTGTAGATATGGTAATATTCATGAGGTTTTAATTTTCGCGAGGACAAATTCGAGAATTCAAGAATTATTGTTATACATGTAATAGAGCTAATAAAGAAATATTAAAATTCGCGAATTCTAATCTTCGTGAAAAGTCCCAAAATCAGAAATTCACGAAAATTTAGACACAAGAAAATTACCAGATTTAAGTATGTGTTGTGAAACAGATAAACATTGACTTATATAAATATTAGGACTGTTAAACATAGCATGTATATTTGTATTTGATTTACTTTAAACAGGGGTAATATACAAAACATGGTCTACTTTGAACAAATATAAAAGTAGTTAATGTGAATTAAGTCAACATCTATTATTAAAAAATAGATTCAAATAATAATAAAATTAGAACAAAATATCATTAAATGTGTGTTGAACGTTGCCCCTGTGTTTAATGTAACCCCCATTTACACCATTACCTGTGGTTACATTGGACACCAGGTGCTACTTTGAACACCACCAAACCCGCCCCCTCCCCCCCCCCAAAATTTTTTTTTTTTATAAAGATATCACTTTTTGAACATTCAGAAATTGTTTTTTAAATTACAAATTTCAAATATATTTAACTGCTTTTACGTTTAAAGTAACCCCACTTTTGTTGACTGTTACCCCTGTTTACCATGTTGATCGTACCGGTACCAGGTTTACGTTGATCTGATTGTATTCTAGTCTAGTCTGGTCTGAGATGTATAAAATCAGAATTGTTCAGAGAAAGATTTTTGATAACCAAACAAGGTAAATAGCAACTACCATAAGTTACTGTGATAGCATGTTTTAATAAAAGTAACGTTCAATTTATTCTCTTCTTCTTTTGTCTTCCCAACCTTTGTATTGGTTGGAGTGGAGGGGGGGGGGGTATAATTATGCCTGTGTCCATATGTCACATGTCCATCACTGGTCAACCGGACTTTTTGTGTGACATCGGAAAACATATAGGCCCAGTCAGAATTTATTAACTTTTTTGCAATTCTAAAAAAGTATTTTGCTTCAGGGGAAGGGGTAATTTAAAAACAATATGCCTTGAAAAACATATTTATTCTGCATGTAGGATTATTTGAGCTATTTGAATATTTTTGTTCGGTTGGGGGTATTTTTCGGTTGGAACTTATTATTTAGCTATGAGATAATTATCATTTCACATTTATTAATAAATAATGCCTTGAGATACATATTATTTTTCCATGCAGCATTATTTCAGCTATTTAAATATTTTTGTTAGGTTGGCAGGGGGGGGGGGGGGTGGTGTCTCGGATTATTTCCAAATATTGGCAGTATGCATATTGGCCCTGGAGAATTCGCCTGGTAAATTTTTGGGGAGATTTTTTTTCAGTTTCTTCAGCCAAATTCAAAATTCTATGTCACTCTCTAGCTTTCCCTTGGCCGTTATTGTACTTTACTTGTATGTTAAAGGGACCGGCCCAGGCTAAAATCATAAAAAATCGGTGATTTTATTTTGGCTTTTTAATATAACCATATGATGTAAACATGTCCATAGACTAGAACTGCAAAAGTTTTTTAATTTTTGTGCTGCGCATTCACCAGTTAGGCTAGATATAGAGACGAAATTCCTGATTTCTAATTTTGGACAACCATGTCAACAATTAGAAATACGGGAAAATAAAATCACCGATTTTTTGCAGATTTCAGCATGGGCCAGTCCCTTTAAACTACTCTTATCCGTACACGATGTCATAACCCCCACAGCATTGGACAGTATGATAATTTGAATTCTATTTAATGCTGTTACAGGCTTTGAACTATTTAAACACTGTATCAACCCCTAAAGCGCTAGGTTGTTAGGGAGCCCTGCTGCAGTGGTTAAAACTGCCTGCTTGGAAAGTCAGGTGATCGATGGTTCGTCCCCCACTCTCGCATTCAAGTTTCAACGAGAAAAAAGTTTCTTTCCTGCTAACTCGTAAAGAATCATATTGAGGAAGGCCTTCGTAACCGAGAGGTAGCGTGCTCGGCCTCAGAATGCTAGCGATCGAAATTCAAATCCTGTCACTGGAGGGAAATGTCATCTCACCATACTCAGGAGGTTTTCCTGGCTCAGTTTAGCCTATATGTGTATAAAGGTGGCCTAACATACCATTTATTATTTGCTGAGTTATTATGTTTGGGCTATGATACCCCAAACATGTTGATTTAGCAATGGGTCTGGCTAGTTGTTATTATTCTATGTAATGCGCTATTTCTCCCTCAGTTTTCATCCAATCGACTTCAAACCTTGGCACAATGAACCTTAGGTATTGAGAATGATTGCTGTGACTTGTTAGGAGATCGGGATAGTTTAACCGGACTAAATCCGGATTTTAATGTCGCCAAAGAGAGGTAACTCCAAAGAATGGTATCTCTGTTGAATGAGGGATTGCCATTTTAGCTTTCTAGTTTTTCCTCCATTTTCAGAGGCTGATCATTCCTCAACATTTCAATATTTATAAAATCTGTTTTTTTTGTACCCTAATAACACACACAATCACGTTAACTACATGTTTGTATGATATGTTAATATCTATTATAGATTCTGCACTAATTACATTTGAAGGCGAGAGGGGTTTTAATTTTCATGTCATTTGAATGGTGGGTGAAAGCATTTTATGTCGGCTGAAATCCATTAATGCATGAAAAGACTGAGGCTGAAATAGGGGCGGTGTTTCCAGGCTGGGTCGCCCTATTAATCCTATAAATGCTAGATTTGATAATTAAGTTACATTTGCCTAATGCTGTTTCAATGCAGGGCCAGTCTTGCAGACGGATGCCCACCATTGAACCATCCTTGAGTGTTTACTATGAACAGTAATAACCTCTTGAGTGCTAGATATAACAATTAAAATAACAGTTGTAATTCTATCAAACACGAAACGTCGACCCATGTTGTTTTAGTATTGGGCCTGCGTTGCAGACAGAGATAAAACATTAACTAACAGCTAGAGTCAAGTCAATGTGTTTACTGGGCCCTCTGAATGTGTTTCCATTTAACAAACAAGTATATATAAAAGTAAAAAAGCGCAGTGGGGACTTCTGATCACTGAAATTTGAAGACCGAATTCTGAAGTCTGAAATTTAAAATTCCTATTCAAAATGGCTGCCAAAAAACCCATGAACAAAATTCCAATCAATCTGTTATAATAAAAATAACCTAACAAAACTTAAAAAGGCCGCCACAAAACTCATAAAACCTAGTCCAAACATTATTGTTACATGAAAAGTCACAATTCACCTCTACTTACTATATACAGTTTCATTAAGTGGGTAGAGTTATTTACGTGCTTACAACATTTTTCAATCATCACATAATACCAATCTAGCAAATTAAAGTTATTTTGTCCCTGTTTTTTTTATGTTTAACCCTTAAACATTTTAAAGCACTAAAATAAATAATTTAAATTTTCACCGCGTAATAGAATTTTAATTTTTACTCAAAGTAGTGTCTCGTTATCGGGACCCACAACTTCAAGTGGGTGAAAATTACTAACATTTTAAGTCGAAACATTTGCAAATCTTTAAATTTAATCACTCATTTCATTTCTACTAACTGTGGTAATTAGCCTGCTAATAAAACAAATTAAAAACGACTATAATCGTGTTTTGCGCTTTAATGGTTAATTGACAAATAAGAAGATGAAAACAGTTATAGCCCTAGCTTAACCTCATTAACACCCATGTATATTTCCAATTATTTGATATTTGAATAGCTGCCGTAATCACACCCTCCCCCCCCCCCACCACCACAGGTGAATCAAAATGTCCTGACTATGCTTAACTCAACATTGAGCTCACTCCCAGCGCAGTGCCGCTCGCTCACTCACAGACACTGCTCAGATTGGTAGCTTCCGCTGTTTGCGGTTTTGGCGCCTCAAGTTCAGCTGTCAGTCATTGCTCACAGCATCCGACAATTTTAACCATTTCCTGGCCTGCGGTTGGTTAATTCCCACCATCTCCGCCTGGAGACAATTATGAAAAATATCAGTGCTAAAGCCTGCCCCCCCCCCCCGCCCGTGAAGCTATGTATCGGTGAAAACATTGAGTGAACGTCCCCAGCTGGCTAATATAAAGCCTATAATCTGCATCATCTGCCCTCAGCTGAACTATTAACCTGATTAACCATTTGCACGTTACCCTTATCCTGCTAAGTAAATTTATTAATTATTCAACCACTTGTGTGTCGCTACCGTGATCCACAACCTAAAGTTGTTGAATTACTCATATTTGTTTCATTTGAGACCAAACATTTACAAACTTTGATGTTTAAACAGTCATTTCACTCCCAATAGCAGTGAATTAATCGGCTAATAAAATGGATTAAAAACGACTGTTGTCGTAATTAGCAGGCAAAGGGTTAATTTTCCTGATTAAAATTTCACCCCCCCCCCCCCTCCCACACACCGCGACCCACAACTTCCAAGTGGCTGAAAATCACTCATATTTGTTTAATTTGAGACCAAACATTTGTAAATCTCAACGTTTAAACGCTGATTTTATTATCAATATCATTGATTTCATAGACAGCAGGTATGTATGACGGAATAAAAAACATTTCAGTCGTGATTAGCTATGAAAACGTGATTAATAATCTTTCACCAACGTTTGCAACGCTGGGCCATCATTGAACCTAAAGAGGATCAGCATCTCGTGTTTGTTGGACTCATCCATGGATTAGAGCCATGTGTGATTAACCCTTACAGCGCGGGGATCGACCTTAGACGACAGAATCTGACGTCTGTAGACGTCAGATTCTGTCGTCTAAAGACGATCCCCGCACTGTAAGAATTAAAATATTTATAATGGACGTTGACCCATAACATATGTATTCAAATGAAGCGGAATTAAAGAGCTAAGACATCTATGGAGATTTCAAATTGGAAAAACCCTTTGGTCTCCATGGTTTATATCAAAATATCTCAGCGCCTCAAGGGTTAATCCTCGACAGGTGAGTAATCTGGGTGTGATATTATTAGTCGATCTGGATCAGGATGATGTTGTATGTCCTCCTGGCTGATTAACCCTTTAACCGCTAAGTATGACTTGATATCCCAAAATCTAGGGTTTTTTAAATCGAAAATATTCATGGAACTGTTTTAATAATAGAATTTTTTTCTCATTTACCACCCACTTCAAATCATCTTCATCCACTGCAAGTCGAGAATTGCGACAGCAATTCGCGGCTTGTAGTGGATGAAGATGACAATGGTAAATTCAGGCTTCAAGGGGTTAATCATCAATATTTGCGAATGTCTGCTCTCAAGTTAAGCAAATGTGAGTAATTTTCACCTAAAATTAAAATAAAATAACTTAGCGGGTATAGAGGGTTAAGCCTTTATGTTTGCTGGCTGACAGTGAATCAAAATAAGAATAAATAACTGGGTGGTAGAAGGTTGATAAAGCAGTTTTCAACATTGGCCCCAATTACCAAATGTAGGCTACTATCATTCATGACAAGCGCCAAATGGTGAATAACTTTGAACATAAACAGTGCATATCTTTGTAACCCGCGTTGCTTTCTGGGTGTTCACGTAACCTGATATTGGTGAACAATGAACGACAGATTTAAGAATGTTTGAGTAAGCATCAATTTCAAGTGGTAGTCCACTGTGCATCAACATCAGGTAATACATGGGTATACCCACAAATCATCTTCCAGGCGTCGGCTACCAGTGACAGACAGACAGCAGCCACTGATCCTGAGTGAAGCTCACCCAAGTTGCGTAGTTATACATATGCGAAAACCGGGATTATGGTCGTCATATGCGCTTGTTGATGGGTTATTAGAAATCATGATACCATGTTAGATAAAGTATGAATCATGGCACCATGCTAGAAAGAGTATCTGCATGACAAGTCTACGGATTGTAATTATGGTTCCCCTCTATAAATCCATTAGCGCCATTGATATTTTTAATCTCATAAATGCATTACATGTCAAATGGTGTAATTTTAAAATACTAACCGACATTTTTCGGGTAACGTTAGTCGCCCGTGGGCTACAAAATGGTGTTTGCTAGCTTTGATGAAAATTGGTTGAGTATTAAGGACTGAGAAATCAACTAGTCCCACTCGTGACCAACGATCTCTGGTCAGGTCAGGTGAAGGCTTTTTAGCGAGGCCTCCGTGTTAGAGTAATGCTATTTCTAGTATATAACAAGCTACTATTTTCAGCGACTAGCACTTTGAGGGTTAGGCGCAATATTAATTTAAAAGAAGTTCCTATGCAAAATCATACAAAATATCAAAGTTACCATTTGAAAATAATGTGAATTTACAAGTGATACAAAACAAACTGTTGACTCATGCATGGAAAACAATTTCCCTGTGTGCAAGGTGGGATGATGGCTTCAACATAGATCAAATATGTCACATAGTATATTTTGACAAAAATCTAACCCGCTGAATTGCGACTTTCTCACAGAAATACTGTGAGATGTTTTGTCGGTTTGATTGATGCTCTGAGACGTATGTTTGTGAACAAAAGTTAAGTTAACCTTTGTATCACAAGAGGCCAGAAATCAGAGCGTAACAAAAGCAGACAATCATCCAATTTTTAGCATTTGTTTCCACAAAATGGTCTGCTTTATGTTGAGCTTTAACCTTTGTATCACAAGAGACCAGAAATCAGAGCGTAACAAAAGCAGACAATCATCCATTTTTAGCATTTGTTTCCACAAAATGGTCTGCTTTATGTTGAGCTTTAACCTTTGTATCACAAGAGACCAGAAATCAGAGCGTAACAAAAGCAGACAATCATCCATTTTTAGCGTTTGTTTCCACAAAATGGTCTGTTTTATGTTGAACTTTAACTGGATATATAATAGGTTTAGAAGCCTGAATGTTTCCTTTAATAACACAAAATGTTTTTTGAACTTGTGTAAAATGTTTAAAACATTATTATATCACAATACAGCGTACTGTACATAATATTATGACATCCTCAACTCTATAATTATTGGTGCTTTACATTGCTATTACCGAGACGTTGGCCCGATGTTGGTCTCCGACGCTGGGCCAACATTGAACCAACAGCTTCCCCACAAGCGGGTCCCCTGTTTTCTGGCTAGACATATTCCAGCGAATACGAATAGTTGACCTGGTGTTGGTTGAATGTTGGGCCTGTGTCGAAAACGGTGGCCCAACATTAAGCCCACGCCGGGCGAATTTCTTGTGTTGCTGGGATAGTGTCCTAGCGGTTTTCATGACTTTGTTGCACAACAATAAATCTATTAATATATATATTTCTATGATAAATAAGTTTCTAATGACTTTTATTTATGTCAATAAAATATCTGTCTCTCTGTCTGATTGTTCAAATGTGTGTTTAAACATCAAGAATTGCAAATGTTTAGGCTCAAATTAAACAAATATAAGTATTTTTCACCCACTTGAGTCGCGGTAGCGAGACACAACTTCAAGTGGGTGAAAATTCAAATAAAATAACTTAGCAGAGGAGAGTTAAATTATAAATCAACAGAATCAATGTTAGGTATTGTCCAAAAGCATGAAATTAAAATCTTCTTGCGAAAATTCCAGCTTGATTTACAGATATTCCGAGAATTATGATCCGAAATTTAGATTTTTCGGCCTGCACGAAAACAAAAAAGTTCCCGCATGCGGACTAGTCGTCACATGGTGGTCAAATATTGTGATCACATGGTCCACACGAATCATATCATATCATGCGTGGGCCTATCATACATAATTACATCCGACCACTCAACGACCATGATGACTATTATTATGGACGCCAATTTGGCCGTGAAAATTAGCCAAAGGACAGTAATTTATTACTTTTAAAGTAAGCCGCTACTGCTTTTGGCTTTGCAGAGCTGAATTGTCGTCACATTGGACACCAGTGGTCCCACACTGGACAGCAACACTCATTCACAGTTATTGCACATTATCTGATGATATCATGTAATGACATTCACACCAGCAGCGTGTGGAGTCCCCTGCTCGATGGCTTGAAGTCATTTAACAACATTAACCCTCTAAACACCGGTTCCGATTATATTCAGATTTTACATTGTTTTATTAGCAAATTGCATATCAGCTTTTAGACATTTTGAAGATAAAACGTGACATCAATCAGCAATATTTGAAAATCCTTGACCTCCATTTTGTCAAATCTGAATATTTGTCACTCTGACAATTCCAATTGAATGGTTTGACGGCTAAAATGTTAACTTTCAATTGCAGACGATGGCTTGCGAGATTCCGTTGCGGGAGCCACAACCTTCCAGTGATAAAAGCACCAAACTTGGTACACGTCAACTACATATAATAGTGGTCATTTTAAAGATGGGATCTTAAAAATAGATATATACGAGACAAAAGACCGAAATATCATTTATTAACATTTTATGTATCCGCGATAACTACGGACGACATTCAAAATCGGTCAATAAAAAACAAAATAACAGTAACAGAACATAGTCATGTCTGCACGATGCATACAAAACACTTCCAGTAGTAAACAAAATTGTTTTTAATATGAGAGTTCATCAGGAGATGACTTTCATTTTGTTATGAATTGCTCATAATTTATTTTAAAACATCTTGAAGCCACTTAGTTAAAATACATTATAAGATTCATCATTCAATAATGCATTTGATAAATGAATGAAGTGTTCGAACATATTGGAATTGAAAAAAAGATTTGTATATATATTAGTCAGGGGGCTTAATCATATCATTGTTCAAATCGTCCTAAAAACACCAAATTTGGACCACTTATAGCCAAGGTCATATAATTTTGATTTTTCGCGGGAGCCAAGCTGGGCTCCCGCTGTGGGCGCCATATTCGACAAATCCAAGATGGTCGCCATTAAAATTGGGGTCATGTCATAACTTGTGAACTAATAAACGTAGAAACGATTGTAATACCACTTTTCTATGATTTTTGAATATGTAGAATTTAATTTTGATGTTTTGAAGTGAATTTGGGAACAATTTAAGGCACAAATATATATATAAATGGTATTTTCGTAGAAATGACATTTTCAATATATGCTAGCGATTTAAATGACGTGGATTTTCTATGAATTTGTTTTCATCAACAGATCAGTGTCAGGTATTTGAAATGATCAATCCATAGCATTTTGTACCAGAGTAGATTTTTGGGGTTCCTGTGTATCAGCCATATTGGAAAATTTCTAAATGCTGCAAACCGAAAAAAAACAATAAAAAATATTATTATACAGTGACTGAATACCGTGTCATCAAGTCCAAATGCATAGTTGTAATGTTATTTACCAGATATATTTTTCAAACTGCCTTATGATATTGTTTTTTTAAAGTAAGTGGGACAATGGTGCATACATCCTAAGATGTAAGACCTCGATAAGATAAGACAAGATACATTTTATTTTGAATTGGCAGGGTGCAGTATAACCAAACAAATTTGCCATGGGCAATTCAACGGAGCAATATTATTTTAAAAATTCAACAAGAACAATATCCCGTATATCAGGTCACTATGTCACATGTCAGGTATTGTATATATCCATTATGCATGCCAAAAGTCGGATTTTTATACTTTTTTACCCATTTAAAACATCACAAAAGACAGAAAGTGGTTAGATTTTACTCACTTTGGAACTTAGGGTGAAACGATTGCGACGTTTCGATCTGCCTTCAGCAGATCTTGATCACGCAATGATCAGAGTGGGTGATTCGGCTCAGGTGGTGGTGGTCGCGGAATGATCTGACCATAGATGGGTGGCAGCTGGTAGCCCTAGTCTCTGTTTATGGAAGGGGCTCTCTGCTTGATGTGGATGGCCTCCTTCACCTTGCGTTTCATTCAGTCCTGTTCTCTGTCTAGGACTCTCAAATTATCCATGGTCACAGTGTCTCCATTAAAGAGAAACATCAACTGATTATGGGAACGATTCTGCGTATCTCAAGCGGATGTACTCTTGTCTGGGCGTGCTGATTCCACCCTAAGTGACCATAATATAACGTGTTCAATTTACGTTAATCAGAGATGTTTCAGAGATGGTGCTGACAAACAGATCATTACATTTTGATGTCAGAACACTACAACCACACAGGGCAGATACATGTATATTTCAGCACATGAGCCATCCAACATATCAAAGCTTTTGTATGAATGATCACAAGTGACATTGTTGTTCCAGCTCTAAGTTTATTTGAAAAAAGTTAAGCTTGCAGAGTAATGTTGGCAAACGCTATAGGGAAATTCCTTAGTATATTCGGAACAACAGATAGGCTCATATTCATGATTTTAGTCAATAGCGTCACCGTTATTTCATATCTTTGTAGTACAAACTCCTACATTCAGACCTGTGACAATAAGAGTGCCAGGACTATATTGCGAAACTCTCTAGGCCTGATTGAGACGTTGATTACTATCACTGAAGATCCACAATGTTTGACTCTGGAATGTGTTCGTACGGAACCCATTGAACGATATGTTGTGTTGGTGTACAGCTACACAAGTTGCTCTATTAAATATATTAATGATGCCAGAAATTTTTACCTTGAAAAAAAAGTTAATCTGAGAATATCCCGCCAACACTAGCTGCGCTCTTTGATCATCTGAAGAGATCTGTACTGCAAGCTTGTTTCATTTACAAGCAATCAACTATTACCAAATAGATAATTTGACTTTAATACATGGGGTGGGTATGGGATGAGCATAACAAAATATGTTAGTCGTTTTGAACAACCATTGCTTACTCAATCAAAGCATGTTTCATACTCTTACACTGTACAAAGAGGAACTGTAAATCCTGTAGAACAGGTCATGTATGAGTATGGATACATTATCAGTGATGGAACAATCGAAGTTTTATAGCTGTGTTGCGTAAAATCTAAGGCAGTAATATGAACATCTAATTTTGTTCTTGCGCCGTGAGTCACTAATATTATACTAGAATAATATTATTGTAAATGTTATTATTCTAAGTTACAAATAAGCGGCTGATCTGGTTCACTGTTGAATTGATTACTACATAATTATTGTATGTTAACATAAATTATATTGTTTAAGCTTCAGTAATATTGATATGCATTGTGTAGTTAAATTGAAACTGATACTCAAAGATTGGCTAGCTTTTATTGTTTTGAACATAAAACAAATATCATATTTAAGTCGGATGGTTCCTTTGGCTTGTGTAATATACAATGTATTATTTAGTAGGGGCCTATATAACATTTCAGTCTATTTTTTTACATATTTTATTAAATAGATTTAAAGTGTAAATATATCTGAAACGATTATCAGATTATTCTAGCAATACTGTTCATGTAATTTATTAATAATATCAGCCATCCAGGTTACATGTATTACAGAAGGTTGTGTTTGTTATTATATAATCAGAACATAAAATGTTTTATATTGGAAATACATGTATACATGGAAGGCCTACATAATTATGTGACTGTCATATTACATTGTACATGTATCGTAATTATAAATAGATTCCTTATGGCAAAACATGTATACACACTATCATTTTACTTGATTCTTTTTAGGTTTACAACTTATTATCTTGGATTTTAAAATATGTTTGTGGCGCCAGTATAGCTCATTGGTAGCGGTGGTGACTCTGTAGAGCCCAGGGGTACCAGGTTCGAGTCCCGCTGCGGCCGAAATCTCTCCTTCGTGCACATATATGCAGTGACCCAAACTGTTCAAATTCGTAGTATAATAATGCCAACCGAACGTATAACTGATCCGCCAATAAAAAACGTACAAAAAATAAAGAATGACTAATATGTAAACGGTCAATAAAACCCTTAAAAAACACTTTTTTCCTGGCTGAAAACTTTTACAAACAAATGAAATAAACTTAATTTCGACGTCTGACACAACTCTGTTGCTTCTAGAGCGCTTTTCAGAATATTTACTGCCTTTAAGCAACTAATAAATATTTAAAATTGTTTTTGAAAACCTGGAAAAATGCTATCAAGTGTGTCTCTACTGTTATTAGTTGACAAGTTATGACGTGGGCTTGTTATGAGCAGCGGTCATTTTTAATTTATTTAATATGGATGATACACAGGAACACCATAGACTGGCTCTGGTACCAAATATTATGGATAGGTCATCATCAATGCCTGACACAGACGATTGTATTGTTGATCTGCGTCATTTAAACCAGTATCATGTATATATTGACGAAAATAACTTTTACATATATTTTTGTGCCTTAAATAATTCCCAAATCAACTTCAAAACATCATAAATCAATTCTATATATTCGAAAACCATAGAAAAGTGGTATTACATGCGTCTTAACGTCTATTAGTTTACAAGTTATGACATGACCCTAATATGAATGGCGGCCATCTTGGATTTCTCAAATAAGGCGCCCATGATGGGAGTTCAGCTTGACTCCCGCGAAAAATCAAAAGTAGATGGCCTTGGCCATATGTGGTCCAAATTTGGTGCTTTTGGTACGATTTAAGCCCCCTGACTATATATGAATATTGCATAACAATCAATGAAAATATGTATATATGTATAATTATTATAATGACATTGTATAGCAATGTCATAAAGCTAACTTGGTTTTCTCTCTACATATCTGTTCAATACAGATATTATGAATACGATATTATGTATTGAGAAAAACGTCTTGTGACTGATTTCCACCTCCCACATTTAATTATGTGCGCGCATAGTTACTAAATTGATTTGTTCAATCTGTTTAAAAATAAGTTATTTATTTTGATTTTAAAATAAACGCGCAGGCCTACAATGCTCCGCTTGATCGACGCATTGACAAATATATTCATTGTATGCATATCCCTTATAGTTATGTCAACATTTTAGGTGTTAAGGACGCCTATAATCGTGCTCAACATTTTTATTTTCACCTCCAAAAAGCATATCTTGAAAGTGAAATATGTCTGATAACTGTAAAATTTGAACAAACGTGGCCTCCAATTTGCAAAATCTGAATAATTCTCACTCACTGGAAGCTGTGGATTGCGTGAGCTAAGCATATAATAAAATAAATAATGAACATATTCGTGAATAAATTTGAGTGAATGAATATTGTTTTCGGCCACAGCATAATAAAACCAGCGAATACTCTCAATACTAGATTCAGCAAACCATTTGAAGCTGTATACAGCTTCAAATGGTTTGCTAAATCTAGTAGACAACATTCATTCACTTAAATTTATTCACGAATGTGTTAATTTTTTTTTTCAAGTTTTACGGACCGTGTAGATGTCATCTTTGACACAGGCCTATTTGTCCTATGTTTAGTACTTTTTATATGTATTTTTATTGCGGTGTTTATCGATTATTTTGTCGTTGTCGTTATACCATGCATTTGACTATGTTTGTGCGCCAAGTAAAATATATCGGCTGCAGCGGGATTTGAAACCGGTGCCTCTTAGAGCAAGAGTATTAGGTTCGTACTTGAACAAATTCATAACAAGCTGAAAATTTCAGGACATGTTCAGAAAACGATCCCCTAAAATATACTAAAAGTCCCCGAGAATCCACCCTGGGCCTTTTGATAAATTCAAGATAGCGTCCAAGATGGATTTCACATTTTGTCATATCTTGGGCTTAAGTCATCATAAAATTTCATTAATGAGTCTAAATATATGTTTTGGGGGCGAGGAATTCGATTTCAATAATATTTCAACACTCAAAATATAATATGGTTAGTGTTTTTAACATATACATATGAACTTATATTTTTGGTGACATATGTACTTGCAAGGTCTCAATTAGCAAAATCATAAACGTAGGAACTCTTTTCCGTGTAATTTTGACTGGAATATCCATTTTTTGTATTACTTTGATGATTTAAGGTCATCCTCGGTGTCAAAAGATTAATTTCAAGGTCAAGTAGGCCTAATCGTAAATATGATTTTTACCGAATAAAACTGGAAGCATGACTAATACCTAATTTTCATGGGATTTCGACTGGAAAATCCATTCATGGTATTATTTTGTGATTCAAAGTGACCTTCAAGGTCAAAGGGTCAATTTCAAGGTCAAATTTCTAAAAACATTTTTTTCAATAAATACAAATAGCAGCGAGTGTAATACTTATTTTTTATGTGATTTTGACTAGTGGATCCATTTGTGGTGATTCATTTGGTGATTCCAAGGACATCTTAAATAACAAAAAGTAAATTCTAAGATCAAAATTTAGGAAGCATGATTTTTGATAATTAAAGTTCATCTTAAATGTCGAGTCGTAAATTTTAACCGATGTAATATATTGTTTTAATTTGATTTTTACTAGAAAATCAACGCCTCCCCATCCCCTCTAATGCTTTTCATGTCACCCATTAACGCACCTAATCTCTCTTTAACGCATCCGCATCACTTTACCGTTTCCTCGTCGCCCTTTAGTGCCTCTCCACCACCCTTTAACACACCCAGTCGAATTTTAACGCATATTCTTCGTCATTTAACGCCTCCATATTGCCCATTAACGGCTGTTCACCGCCTTCTAGCGTTTCCCTATTTGTTATTCCTTGTAATTCTTCGTTAAAAATGACACTTTTCAAAAGTTATATCGATTTTTTTCACTTTGTGCAATACAAGTAGCAAAACATTTATCATTAGAAACCTACCAGAATTAAATAATCTGGTGAAAATCATACCTTAACGAGATATTATGCGTGCTGCAATTTGTGGCATATACGTTCTTCACCTCCTCCCAAAAAAATTGAAGGCGGGATGGGGGGGATGGGAGGTGGGTAAACCAAGAGTTGAGCATTTATTAGATTCTTTTTTATGTCAGTGGATATTCAACCTTGTGACATGTATGATCTCAAATATTATTTTGAATTGGGCAAACAGCTCTTTTAGAAAATAACATTAAATCACTTTCCCACAAAATAAGCCAATACTCCTTTTTTGGTGATGAGTCTAAATTTTTCGTTCAAATTACATTAATAAACGGCGGAATAACTGCTGTATATCCAATAACTTTGTACAAGTTTTACCTACATCACTATACAAACACATGTAGATTGTAGTATGGTTATAAATAGGACCTCAGGTCATTGTCCCAGTGAATTTTACCACACTTGATACTTTTGAGTAGACATATAACAGCAGTTATACACTATAAACTATTCATATCAATTTCCTTCTCTTAGGGTCATTGGCGGCCATCTTGGATTTAACACCGTTCCGTTAGTCAGATTTGGATAAACTTTTTTCTTGCTATCTAGTACATCACATAGGCGGCAATACCACTGGAAAAATTTTGGCTAGAATTTTTTGGGAAAATGGTTGTTTGCATAAATCGACAGATGTGGTTGTTTGCATAAATCGACAGATGTTGCTATTAATTTTGTTAAATATAAGCAATACATAACTCTTTATCTAATTACCATAATGTCAAAATCGAATTCCTCGCCCCCCAAAAACATACGTATAGACTCTTTATCTACATTTCTATGATGATTTAAACCCGACATATGACAAATAGTGACATTGGCGGTCATCTTGGACGCCATCTTGGAATTTCTCAAAGGGCTCAGGGTCGATTCCTGGGGACTTTTAGTATGCTGTACTGGATAGTTTTCTGAACATATTCTGAAATTTCAGCTTGTTATGAATTTGTTCCAGCTTTCACTCATATATACCCTGATACTCTTGGCCTGAGTCGGCCACGAATCCAATAAGCTTTCCTGGCCCCATTATTTAGTAACATATCATCTAATATGGTAATAATTCTTTGTCAAAATACTCTCATATGCATAACAAGAAAATATCTGCTCTTATGAATGAATGAATGAATGAATGAATGAATGAATGAATGAATGAATGAATGAATGAATGAATGAATGAATGAATGAATGAATGAATGAATACATGTGTACATCCAGGCTTAACATAATCCAGAGGGCCTCCGGGATCAGATGATACTGTCCTCCACATATACAGTAGTCAAAATCAAACCGTGACACTCTTATAAAATCGATGTGTGATCGCAGTTTGCCAGTGATATCGGACCAATATTGGATTAACGTTGGGCCAGCGTCTCAACTGTAAACCAATATTGTGCTATGTCTTCTGTCTGCCGGGATGATCCGCTTCAACATCCATGACATTCCAAGGATGATCCTAATACGCCTCAGCCTTCCTGCCCCGTGCAGCACGGGACGCCATGATACGAAATGAGAAAATCAATGGGAATCAGCCGCCCGTCCATCGCCCCAGAAGGGCGCAGGGTTTAAATCAGTGTATTGTGTCTCCTGCCCCGTCATTTGCAGGTAGTGGCACCTGGGTGGCTCGGCGTGACCGACGCGTGATTGTTTGTTGCGCAACTTGATTGTTTGGTGCGTAACCCAGCGGGACAGACACGTAGACGTATACAGTATCAGGTGAGTGACGAGTCAAGTGTCAAACGTGTTGGCAGCACCTCTGATCATCTGCCAATGTATTTACCGATAAATGACGTAAAATGAGCAGGTACGCCGTCATTATGACATTTACGCCGTTAGGTGAATCACGCTATTAGGCGAATTACACTTTTAGGTAAACAAGAGCTTCGTTATCTAGCTATTATTACGCAATGCGATGAGATGGAGGATATTTTCTGTTGTTTTTTGGTAAGTCATCGTTCCTACATTATATTATTTTCAGTGGTTTAGTCCATGAGCTGCTGAATTGTTTATTTCTATTCTTCGTTCATTTGAAGCTGGAATTGCAAACGCAATTCCCACCATAAATATTTATAGTTATGAAAAAAATAGACATCTCGAATATGGAATTATTGGCTTAACTAAGCATCTACCGAAACTATTTTTACCAAATGTAGTGATATGTCTATTGTTGTAAAACATGCTTGAAACCGTACATCGTCGCCTAGGAGCTGAAGGATCCTATCTGACACTCGTTAGAGTGGCAGATAGGATCCTTTAGCTCCGAGGCGACGATATATACGGGCCTAGCAGGACAAGGGTCGAGGTGATTTTATAGCTCAGAATGACGTTATTTTATCCTTCATGGTAACAGACGATGACAAGAAGTGAGCGTGATTTATCAGACGTATATGAGGCTTATTTGTATATCAATCATTTAATATTGAAAGGTAAACCTCAAAGCGTTAAATTTTACAATTTATTTTTTGTAACGCTATTAACTTGAGTTTGTGTCCCACTATCGCCACCCACAACTTCAGGTGATTAACAATTTCATAGTTATATCTACAATTTAAATGAAAACAGATGTCAATCTAACAACTTCAATGCCATTTTTTCCTGTAAAGTTTCTTGTTTGGAGTACAAATATAAAAAGGCTGAAAACGGTTTTAACACTAATGCCCCCCCCCCCCCAAAAAGGAATTGTTTCCGATCACCCGACCGAACCTATTTGAACGCCTGACCTTAAAGTTTTTACGGCAATTTCTAAAAAAAAGTGTATCGCAATTTGGCAGTTTTTTAAAGTGAAATTGAAAAAAAAGAGTTTCCGTACCTGCCCTCATTTGGAGGGTCATGTAATCGGAATCCCCCCCCCCCCAAATCTAAAAAATCGCAGGGCTAAAATTATTAATTCATTTCGCAATACACGCGTAGGGCCTGGGATATGTGTGCATATTTTATACACACTGTATATTGCCCTGCTATATAGAATTCATTAATTAACCCTCACACATAAATAAATCTTATCTATTAACCCTTTAAGTCCTCACGATGCATTGAAGCATCATTTTGCATCTCTGAAGAATGACTTAATTTCCTAAAATCTAGGGGTTCTAGATCGAAAGTGTTCATGGAACTGTTTTAATAATAGCATTTTTTTTCATTTATCACCCACTTCAAGTCATCTTCATCCACTGCAAGTCGAGAATTGCGACAGCAATTCGCGGCTTGTAGTGGATGAAGATGACAATGGTTAAAGGGACCCCTTGGGATGAGACATTTTCAATTATGTCAATTTTGAAAATTTAAGTTATATGAAGCTATACAGCCTACTGATCTAAACTAAAAATACAAAAAAGTAAAAAAACAATTTTAAAGCACCGAAAAAGAGTGAAATAGTTATATTTCCAGGTCGTATATTGACATGTAAACAAAACAAGTCAGCAATATACACCACTTGACACCACATATTCCCACGTCCTGGCGGTGGAGATCAAAGCAATCGCCGCTAATTGGTGTCTGATTGGTGTCTTATAGTCAGGACATGAGGTGATACACCTGCAACACTTATTGTCTGCCCAACGCTGGGCCGACGGCATCAACATATGGCCCAGTGCTGTAGGAACATTCAATCGTCCTTCAGCATGTATTTAGGTATACAAAAAGTTTGTTTGGGTTTTAAGCGGTTTCATAGAAATAATAATAAGAAATATTTTTAAAAATCTAAAAACTCTTAAAAAAATAAAATCATGATCTGGGGGATACACTACTTCACTACAAAACTAAAAACGAAAATTGATGTCATCCCAAGGGGCTGCTTTAATTCAGGATTGAAAGGGTTAATACGCATACCGCCGTGAAAGCCAAAGGCAGTATCTGCTTACTTTACAAGTAAGTGGATACTGCATTTTGGCTTTGCAGAGTAATATCATGTTTCTCCCTTCTCATTCTTGGGAGATTGTTTCGATATTGTGTCCTTGGGCAAGGCACTTCACCATCAAATGTTTCACTTGACTCAGATGACAATGTGTATGATTAGTTCAATGCGCCGAAATGGCTGCAGGACTGTATGATATCCTTGGAGTTGAAATGGCACACGAACGAACAGGTCCAATGACTGCACTTGGTGTAGCCAGTTTCCAGAAATGAATGTATTGAGTCTGTGTAATTTATATATATGTGATATATGACTTAATTCTTGTACAGATCCGAGTAGGTAGGCCTAATTTCGATCATTTGAAGAAGCGGATTAATTTTTTTCTTCAATTTTTCAGCCAATAAATCATTATCCTATTTTTCTCAACTCTTTCAGACAGTTGAACCTTCTCCAGTATGTTTTTTACATACGTGATCATCATCGTCACCTCGTGGAGTGCACTCACACGAGGGACGGTGAACGCACTCACTCGAGGGACAGTAGAGTGGAGCCTGGCGGGGGTTGGTCGGCAGGACGTGTCTGTAGTGGATTCTAACAGCGCAGCTTATCGCAAACTGAACGAGGTAGGTCTAACAGAAAACGGGAAACATTAAACCAATGCTGGTTATTGTTGGGCCAGCGTTGCAGATGATGGGACAACGCTACACCACAATTAGTTTAACGAGACGCTGCACCACTGTTGGTTTAATGTTGGAAAAACATCTGCGGCGCTTGACCAAAATTTAACCAACAGTGGGTCAGTGTCTCGTGACTGCTGGCCTGCAATGAGAATTGGCCAACACTTTAAGAGTTATATTATTTTATTTTATATCTACCTGGTTTGCGGAATTTCGATAATACAACAGCCAAGCAAATTGCAACACTCAATAATCAAATGACGGGTCAATGTTGACCCAGCATCGCAATGCTGACCCGACACCGGACCGTCATGTTTACCGCATTATACATCCATTCAGTGCAAGAACACAGTTTGAGTGAAAATTATTCAGATTTGACAAAATGGAGGTCAACTGTTTTCAAATATTGCTGATTAATGTCTCATTTTATCTTCAACATGTTTAAAAGGTGGTACTTATTGTGCTAATAAAAAATAAAAACACGAAGATATGCGGCACCGGCGGTTAAAGGGTTGAGCGCTAAGCGACTAGAGTCGTTTTAAATCTGTTTTATTAGCAGGTTAAAACACAATTATCGGGAATGAAATGGGCGTTTATGCCTAAACATCAAGACTTACAAATTCGAGTAATTTTCACCCAGCTTTATTGTGAACAACGTGTGTACACCTAGTACCAACAAATTAATTTAAAGTCATCATAAATGTTAGTTAGCTTTTCTTGCTTCATTTTAATATGTTACGGGTCTACGGCAATTATAAATATTTCACTCTTTCAGTGCGGTGATCGGCTTTAGACGCTGATATCTATAGTCAGATCCTGACGTCTGAAGTCGGTCCCCGCACTGAAAGGGTTAATATCAGTTATTAGTGTTGATGCTTTGACAGGTACACAAAAAAATGTCTTTATTTTGTATAAATTAAAAGGAAAAGGCTGCACAACCGGAGTTGACTATCATTCAGCGTGAGCAAGAAAACGTGATTACGGAACTCCAGTCGTCATCGCTAACTTTCACTGAATGACGGTCAACACCGGTCGTGTAGCCAGTCCGTTACAAATGACTGAAAACACTTAGTTGATGTGTAGGTGGGAATACACTCACTGACACTTCTGTATATATGACTAGCGGTAATTTCAAGCTTACCTCTTGCACAAGGCATGACAAGGACACACGTTTGTTATATATTAACAATTTAAGCGCTGAGCGCGACCATAGTCGTTTTTTATCTGTTTTATTAGCAAATTAAATCAATGTCATTTGGAATTAAATGACATTAATCAAGATTAGCCAAACTTTGGTCCCAAATTCAACCAAAAAATGTACTTTTCGACCCACTTGAAGTTGCGGGTCGCGGTAGCGAAGCACAACTTCAAGTTTTTTTTTCAATTTAGCACTCTAAGGGTTAATGACTGGTCTCAAAAGAGGTTTATTTCTATCTATCTTAAAAAAAAACAAGTATCAATACATTCTGTCTACGTTATGTTGTAACAAACAATATAGCGTTATTAAAACTTGTTTCTCCAATAATATTTTAACATGTGATACAAGTTGAATGAGAATATTTTAAGACATTGAGGATACGCTTTTAAAAGAAACAAGTTTCTGAAAATTTATTGGAAACGCTTTAGAGCTGACGTTCTCCAAAATATTTTGGGAATGTTACAAAAACGTTTTAGAATTACGTTTTGCGATAATGTTCTATAGCAAAATATTCCGTTTTTAGTTAGGCCTCTAAATAATGTCGATTGACATTATAGATCTTATGTTTTTTTGTTGTAGAATGGGCCACCGGAGCGGATATTGGCACCTTTTAGTGTCGGTTACAATAGTAGACATGAATCAGGCCTACCTACGGACAGAGTTTCTTACAGTTCCTTAAATGCCATGGATAAGTCTTTTGCTCTAAATGTCAGAATGGATCAGGGCCCTCGACACCACCTGGGACGAAAAAAGAATGATATCGTGGGCGAGAAAAAAGACCAGAGTATGAGCTACAAAATAATGTCAACCACACACCGGCGAGAAGGAGGATCACTACTAGTGAGAAAAGTAAAAGAGAAAGCTCACAGGAAACGGGAAGGACACACAAGTATACGCCAGAAAATATCACACAGAAAGGGGCGGGGAAAAAACAGAAGAAGGCAGAGGGTGCACAGCTCCCGACGGAAGAATAACAACAAGGAATCCCGAGTGGAGTCCAGACAACTAGATCCGGACGAGAACGCTACGGATCCTTATCCGGGATTTGATTTGTTCTTTTCTTCTAATACACAAGTAGTGCTTAACTTTCAGATGCAGTTTGATCCATTACTCCCGAAATGGGTCAAAGGAACAATGGTGTGTATCCCTATATAACTATTATCACCTTAGAATAGAAATGTGAAAACAATTCTACTGTGTGAAATAATATTTGACACCTTCTGATTGAAAGGGGGCGATAAATTGTTCCATATTTCACACAACGCTTGTTATATATAAACTAACAAATTCAGGAATCGCTCATATGCAGACCGATTTTAAATAATATTTTCTGCTTGATACAAATCACTAAACACCTTAATGCATGTTGTGAATTTCAAAAAAAGTAATACCATTTGAGATTGATGCTGAGATATGAGAAGGTAGATGAGAAAATAATCGAAAATTTCCAATTTTCAAAATCAGGTCCGGCCATCTTGTTTCGCCCTATTTAAATTGACACGTGATCCACTAGCCCCTCTGTGATTGGCTGAATCAGGTATTTGGGTCTGGTGGTAAAAAGGCCCTTCCTACGAATGTAACACAAAATTTATTTTTATCTCGAATAACGTTGATTAAAAAGATAATCATAATTTGTAAAAAAAATCATTTTGTTTTTTCTAAAAATGACAACATGTTCAGCGAGCATAACTTATAAGTCCCAATATTTTGTGATTTTGTTTCATTTAAATATAATTATTTTCAAGTTCGTCAAGCCATAAGGCCTTGCTAGCGCTACCTGAGACACATTTGAACTACACAAAAGTATAAAATTGACTGTGTCGTTCCTTCCCAGTAGACACAAAACATTTGTATAACATTTGCACAAAACATTTTGAATGAATACAAGCTAGATCGATCAAGCTGATTATGACATTAACATTAGCTCCTCGTGTTAATGGTCACTTACAAGTACCGTTACAATTGATAGTAGCTAAAATGATTAAGTTGTTTGTGTTTCTCAACAATTGAAAATCAGAATAAGTTTAATCACTTCAAGTAAGCCTGTTGACTTTGATTATCAACGAGGAAGCTCCTTTTTGTACTACACATAGATGACTAAGGCCTGACTGTAGTATACGTGCCTAAAACGCCCTCAATTAAATGTTACTTCTTTTCATTCTAAAAGGCAGTAACACAAAACATTTGTGTAACATTTATACACCGTCGGCCCAAAGTCTTCGATGTTGGTCCAACATTGTACACATGTTACACAAATGTTTTCTGTTTGCTGGGAAGGCAGTTTTTCATCAGTTTTCAACCTCTTAGATCCTTCTTTGAATATTTTATTTATAATTGTATCATACTTGATTGATGTAATCAATATATGCCATACGTCTCTTCTCTTCAGATAAGGAATGGACCGGGTCAGTTTGAGATGGGACACAGAATGTTCTCTCACTTGTTTGATGGTTTTGCTAAGCTGGCCAGGTGGCATTTTCTCGGAGACGGTGAAGTGACATTCAGCACCAGGTTTGTGGAGACACACCTCTATCAGGACTCGGTAGCCACTGACGACATAGCTCCTTACCTACTGTTTCAGAACACCGACCCTGCATTCTCGCTCACTGAGAGAGCTCAAGCATTGATGCACGGCATAGACAACACCAATGTAAACGTGCACAGGTTCAAAGGACAGTTCGTGGCAGTCAGTGATTTCTGGAAAGTATATCATTTTGATGGCGACACTTTGGAAACCTATGGACGAATCGATCCAATATTACCAGAGAGCAGTAATTTGCATAAATATTTCCCCGTGCCATCCACTTCGCACCCTCTACAGGAGCATAACTCAACAAGTTACATCACGTTCATGTCTTTACTCAGCCCAGTGCCTTTCTTCTCCAGCTCTATCAACCTGGTCCGCATCACATCCGCAGAAGAGCGGCATCTCATCGCGAGCATATCCCGGTCATCAAACGACCTGCCTTACATGCACTCGTTCGCTCTGTCAGAGCATTACGCCGTGCTCTTTGCTCCACCACTGTTCATCAACACATGGGAGATGCTGGAGACAGGTGAGCCGGTGGAGAGTCTGGACTGGAACCCCCAGCTCCAGACTGATGTGTACGTGATACGGCTGGCAGACGGTGAGATCACCTCCATGGACCTCCCAGCAATGATCCATATGCATCAGGTGAACTCATACGAGCAGGCTGACAGCATCATAGTTGACTACATAGTCTATCCCGATATCAAAACCCTCAAAAGTTTCCAGCTGAACATTCTTAGAGACTCCACAAAACACGACAGCTTGGTGATCAAACCAAAGCTGAAACGCTTTATTATCAACCTGACTCTAGGTGTTATTAGTCAGGAGGACTTCCCGGTCACAATAGGCATGCAGTTTGTGAATAACTTAGATATGCCGGCGATTAATCCGTTATACAAACAAAAGAGGTATTGTTACGTGTGGGGACTTGTCACTAAAGCAGACGGTGTACACCTGGGAGAGATTGTAATAGTTAAGAAGGATCTCTGTCGTCCTGGGAATGATCGGATGTGGAAGCAGACCGGGCATTACCCCGTGGAACCGCAGTTTGTAGGAGAGCCGGGATCTGATGTTGAGGACGCCGGGTTGATACTGTCCGTAGTCCTGGACGGGGCGGCGGGGAGATCCTACATGGCGGTCCTGGACGCCCGTACACTACACCTAGTCAGTAAAGCCTACATGCCACATGCCATCCCCTTCTCCCTACACGGCCACTTCTTCCCCGATGAAGAGTAAATGGAAAATGCTTGTGCAGATGGAAAATACAAATGATAACTTATCGTTTTAATAAAATACCATGTTACCCTGTCATCCAACTAGGCTAGATTTGTTATAGACCCTTACAGTTCAAGCAGATGAAGTACCACAGAAATTAGCACGCCATTTTGTGGCAGTTTCTCAGTTAACACCCATAGCACTGATGTCGACAATTTTGTAATTTCTTTGGTTTGAATACGCATAGTTTGTCTGACAATTTATTGTAGAAATAAAAAATGACCCAAATCTGCGAAACTGACACACGCTATGACTTACAGATCTGAGTAATATTCAGTCACTTGAAGCTGTGGATCGCGGTAACGAGACACAGCTTCAAGTGACTGAAAATTTAAATTTAATAGCTCGGAACACTAAGGGTGATGCACATAATCTTATAGTTAATTTTGGGAGATGACTACTTTTCAAACAATATAAATATACCTCGTCATTTGAAGCTGGAAATGTGTGAACAATTCTAGTTTTTAAATGAAGTAATAATAGCAACAAACAGTTTAGCAGTACAAACGTTAATATATAGAATGATTCCTACTAATAACAAACTGTCTATGTGGCATTTATATCTATATAAATATCGACAAGGCAAGATTCTACACGTGCCTTTTGTGTTCCAATTTGATTATGTCGACATAACATTGTGACATACACACAGTGGACAAACGTTTGTTCGCCCTCAATCTATACATGCACAACACACTGTTCATTCACTATAATTGAACTGTCGGTAATTCATCAATGGACAGCAAAAAAAAAATCTTTGCACTGGTGTTCTCCGATGAGTATAAGTTCACTCTACACACAGTGATGAAGGGTGTCACAGATGTTGGAGCAGATTGGGTTTGAGTAGATGCTGCGATACAATGCTAGGTGTTCAGTAGGCCTATATATCATTCAGATAGACATCACTTCGGGGGTGAACAAACTTTTATCCACAGTGTGTACATGTAAATGCAATGGTCTTTCCCACAATTTATTTTTAGTCCCACCCCACTCATCACAGCTTTCCAATGTTTTTTAAATCTTTTATTTGAGTTTTATTTATTTATTTACTTTTTTAAATACATCACTGAATGCGTTCAATTATCAATTGTCTATTTGAGTTTTAATAAAAGCAAGAAAATATACGAGTGTCGTAGTTATTATTATAGAGTTCAGGAAATGCCCTGAAAAATTTCAACTCGATTAAATTGAAAATGGCCGACTGTCGGCCATAATCAGCTTGAATATACCTGATATCTGACAAACCGTGCCAGATAGCTAGATCATTACTATATAAGAATATGTGCGGTTTCATGGAGAGATATGCCCTGAAGAATTTCAACTCGATCAAATAGAAAATGGCCGACTTGCAGCAATCATATACTTTAATAAGCGTAATATCTGGTAAACCGTGCCAGATAGCTAGACCATTCCTATAAAACAAAATGTGCGGTTTCAGAGAGGGATATGCCCTGAAACATGTCAACTTGATCAAATTCAAAAAGGCCGACTTGCGACCAAAATTGACTTTAATATCTGCAATATACATGGCAAAATGTGCTAGATAGATCATTTACTAACTACCAAGCTAACACAAAAAGGAAGCCGTGTCCACCCTTCCAAAATATTGAGTCCCTGGATCCTGGACAATTGACCAAATGCTACAGGTGCTCGTTGTTGAATCAATCAATAAATTGTAGAACGCCTATTACCCCCTCAGGTCCTCAGAAAAAACGATCTCAGAGGCGCATCAATTCAATATCAAAATCATACCCAGGTTGAAGGTTTTCTTTACTGAAAGGGGAATCTTTTTTTTGCAGGTGTTTTTGCGTGATCTAAGTTTAGGAGAAATCAACACTATGCTGCACAGCAGACATGTTCAAAGTGAATCCAAGTCTTTTCTATGGTGTCCGGATAGGGCCATCTTACCCTTTCTTATTTTCGTTGTTTCGCAGTTTCGTTGATTCGCAGTTTCGTTGTTTTTCATTGCCTTTTAGCTGTTTCGCATCGCTCTTTCGTTGTTTCGCAGTCTCTTTGATTCGTAGTCTCGTTGTTTCGCACCGCCCTTTAGTATTTTCGCATTGCTCTTTCTTTGATTCGTAAGCTCGTTGTTCCGTAGTCTCGTTGTTTCGCATTCTCGTTGCTTCGCATCGCCCCTTCGTTGCTTCGCACTTTCGTTGTTTCGTACTTTCGCTTGTTCGTACCTTCGTTGTTTCGTAATAAATAAAGAAATATATTTGAAAATCATTCGCGCCGTGGTACAGGCTGCCGTCGATCACGGCGAAGTTCTGGTGAAGAGGTTAACGCTGCCGTCCGTCACGCAGGAACCTTTGCGGATAGCGCTGTCGTCCATCACGCCGGAGTCCTGGTGGTTAACGCTGCCGTCCATCACGCCAAATCCCTGGAGAATAACGCTGCAGTCCAACACGCCGGAGCTCATGCGGTTAACGCTGCAGTCAATCACGCCGGAGCTCTGGCGGTTAACGCTGCAGTCAATCACACCAGAGCCCCGAGGAATAGGTTATCGCTGTCATTCATCGCAACGAAGCAACGCAAGTATGAAACAACGAAAGTACGAGACAGCGAAAGTACGAGACAAAGAAAGTGCGAAACAATGAAAGTACGAGACAAAGAAAGTGCGAAACAACAAAGTACGAAACAACGAAAGTGAGAAACAACGAATCTGCGATACAACGAAAGTACGAAACAACGAACGTACGAAATCACGAAAGTACAAAACAACGAAAGTGCGAAGCAAGTTAAGTACGAAACAACAAATGTTATACAAATGTTTTGTGTTTGCTGGGATGCGGCGACAGATTGTTTCGTATGTAGCCCTATTATTCAACCTTTCTAAGATTACACTAGGTTTCTTTAATTGCTTACTCTATTTAAATTATTTTAAGTCAATTTTTGTATTTCAGTGTGACAGTATACATACCCATCACATTTAATATTTAATATAGTGTAAAGTAAAGTTTGTTCCGACCCGTATGCTACTATTAACCAATGTTGGCTTTGAGGCTTATCGAATAAATTACCTGATTACTTGTGATTTGTCTTAAATACAAAATCGTTCGGGCCTCGCCAGCTATATTATATCTACAAATATATAGAAAATTGTAAAATGGTAGTTGTTCACTGTATGCTAAGACCTATTACTCAGCCTTTCATACTTTGTACGAGTTGGAAATCCCTATTTTTTTAGCCAGAGAAGTAGCGGCACCCAGTGAATGTTTTGGCCTAACATAATAATACTTGACTTACGCTCTACCACCATGCAGCTCGCCAGGCGACAGCACGTCCTGTGTTTGAATTATCATGATTATATAGTTGCCATAACGGCACTGGAGCCTAGCCCGGCCCCGCTGGCGTATTCTTATTAAATTATTTAGTTTGGCACTTTAATGGTTTAAACAATAGTAGATCAATATGTTTACTTCGCATTCATATAGTTTGCCCCATTTAACCCTTTCAATCCTGAATTTACCATAGTCATCTTCATCCACTACAAACCGCGAATTGCTGCCACAATTCTCGACTTGCAGTGAATGAAAATGATTTGATGTCGTTAAAAAATTCTAGAAAATTGCCGTTTATTGGTATACCAGTTTCACGGAAATTTTCGTTCTAAAACCACTGGTTTTAGGAAAATTAAGTATTTTTTCAGGGATGTAAAATGATGCCTTAATGCATCGTGAGGGCTCAAAGGGTTAAGCCTAAGAACACAACATATTTAACATATTGTGAATAAAATACAATGCTAGAACCTCCCCACAGTTTTTACCCTTTGTGTTTTGACTCATATATTACTTCTTTACATTGCCATGGTATATGCAGTGTCCAAGCTATGGGGTTGGGGTAGCGACACACAACGGGAAGCTGGTAAAAGTGCGAATTTGCAATTAAAACAATGACGTACGCCACTGATAATTAGTTCAATCACAAACAAAAAATGCATAGGAGCCGTGGTTTGAATTGATAATATTTGTAACAAAAAATGACTAAGCATAGGTCGATTAGAAAAAAATAAATCTCTTGTTTCATGACACGCGGGCTATACACAGGGATAATTTTTGTGATTCACCTCTTGTTGTATGCAAAGCTTCCAGCCACATTTGCATGCAGTTCTTAAAATTCATGTTATGACGAAACAGTATCGCAAATTTATAAAAACAAATATATAGACGCGAACCAGATAATAGGCGAGCAGCTCCATGACAAAATAATGAAACCAGGTCATGGAAAGAATGGTTATTGTCCATAGAGACTACATGCATATCTCAAAAAACATTCAAACAGCTTAATATGCGAATTTTAGTACGCTTATTTTGCTTTCGTTGGAAGGGAATATATACATGTACAATGTATATTAAAACAAAGTCATGACTGATTAAAATAAGGGAAGTCAAGCTTTACAACAATAAACACTGTTCTAATGATTTCCCTGCATAAGATATCAATGTGACCGACATTTACTCCACTTTATATGGGGATCATCTAGTGTGACCAATTCCCGGTGCTGGAAAACTGAAAATCTAAATATAGCGTAAACAATGTCAGACAGGCGCGACTGGTTTACATTGAGGAGAAGACGAGAGACTTTGTGCTGGAACACCCCAGATAACCCCTGTGTCGCTAGGGTCGTGTGTATATACGGGTTGAAATAATTTGCAGACCAAATAAAATGCCAGTGAGATTGATAAATTAGTTAGTGGTAGGTGCTCAATTACTCCTAATCGCAATTCTCGACATGTACTGGATACAATGATTTACGTGGGTGGCAAACGAAAAATGATTTGTTGTTATTAAAACTGTTCCGTGAAAACTGTCGTCCTCAGACATGCGAAATGATTCTTGGTGCATCGTGGGACCTAAAGGGTTTAGTTGGAAAAACAAGGCCACCACTAAGCAGCACTCTAAACAACATGGCAAACTAATGATCGTTCACAATGAGATCACAACAGCTTGATAAACAATAGACGCTGAGATGGAGCTGGTTTAATGTTGGGCCACGGTCTGCGACGCTGGCCCAACATTCAACCAGCCCCGGGGCAACGTCTCGTGTCTGCCTGGTTCGGTGGATAGTTGGCCGTTTATATTCGTCGTCAACATGTCAAGCTTTTAACTGTATCTCCCACGTCTCATGGTTTGTATTATTAAGGGGCCGCGCATAATAAACCATACTTTCAATTTGTTTTGCTCTTTTGCACGGCCCCTCTGTTAATGCAAGAGCTGGAAGAATAGTTCCAGTTTGTAATTAAAATTAATACAAAATTGTATCAAATGAAACAAATTACTGAAATATAAATACCAGAAGCGGATCTAGCAATCTAGCCTATAATTAAAAAAGCTAATGATTTTTCAGAATTAGAGGAAAATTAAATAAATGGGGATGGTTATGCATTTGCATTCTTAAACATGTTAAACGGAGTCCCAAGGTTTACAACATAACCATTGTGTATTATGCAAAGGACGTATATATGGTCTCACCACACAAATTTATGCGCGTATATCATTAAAACGTTTAATAGTAAGAGAGTTTCGATATTTTTTTTAAATGTAGCGATTTCCACCAAGCTTGAATTTAAATATTACATTTATATCATTTTTTATACAAATTCATTACGTGGCGCGACGGGTCGATTAGAACATTTTGTGGAATAAATTGCCTCTTGAAATACGTGAAGCAAAATCAGTCACTATCTTTCGGAAAAAAATAAAAACACACCTTTTTACATTAGACCTACCACCTCAATGAGCATCCATCGACCGTCACATGATGAATTCCTTTTCCGAATATGGACCTCCCCACTGAATACTGATTTTAGTCCACAGAGCCATTGAGTCTCGATATTGTTGAGAGAAACTGGCGCTATAGAAGTCATTATATTATTATTATTATTATTATTATTATTATTATTATTATTATTATTATTATTATTATTATTATTATTATTATTATTATTATTATTATTATTATTATTATTATTATTATTATTATTATTATTATTATTATTATTATTATTATTATTATTAATTCATTTAGATCGGGTGACCATTTCTTGTTCCAAAAACATCAAAATCAGGAAAAATAGATATGAAATGTAGTCCCTAGTCTACGCTGGTGGTAACAAGGCATACATGTATGCTGCATTGAACAGATCCTGTGTATTGGTAACTCTCAGAGAGTATATAAGGACCCTGTATACATGATAAAAGGTCCCTATATAAACAATCATTAGAAGGACCCGTTTTATTTTGAAAGAGTATACATGATAAAAAAAATATGAGGTTTCAACATTTGTCCATTTGAAAAATGCTGAGAGGCCCGAACGTATGTGCCACAATACATTCAATCTATGTACATATATACATGTAAATGTGTATGTGAGAAAGTGTTTAGATTAGGTTTTTATCGGTCATATGATGTCTGGACTTGATCATTACATTTACACCACTTCATTGTGTCTTGTATTAGTTTCGTTTCTGTCGAGAAAGTAGATCTAAATCTGATATGATAAATGGGTCTGAAAACCGACCAAATAAATAAAGTCATTTGAAGGACAACCATTATCATAAACTAATGGCGACCACGGACACTAAATGTAAATGTCAACTGCAGTGGCGTATCCAGGGGGGTTTGCTGGCTGCCCGGAAACCCCCCTCATTTTTACAAAAAAAATATTTAGCATTGAATTTAAAAAAAACTAGCAGTTTTACAGCTGGTCATGTGCGCTAAAATTTACGGATTTACAAAGCTAAGCCTATTTAGCGCCATTCTTTTCTGAGGTCCTCTGACAACCCTATTCCTATCATAGGCCTAGAAAGTCCACATCAGAGGTGTGTATGCATATAGCATGCATTGCATGTGTACCGTAGACTAAGATTATGGTACGTAACATGATGGCCGTTGTTTGTCAAACAGGTACATTCTTTGAGGCCCATCCCAAGCGTTAACTTGCCCTAGAGAAGGCCATCGTTAAAACACAGCCAGAATCACACAAGAGGAAGCTATCATAGGCGATCTGTGTCGCACCCGTCGGGTGCAGCGTCTGAATGCACTAGAAAGATTTCAGAAGCTGCATCCCTCAGTAGCATCTTCATCTATCCAGTTGTCTGCCACCGGCAGAACCTGGATAACCCGTATATGTGCTATGTGTTCAGAACCCCCCTCCTCCCTCCTCCTCCCTGGCCAATTCACAGTTGATTCAGGCGGCCCAAACAATCTGACCTGAGTGTGACCTCCACGCTGCAGTCAGTAAACCGGTGACGTCATAATGAATATTCATGTTGCTCGCACCCCTCATTTTCGTACCCGCTTCACACACACCTGTTGTCAAGGCCTGGATAACCCGTATATGTGCTATGTGTTCAGAACCCCCCTCCTCCCTCCTCCTCCCTGGCCAATTCACAGTTGATTCAGGCGGCCCAAACAATCTGACCTGAGTGTGACCTCCACGCTGCAGTCAGTAAACCGGTGACGTCATAATGAATATTCATGTTGCTCGCACCCCTCATTTTCGTACCCGCTTCACACACACCTGTTGTCAAGGTCAGACTGGTAGTCTGACGGTCAGACCTGATACGGCAAGGTGCTCAGTAGTAGCTTCCCAGCAAACACAACACATTGAAACAATGATGTTTTAATGTTGGCCCAACGTCTGCGACGCTGGCCCAACATCATTGTTTCAACCTGTCGTGTTTGCTGGGTTGTATGGAAACCATTTGTGAGAAAGGTTTAAAAGAGTGTTTCATTCAGGTCATTCAGTGGAATGAAAAGAATAAAAACATATCGATAAAGTTGTTGACGATTTTGCCAGGCTTCATCCCTGCCGACTTCAACTTTCCGTCATGCAGTGATGAGTATATTATTTTAATATATTAATCCTTTGACTTCCAGGCCGGGGTGCATGCCAGGATCCAGATATACTGGTGTAGGAGTTCTATTTTTCGTCATTTGAAGCTGGAATTGCTAACGCAATTTCCAGCTTCAAATGACGAAAAATACATAAATGTAGTATATATTTGACGAAAATTTGTGTCATTTTATGGTTACGTTCATTGACGAATGACGACGGAAATTTCCGTCATGTATGGTAGTGAAAAGGTTAAGCATGTTAAGTATAGGACTACTGTGTCACAGAGTCACAAATTCAAACGGCAGCAGCATCCCTGAATCGCACTGTACACTTTGGTGGTAGTAAGTAGTAGTAAAACATTTATTTCGGTCTCACCCTGTCAACACAGGTCATTCATACAGATTGCGAGAGACATAAAAAGAAAACAAGTATACTAAAAGCAAACATCATATTATATGACTATATATATGGCTAATGCAATGAGTGAAAACATGCAAATGATAAGATGATATGATAATTGCATGAGCGATTAATATGTACAGATGAAACAGTGAGCTGAAACAGTGAGAAAAAAAAAATTAAATTATTTTTAAAAGTATAGTTATGTAATATCCACAGTAATGCGTATATACACATATGCAACTAAAAACGTTCATTTATGGTAAGATTACTCCGTATAGTTAAAATTTCATTGCAGGTTTTGGCACATCTATACGTAATATCTTTGTTGGTGAAAATAAAATGAAGTTCTTCTGAATCATTCAGTGACATAAAAGTATTGTTAATATATACAGCATGCTTGAACAGTTGATCTCGGACACAATTATACATTGAACAATAGAGAAGCACATGTATTTCATCTTCTACCTCATCTGAGCAGAAATGACAAAAACGTTCATTTGCGGATATACCATAGTATCTTCCAATTTCTATATTAATCGGTGCAATACCGCAACGAAACTTTGCCATACTTTTCAGCGAAGTAATTAGTTTTGAAAATCCGATAGGTTCTTAACTTATTTTTGTCATTTCCACGTATAGCCTCATGAAGAAGCGACATGCCCGATTGAACACAGCGTCAATACAGGGGTGACTACGGGTGCCCCATATCGCAGCCCAATAACTAATAACTGGCCATACCAAACAGTCAAACAATTTTATATAGCAATTATATGAAACTCCCCCCATAGCTTTTACTTTAAAAATTAGCAATCCTAGTGCTCTATTCGCCGATTTGGCTACAACTTTAGCAGTATGTGTTAAATCTAAACGGTCTGTTAATTGCAAGCCAAGGTACTTATATGAATTCATGATACTTATGTCACCGTCCCCACATTGAAATATGTGCTGCGTAGCCTCTAAATTATTCGGTCTAAAATGTAGTATGCCTGATTTGGTTCTATTTATCAATAGCTTCCACTGTGTACACCAGTTGCTTAATGAATTTAACATAACTTGCAAATCATTTTCAGACTCTGCCATTAAAACTACATCGTCAGCGTACATTAGCATACTAATTTTCATATCATCAATCATTATGCCTTTACCAGTATCAGCAATAGCCTTATGCAAATCATTAATATACAAATTAAAAAGTAAAGGAGATATGATACACCCCTGTTTTACACCTGCCTCCACTGGAAACCAGTCGGATAACATATGCTGAAGTTTAATACAACTTTTAGTATATTTATATAATGATCTAACACTGTCAAGAAATTTACCAGAAATTCCCAAATGTCTGAGCTTATGCCACAACAGGTTTCGATTAATATAATCTTATGCTTTTTTTAAAATCAATAAAGGCAACAAATGTGGGCTTGCGTTCCGCTTTTCTACTTTCAATCACTGTAGTCAGAGTTGTAAGATGATCTATGGTAGATCGCTTTTGACGAAAACCATTTCGACAATCGTTCAAAACAGAATTGTCTTCTGTCCACTTGCTTAGTCTTTTATTTAAAATATAACTGTAAATTTTGCACATAGATGGGATTAAACTGATCCCCCGGGCCTGTAATGGATCTCTGGAGTCTTTGGATCCTGCTTTAGGAATTGATGATAGATTTTGTCCACTCACTTGGAATTACACTGTTTTTAAACAAAAAGAAAATAGTTTGTGTAACAATACGAGGCGTTTTAGTGTATCTGCAGGGATTCCGTCCACTGCGGGTGCTTTATGTTTGTGTGCCATCCCGACTGCCTCTGCGACCTCTTGCAAGGTGATGTCAACGTTCAGGGCTGTGCCGTCGTTTGCTGCTGCTACATTGTCGTCATTGTCCGTATCACAATTTTCTGAGCCTGTTGTATCTGGATTAAGTAGACCAGAAAAGGCATCCGCCCACACCTTTAGGACAGTCTCTGGGTCTTTACTAGTACTGTCATTTTCTAGTACTACTTCAAATGGTATCTGAGGCACTTTTTGATTTCTCGCTCCCATTCATCCTATTTTCTTCCAGAATTCGTGTTTGTTTCGTTCATTTAACGACACTAATTCGTCTTGCATATTATGCCAATGAATGCGTTTGGCTCTTTGGACATATTTAGAGAACTTTTTTCGTTGTGTCACATAGTATGTTTTGAGTTTACAGCGGAGGGCGCCTTGTGCCTTCAGATATCATTTTTCAGCTGCGTCAACAATTAACCACATAGACGATAGTTCATCATTCCACCAGGAGTAAAGTATCTAAAAATTCAGCTGCATTCACATGTCGTGATGAACATCCAGGTGGCAAGTAACAAACAACCATTCTCATTAATATTGTCTTTGGGAGATTTTTAGCTGGCACTTCCAACAACAAGATTCCTTCATATGAGGAGTCAATCACAGAAACATTATATTTATTTATTATAGAGTCTTTGATGAGCCATCCAACTCCACACTCTGAGTGCTCTTTTGTGCAAAGTAGTTCTGTTATGACCGAACCATTTATATCCCGGGACAGACAGACAGTCGTCTCTCAATAAATGTGTCTTTGAGATTCCTATTATGTCCAGATCAATAGTCTGTAAACAACGCATGCGAGATTTACGAGACACCGCCACACTGTAAACAGTACTTCGATAAAATTTGTTTCCAATTTTCAAAAGATATTAAATTGAATACAAAGTGCGCTTGGATTTTATGCTTTATAATCTTCAATTACATTTAAAATTACGATATCCAATTTATGAAGTGTGTTATTATTGAAATCATTCTCAATGCTACCAGAAGCCACCAAATGAAGTTTTATTATCAAAATTTTCTTGGGGGGGAACCCAAACTCCCCTCCTGGGGCGGCGTCACTACGCGACGTCGCATGGACGGCGCCACCCAGTAGCTTAGTACTAACAGCTTTTATTTTGGAAGCCCCCCCCCCCCCCCTTACACCCATCCTAGATATGCCCTGAACTTAACATACCAAATAACTTTACTTTTTGTGACGGGGTCTGTAATGTCCACAAAACAATGTGTTTCGTTTTCCTCACCCCTAAAATTGCCTAAATTACTGCGAAAATGCAGTATAATACGACATTATGTCGTCTACACATTTCAATGGGTGTTGTTTTTGCTTTGACGTATTTATATATCTGTGTGTAATTAAATGTTTGAACATGTGAACTTGATGATAGTTTTTTCTTTGTGCCGCTATAAGAATACTCCATCACATAAGAACACCCTGAACTTTTATTTATTATATTGAACATTCCCCTTATTACATTGAACATTTTCCTTATTATGTTTCACATTTTCCTTATTATAAATACACATTATTCTGTTCATATTGCACATATTAGACGTCGTGTTCAATCAGTTTTATTAATCACTGATATTCGGAATGAAATGGGTCTTTCGTAATCAGGATACTTCACGATCTTTGCATTTTTTATAAGTGTTCTACTTGTATTTATTTTAAAGGTTTCTACGCATTTTTGCTACTTTTCATAATAATACATAGTTATTTTAACTCCGGTTTTGGCGCGGGAAACACATATTTTAAATGATATGTATACAAAAATTATCTGTTACACTTTAACTTGAATTCAAGTGTATATAAAATGTTATCCTGGATGTCAAACATAGTAGTGCTGGTCACCTGTATTTGACATCCTTATCAACACAATTTATATTCACAATTTCATATTTGTACAATATTGCTGTATATATTTGTGTATATAAAGACTGATTAATAAATAAATACATTGAGATTGCTAATGTTTAGTCTCAAATTGAAAAAAATATGAGTAGTTTCCATATACTTGAAGTTGTGGGTCGCGGCAGCGAGACACAACTTCAAGTGGATGAAAATTTAAATTGTATTTATCATATTTATTTATCGCTTTAAAGGTTAAGATCGTTATTACAGTTATAATTTTACAATCTTTACATATCCTTAAGTATAATTTACTAAAAGCTGAAGTCTTCACCTCGTTTCTAAGTAAACAGTCGTACAGAACAGGGAGTTTTGCTAATTTTCTCCTTAGTGGAAAATACACGGCCGTGGTCGTTGCGCATTCACTATGAAGTGAAGATAAAGCTATTTCTTGGGATTTCCAAATGACAAAGAAGCGAATAAAGAAGACCTAGAAAGTAAGAAACATTGACCCAATGTTGGCGCGATGCCAGCCCATCGTCTACGACGCTGCTGGCCTGGCGTCAAGCCACCATTGCTGTTTTCCGCTGCTGACTATGTGCCCTTTATTTGAAGCCACGACTTGTTACCTCCAGCAGGTACAATACGTTGCAGCAATGTTGCTTTAACATTGGGGTAGCGTCTACGATGCTGGCCGAACGTTAAGCCAACACTAGATCAATAGTTCGTTGGATTGTAGTGTCTACTTCAAGGATGCAATAACTTGAGGTCACCAAGTTGATTATCTGGTGAACGTCAGACGATGGGCTATCGTCAGGCCAATTAGGTGAGATTTATTGTCCCCCATGTATGTCGGTTCACTTGGACCATCGTCTGCGACATCGGCCCAGCATTGAACCAGCTCCGCGGCGAGGTTTTACACTTGTTATTTTGTTTAGTGTTCCGAGGAACGGTCGTGTCTGTTTTCATTCATGGTTACTTCAACCTCGCTTCATTTCAGCCCAATTTAATGTATGATTGTCAGTGAAGAAATGCCACATAACATGACAGGGTTATTTCCACTCACTCACTCACTCACGCACTAACTCACTCACTCACTCACTCACTCACTCACTCACTCACTCACTCACTCACTCACTCACTCACTCACTCACTCACTCACTCACTCACTCACTCACTCACTCACTCACTCACTCACTCACTCACTCACTCACTCACTCACTCACTCACTCACTCACTCACTCACTCACTCACTCACTCACTCACTCACTCACTCACTCACTCACTCACTCACTCACTCACTCACTCACTCACTCACTCACTCACTCACTCACTCACTCACTCACTCACTCACTCACTCACTCACTCACTCACTCACTCACTCACTCACTCACTCACTCACTCACTCACTCACTCACTCACTCACTCACTCACTCACTCACTCACTCACTCACTCACTCACTCACTCACTCACTCACTCACTCACTCACTCACTCACTCACTCACTCACTCACTCACTCACTCACTCACTCACTCACTCACTCACTCACTCACTCACTCACTCACTCACTCACTCACTCACTCACTCACTCACTCACTCACTCACTCACTCACTCACTCACTCACTCACTCACTCACTCACTCACTCACTCACTCACTCACTCACTCACTCACTCACTCACTCACTCACTCACTCACTCACTCGCTCGCTCGCTCGCTCGCTCGCTCGCTCACTCACTCACTCACTCACTCACTCACTCACTCACTCACTCACTCACGGATATATCAACTCATTCTCAGATGACATCAATAAACCCAATCGAAATAACCGGTCATATACAATTAGCAATTTACTACATCAAAATCGGTTGAGAATGAGTTGATTATTCAGCGAAAATTATTCAGTGGATTGTATAAAGACGATCCCCGCGCTGAAAGAAGTAAAATATTTTTAATGACCGTAGACCCATAACATTGGTATTCAAATAAATCGGAAAGAGCTAACCAGGGCAATTGTGATATTTTTACATTAAAAAATAAAAACCATCGTTTCCATGGTTTATTCGAAAATATTTCAGTGCTGTAAGGGTTAACCCTTTAACCGCCGGTGCCGCATATATTCGGGTTTTCATTTTTTATTGGCACATTAAGTACCACTTTTTTAAAATATGTTAAAGATAAAATTTGGTATCAATCAGCAAGATTTGAAAAGAGTTGACTTCCATTTTGTCAAATCTAAATAATTTTTACTCACTTGAAGTTGTGAATCGCGTCAAGTGGGTGAAAATTCAAATTGAATAAGCTGGCGGTTAAAGGGTTGTAGTGATGTGACATCACACGGCGATTACATCCATTCAACGTCCCAGAAAACAAAAAACATTCGTACAACGCCGGTCCAACGTCTTCGACGCTGGCCCGACATTGTACAAATGCTATACAAATGTTTTGTATTTGCTGGGGTACCCATATAATGTGTGAGCGGTGTTCATTTGAGTGCAGCTTGGCAGCACTCGACCAAGCGAGATATTTAAAAGTTGAATCGGTGCTGCATTTTTTGACACTGTATGAAAATTGAACAGCGCATGTATTCCACACTCGAGGTGTGACGAATTTCTGGTCTCAGGTAAAGTCGCCACGTGAAGGCTGAGCCTTTAGGCGAGGACTTTCTTTGGTGGCGATTGTAGTAATGTCATTGCACCTAGCGACGCCGTATGTGTAACTTCTCGCACGAATGTTGTTATGAAAAAACTAAGCTGCTGAAAGAGTACGTTGTTCCAAACGTATGCGCACTGTTATGTTATGAACACTGCGATATAATTATATTTCATATTTACGCATTATTCATTGCAAGTAACGTTACTGATAAGTACTTATGTAATTGCTCAGACAAAAAGTTGATCAACGTGGAATGTGACTTAGGCCTCCTACTTGAACTGTTGATTTATCACCACCACATTGACACCTGTTCTGCTCAGTCAAGTATCATTCGCAGTGAGAAGTGACCCGCTGTGGTCTACACGCAGTGCCAACGCTGCTCCAGCCTCCGCAACGTTGAACCAGCGTTGGCACAACGTCGTGGTGCGAACGGGTGATCCAGGACTGCTCTGACGTAACAAGGAATGTCACACATCTTACACTGCTTGAGTGTGGACGACGTTTGGAACCGATTACCACAGCCATTGTTCTGACTGAAATTTACAAAACATGCAGATCTTAAACCCAGCAGCAAGTTTATTATATAACACCATTATAACAGGTCTAGTTTGCAAAATGTAGCCTAACATTTTTTTTATTAATTTGAAGCCGCAATCATCAGCGATGTCGGCTTCAAAATAATGAAAATATCAATGAGTATAGCAGAACTCATTGATTTATCAGGGCGCGTGCACATGCAGGTTTGTACATAATGATATATGTATTGTCTACAATCATTAAAAACACAGTGAAGCTGATCAAAACAATTTCAGCTTTATAATAGCACTCAAATTATGCAAACTATTTTGAATCAGATACGCATATCGTCGCCTCGGAGCTAAAGGATCCTATCTGACACTCGTCAGAGTGGCAGATAGGATCCTTTAGCTCCGAGGCGACGATATGTACTTATATAGGCGCCTATGCGGATGTAGACACGCCACGACTACAAATCTGTAGTCGCTCCTGGATACAGTGGTGCTTACAGAGCTGCAGGTGCAACATAGGCTGGTTACTACACTCATAAAGGGATTGATGTATTTGCTTCACCCGAAAAATTCAACATGGCGGTGTCTGAGAGCGATCTCAACCCCAAGGTCCAAAAAATGTCCATAACTTTTTAATGACTGTGCGACCTGTGGCCTGAGCATGCGGACATGTAACTGAAATGTTACTGATTCTATATAAAAGAACTATTTTCGACCTGACCATTCGAGGGCAAGTCTTAGATATGACCGTCCAAAGAAATGTCCCACGATTTTGTACAGGGTCAATCTGTGGCTGAAACTTATTTCAGCCACTGCATGGGCTATTATACTTAGAACTATTATACTCAGCTTCTAGCTTCTACTGATATACAAGACAATTCCTGTCTCCTGTGTAAAATGAAGCTTGCAAATAAAATGAAATGAATCGAGCTTGCGGTGTGAAAAGAAAATATCGCGCCGTGTTGCACCATGCCGCATATAGTGGGAACGCGCTTTACTCTATGCTACACTAGATCGAGGTGCTCATTGCGTCCTAATCAACAAGATCCACAAAACCGATGTTGGATTAATGTTTGACCATCGTCTGCGACGCTGGCCCAACATCGACCCAACATTGGTAGGTGGATAGGGTGTGCTTGGACGATGCGTGGCGCTATGCGGTGTCGTGTTTTTCACGCCTTGTAATGTACGTGACCCTTCTCAGCCAGAAATTCCTCACCTGCGATACGCCCTCCAGATAAAGTGAAAAACTCACCCCAATCAATATGCCACTCAACTTTTACAACGCTGAAATATTTTTGTCTATTCTGACGTCTTTTTTTATTGAATCTGACGTTCATAGACTCTAAGTTTGATCCCCGCGCTGAAATATTCAAGTCAAATTGAATCATTGATAAAGTAATAGACTATGATACCAAAACACACTGAAAAAAATATTGCTTGTCATGAATAAATTATTATGTCTGATCAATTTGAATCATGGTAAAGTCATGAATAGAAAACACACAGAAAAGCATTATTTAGTGTATCTATCATGTCTCAGGTGATATAACCCGTAAATTATATATAATATATCAACCAGTTTGAAATCACCATAAATATCTTAGTTAGCTCTTTCCGCTTCATTTGCATACCTATGTTATGGATCTACGACCATTATAAATGTTGTACTTTTTCAGTGCAGGGATCGACTGTAGACGTCACAGTCTGACGTCTACAGACGTCAGACTCTGACGTCTACAGTCGGTCCCCGCACTAAAAGGATTGAATTATGAATCGAAGACAATTTTGACACTCATATGGCCCTAATTCATGGTATCCACTTCAAGATGACATTATTTGGCTGCTTTGGCGGAGAACACACAATTTTTTCAGTGAAAATATTAATAATATGCAATAAAAATGGCGAGCTATCCAGATTAGATGTCTTCATAATCGTGATGGCTATCTGATGACATTTGCCATCAGACTGGAGCCCCGATAGGAATGTCAATCTGACGAATCAGCATCCACCCTGACTGTCACGTTGGTGTCATGACCCGGATGTACATGTAGGCGTGTCCAAGATTCTTTTCAACAGGTCTTGGTAACCTCTCCACCAATTTAGGCCCATACCATCACAATTGCATCTGAGAATATTATTAATTCGTTTTCAAAGTATTTAATCTTCAACTCAACTATAGCTACAGGGAATTATACTTTTTCTTCTATATGACAAACAATTCCCATTACCATAATAGGTTGAAAATTTCGTCTGTTGCTAATCTATGACATTTTTCTTTCGATGTTTGAGATTGTGTTCTATAAAAAAATTAAAGCCTGAACGCTAATGAAAGATTAAAATTTACCTCACAACACTATTGAAATTTCATATATTAAGTTGCATAATGTTGCTACGAAAATTTATGTTTGACCTGTTAGTTAAAGCAATACAAAATGAGATTTCTAGCGCAATGACGTCGCCAGGATGCCACCGTCTGTCGAGCTTGTGGATATGCCCACTGATAACTCTGAACTGGTGTGTTTAGTGTAAAACAGTGTCTAATAGTGTAATGGTGTAATACAGCTGGTAATTTGAACCGTTTACTCACCTCCCCCCAGGCATAAATAACCTAATCACATCTCTGTTCATGGTGTTCTGCCATTCTCAACTCAAAACTGACGTCGCCAATTTTTCAGCCATAAATTTGATTGAAATACACCCAGAAAGGCATCAAACGTAGCGCACACATTTATTATTTTCTAGGAAAAAGACCCATATCTAACACCAAGTGCATTTCCCTTTCGATTAGTTGCAAGTCGAACATTCGATTATATCAGAATGACTTGAGTTCGCTGGTGGAATACGTACACCTGCCTGCACTATTCCGTGGGTTCAATCGACCGAACCCAAGAGACGTCATGCAACTAATATCTTCTGAATTGAGAGGTGACAACATTTTATTTGCCATTGTGAACACCTGTGAACAGCAATGAAGTATAACGGCTCATACACACTGTTACTGTGGGCAGTATAAGCCAGGTAAAAGCCGAATGTACCTTAACCCTTTCAGTGTGGGCACCGACTTTAGACGTCACAATCTGACGTCTATAGAATCAGATTCTGACGTTTAAAGTCGATCACCGCACTGAAGATTAAAAATATTTATAGCGGATGTAGACATGATAGACACATAACATAGGTATTCAAAGGAAGCGGAAAGAGCTGAATAAACCATTGATGATTATTTCAAGTCGAAAAAACCCTTTGTTTTCTTGGTTTATATAAAAAAAAATCAGCGCTTTGTAGGTTAACGCCAGTGGTGGCTGCAAGCTCAACACAAGCGACCCTAGGGTCTACATTCGCAGCAGACACGATACATTCACCCGATTGATTCTGTTTCAATGTTGGCCCACCGTCTGCGACATTCGCCCAGCATTTAAACACAATAGGTTTAGCGTCTCCTGTTTGTGAGGTTGAACTTGTTTCTGTTTCACCTATTAAGCTCCCTCGTGGCATTTATGCACAAAAGTGCGTATTTTCAACACAATTCATAGAGTAAAGCCGTTCTGGGCGCTAGGAGTTTAATGTTGGGACAGCATCGTATACGTTGACCCAGCATTAAGCCAGAATCGGACCAATGATGGTAAATGTCGCTTTAGCCCTTTAAACCACCACGCTGCATGAAAGCATCATTTTGTATCTCGATGAATGACTTGTTTTCATCAAATCCAATAGGGGTTTTGAAATTAAATTTTCATGGAACTGTTTTAATAATAACAATATATTTTTTCATTTGTCACCAACTTCAAGTCGAGAATTGCCACAGCAATTTGCGGCTTGATAATGGTACATTTAGGCATGGAAGAGGTAAAATTAAGCGTCTTGGAAGGTGGTCCTATAATAAATCCACACCAAAGAAAACAAGGGGAAAAACAATGTTGCTTTAATGTTGGGCCAGCGGCGCAGACGGTGGGCCAATATTAAAACAACTTTAGATCAACGTCTCATGTTTTGTGGGCATAATATCTATGTATAGAAATGTTGAGTGCAGTAATTAGGTATAATCAGGTAATAGGCAACGAAAATAGAATACGATTGATGAAGTTTATATCGATCCATCCACTATATCTAAAAAAAACTGAGTAACTGGCTGAATGAATGAATGAATGAATGAATGAATGAATGAATGAATGAATGAATGAATGAATGAATGAATGAATGAATGAATGAATGAATGAATAATTATTCCATTAGACTTCAGTCATAAAATCTGGATTCCAAAATGGTCTCCACTATTGCATTTTCAAACTATGAAGATGTAAGATAGATTTATGTGAATAAAATTTGACAAACAGACATTGCTAAAAGATATACCAACCGAGTGTTTGCCCTTTATAAAGTCAAGTCCATCATAACTGAGTCATTTGCAGAGGTTTTTCGAGTCAATGGCGGCCATCTTGAATAATTAAAATTGCTCAAAGGTGACACTTCCACACCACCCTGGATATCTTTTTGCAGATTACAAAGATAAATAATCAGCAGAGGATTTTGGGTCAGGCCAATATTGGGCATTCTGCTGCAGGACTAATATGTATGGTCGATATTTTAGGAAATAAATTTGCATCAATATAAAAGGAGGCCGAAGGCTGATTGTAAGATAGTTGGTGGTACATACATGGCATGTGGATGATGACTTCACTCGTGTCAGATATTGTTTGTCCTGGGCCCGTATTCTCGAACAAGTTACGATAAATCGTAGGCTTCTGATTGGTCGAGATGGACATCTCGACCAATCAGAAGCCTACGATTTATCGTAACTTGTTCGAGAATACGGGGCCTGGTTCCTTTTGTGTGTGATGTATAAAAAGGACGTGTGACAAAAAAACACCCGGAACATGACGTTGTTGCAAAGTTGATTCAATTTTTACCCACTTGAAGCTGTGGGTCGCGGTAGCGAGACATAACTTCAAGTGGGTGGAAATTTAAATAAAAGGGGGAAAGAGTTAAATGAGGACGTTCGAGGCTTAAATTTAATATACCTCAAATCGGGTGTTTAAAACAATCGGGTTATTTGGAATCGAGGCATCTACCCACAATGAATGATAATATGTCACGTACGCAATGCCTGAACGCGAGAAGAGTGCTTAAATGGTTTATGGCCTAAGTACGGACCAGTACTGAAAAGGTTAGCGATTTGTAGGAAATTAGAAATACCTGGGTGTCTTCTAATTGATGTATACTTATCACAGTTGTGATCTTGTTACCAGCAGTGGTATGTGATCCCCTGGTTATCTTACATACATACGCACTCTTGCAAATACAAATAAAACTAGCATTAATTGTATCACAATTAAGTGCAAAGCACAATTGCATTTTAAACGTAAAAAGGTCTGGGATTCATACGCCAGGATCCATAATTTTCATTCATTTCAATTTGCCAATTGCGACAGTATGCCTAAGGCCGGCGTCAAATTAATTAAAAGTGTGAAGAAGTACCGGATCACTTACTGAGGTATATTCGATTTTATTCACGTATACTCGGTGCCCGTACCTAAAGAGTTAGCTATTTGTAGGAAATGTTAATTACTGTGTGAGTAGGAGGGGCGGAGTATTCTTACTGATGTATTATTATCGCACTCCACACTTGTTATCTCGCATTCCAATCGCAGCCCTGGATGCCATTGAGTAGTCGAGTTTCTAAGTTCTACTGGAATCAAAATTGAATTAATTGAACTACTTGAAACCATTTTTTTTAGCGAAGGTTGTACAATATCAGTTAGCTAATAGATTAGACGCTCCTCATAAGCGCTCCTCAAATATATAGAAATATGTACTACAATGAAGGTGTGCAATATGTACAATTTATTGCAGTGAAATTGTGCATAAACAGTTAATTAACATTATATCGGCATGCAAATTATATGATATTGTTGTAAAATAATAATAAATAATAGTATGAATTGTCGTTAAATAGTTAATAAAATTAACATGTCAATCTTACAGTACTATGTAAGCTCTGATACAACTGCTATTACATGTATGTCTACAATGTTATTTTATAATAAAGTGTAAAATATGTCCAAATTATATGAGTGAGATTACGCATTATTAACATGCTGGTAATATTGTTAATGCACAATTTCACTGGTATAATTTGCACATATTGCACTTGCATCTAATAGTATGTCCATATTAATACAATTAAAATTTGTTTGACATTTCCTAATTTAATTTATTATCATAATGTGTATCATGTGCGAATAATAATATTCTGATGTTGCGTTTTATAATTACATATGAAATTAAAGTATTTCATCCAAATATTATTGTGGACCAAGTTAAACATGCTTCATTTTCCTAACCCTTTAACCGCCAAATTATTCAATCTGAATTTTCACCCACTTGAAATTGTGTCTCGCTGACGCGATCCACAACTTCAAGTGAGTGAAAATTATCCAGATTTGACAAAATGGAGATCAACTGTTTTCAAATATTGCTGATGATGTCATATTTTATCTTTAACATGTTTAAAAGGTGGTACATAATGTGCTAATAAAAAATGAAAACCCGAATATATGCGACACCGGCGGTTAAAGGGTTAAATAGACATATTCTGACGTCTAAAATCGCTCCTCGCACTGAAATGGTTAAATATTTCTAATGGCCATAGACCCATGACATAGATATTCAAAGAAGAGCTAGCTAAGACATTTATGGTGATTTTAAACATTGGTCTCCATGGTGGTTAATACAACCATATTTCTGCGTTGGAAGGGTTAAATTTTGTAAACAGCCAAATTCGCGATTTGTTGATAAAGTGTGCGCATAGAAGATGGTAGATTGGCTGGTTTTTTATTCACCGATATAACATCTGAAATATATAATATATAAATATTAAATCTAAATGTAATTATGTTGTGTATTTGCATGGATATCGTATTAGTGATTATAATTGTATGATTGATGATTTGATGATTACATTTGGAATTTGCTGCGATGATGCTGTGTATTAACAATCAAGACACTTAGGCAGATTTCATACAAGCTCCAGCACAGAATTATGTTTATGTTTGGTCTAATAAATGAAACTAACTTGGGCCGTGAATATAAAGTTAACCAGGCTGTACAAATACAAGTGAATCAAAATTATTGAGATTTTTCAATTCGAAGGCGAAGTATCTTTAACCATTAAAGCGGTAACCATGACTACATCTGTTTTTAATCCGTTTTTTTAGCTGGTCAAATTACTATTAGTTGAAATAAAATGAGATAAAATTATGGGTTGCGGTAGCGAGACACAACTTCAAGTGGATGCAAATTTATTTATTTGATTTAGCGGTTAGTTTAAATTGTATAACTGAAGTGTTAACCCTTTCAGTGCGGGGACCGTCTTTATAAGTCAGAATCTGACGTCTGTAGACGTCAGATTCTAATGTATATAGACGGTCACCGCGTTGAGAGAATTAAAATATTTCTAATTGCAGTAACATATATATTCAAGTGAAGCGCAAAGAGCTAACTAAGAAATTTATGATGATTTCAAATTGAAAAAACCCTTTGGTTTCCATGGTTTATAGACAAATATTTCAGCGTTGTAAGGGTTAAAACCCCTTAAGGGTCACATCGTATTGATCGACGACACATTCTACAAAAAATAATACTTTTTTAAAGCCAACGAGAAGGAATAAACCTTTAACCCTTTGACTTCCAGGCCGGAGTGCATGCCAGGATCCAGATATACTGGTATAGGAGTTCTATTTTTCGTCATTTGAAGCTGGAATTGCTAACGCAATTTCCAGCTTCAAATGACGAAAAATACATAAATGTAGTATATATTTGACGAAAATGTGTGTCATTTTATGGTTACGTTCATTGACGAATGACGACGGAAATTTCCGTCATGTATGGGAGTGAAAGGTTAATCGCAAGCACGACTATAGTCGCAAATTAAACTAGACATGAATTGTGACTTTTTAAGTGACAATAATATTTCGGCTAGGTTTTAGGCGTTTTTGTGGTGGCCATTTTGAATTTGGTTGGGTTTTTTATTATGACAGATTTATTGGAATTTCGAGTATGAGTTTTTTGGCAGCCATTCTGAACTGTAATTTTAGACTTCGGACTTCAGGCTGCAAATTTCAGAATTCTCTACTGAGCTTTTTCAGTTTTTAAATAGAGATATATATTTGTTTGTCAAATGAAATCGCATTCAGGGTGCACAGTACACACATTGACTTGACTCTTTGTTGATTTAAATTTGTATCACTATCCGCGACGCTAGCCTAACATTAAAACAACATTGATTCAACATTTTGTTTTTGAAAGGAATTGCAACTGTTATTTTAATTGTAGCATTTGAAAGGTTTCAACTGTCCATACTAAATGCACAATATTGGTTCAATACTGAGCCACCGTCTGCAACGCTGGCCCGAAATTGAAACATTGGATAAATGTATTTTTATTATAAAATCTAGAAACTATAGGGTGGAGTAGGTCTGGACATAGGGGCACCCTGTTCACCTTCCTGGCAATGAACGGAAAATCACCACAATGTCCACTATTGAACCAACATTGGACCCAATAATAGGCCTACTGCCGTCAAAGCCAAAATGCAGTATCTGCTCACTTCACAAGTAAGCAGATACTGCCTTTTGCGTTTGAAAAGCAGCATAGTGCGGTATCTGCTCACTTTACAAGTAAGCAGAAACTGCCTTTTGCCATTCAAGAGTATAGTGATCCAGAAAATCCTGCATTCATCCGGAAGAACACGATGGATGTCTTAGAAAAGTCATAGCACCCCTCTTGACTACTCTAGGAATGTTGTGTCAAAATTTCAAGTTGATTAGATGAAAACTACAAAAACGTGCCAAGAATAATAAGTTTAAAGTTCCGTTGAAAACTCAATATATTTGGGCATAGCACAAATATATAAATCACCCTCGTGAAGTTTAATGACAATTTGAATAAGATAACTTAGTGGATAAAGAGTTAAAAAACTATTAGGTTGCGTTTTGCGTCATATCATCACATCATCTCCATGAAAACCTGGATTCTCAACAAAGACGACATATTAGCCGGCATGTCATCATTTAGCAATGGCGGACGCGTCATCATTTAGTGTGCTGATAAAAAGGCCGCCCACATAACTCCACTCATTACAGATGATATTGTGCCAATGTTGAATCAACGTCAATGACGTTGACTCAACATTGATAGAACGCCGTGTGCCCAGCGGTATATGTCACATTCTTCTCGCCTTCTAACCAATCTAATCTA
>OZ024910.1:70335911-70363411 GCA_964017125.1 Flabesymbios commensalis | reverse complement strand
TTATTGATTGCTGGATGGTGGGTTTGGTTGTTTGTTTTGTTAGCAGACTATTTTCTGGACTGACTGATCGATGATTGATTGACTGTTTGGTGGACTAATTGACTAATTTGACTAGTTGACTGATTGGCTGACTCAGTGGGCGAACGATTGATAGACTGTTTGGTCCACCGATTAATGGACTGATTGATCGATTCAGTTGTCGATTGATTAATCGATTGTTTGGTCGATTGATTGATCCACAGATCAGTCGACTAATTAGACAAATGATTTGCCGACAGGTCTATCAAAATATTTAGTTGACAGATTAGCCTACTGGTTAATCGGTCAATTGATCAGTTGATCCGTCGACTAATTGAATAACTGACTGGTCGACGGATTAGTCGACTGATTGATCCATTTATTAGTCGACTGATTGGTCGATTCCTTTTTTTATTCGTCGGCTGAATTGTCGACTGATTGATCAGCTGATTGGTCGACTGAGTAGTCGACTGCTTTATCGACTGATTGCTCGACTGTTTGGATGATTGATTGATGGACTAATTGTTGGATCAAATCTTACTGATTAATCGATTCATAGATCTACCACCTGATATGAAACTTAGAGTAAATGTATACAATTGTTAACCCTTTGAGTGCGGGCGACGCTTTTAAGCGCATTCATACTGTTTTTGCACAACTAAAATTTGACACAAATTGAACAAATATGCATGTATAAATCTTGAGTAAAGCCCCCATTGTGAAATTTAGCAGGTTTAATTTTTAAGTGAGGAGGTATTTTCCTTTCATTTGAAGTTTTCAATTGCGTGAGCAATGCCAACTTCAAATGAAAGGAAAATGTTAAGTAGTAATGAAGCACTTAAAGAGTTAAACATAATATTTTTAAGAAACGGTACATATTTTCATTGGCAACTAACTTGAACTTATAATGCCTTATATAAACCCAGAGCTTCCTGTGTAAATACTGAGCAAGCATTATCGACGCTGTCTAAACATTGAAACAGCTCTGGGCCACACAAGACACGTGTGTGTTCGTTATTTTAACATGTGGAAAAATTGCTGTAACACGTGAGGCTAGGAACGAGAAAAACCTGAAGGTGTGAGCAGGTCCTAATTCACAGCTAGAGACGACTCCTCCATCATTTATACCTAGGTGGTCTGACATACATAGCAATCCAATAGCATGATTAAGAAGTTAGCAGCTCTAACTTGACAGACGTAAGACGATAATAACGTCCAGATAACATTAGCTGAGCAGCAGCAGCAGCAGCAGCAGCAGCAGCAGCAGCAGCAGCAGCAGCAGCAGCAGCAGCAGCAGCAGCAGTAACAACAGCAGCAACAGGAGAAGAAGCAACAAGAAAGTATCAGCAGCAGCAGCAGCAGCAGCAGCAGCAGCAGCAGCAGCAGCAGCAGCAGCAAGAAGAAGAGAAGAAAAGGCAGCAGCAGTATCTGAGTAAGACAAGAAAGAATCAGAAGATTATCAACAGCAGCGGCAGCAACAGCCACAGCAAGCAAGGTTTTGATTCGATGTTGGTTCATTGTTGAGCCACCATCTGCGACTCTGCCCCAACATTGACCCAGCCTTAGCGCCTCGTGTTGGCTGAGGATGTAACTTGTGCATGATGTGGTCATACGGTGCACAAGTTGTCATTCTCGGCTTACAGGAACGGGATAGAGCAGCCAGGAAAAACAGGCAACTTCACCAGGAAATATCTAACCTATATCCATTTAACATTGGTTCATCGTCTGACGACGCTGGGCCAATGTTAGACTGACATATCTGCGATTGTTTACTTGAAAAGTGTTTCCGTTCATTGCAACAGAGTATTATCTTGCCAGCCATCAAAGAAACTAAATGGTGAATTTCCTGCGATGTAACATGTTCTTCAGACAATATTTACACTAACATAAGTGATGTGGTCGTTGTGGTTAGGTTCTGTTTAGATTGATAGGGCTTGTGGTCTGAGCCTATGAAAGCATAATACAGCTGAGAAAGTCTTTAATTATATTGAAGTGTGTGTGTCTGTCTGAGTGTCTGTCTGCCTGACTATCTGCCTGTCTGTCTTCCTGCCTGCCTGCCTGCCTGCCTGCCTGCCTGCCTGCCTGCCTGCCTGCCTGCCTGCCTGCCTGCCTGCCTGCCTGCCTGCCTTCTTGCCTGTCTGCCTGTCTTCCTGCTTGTTTTCCTGCCGGTCTTCCTGCCTGCCTGCCTGCTTGCCTACCTGCATGCCCGCTTACCTGTCTGTCTGTAAGTCTGCATGCCTGTCTGTCAGTCAACCTGCGTGCCTGCCTGTCTGCATGTTTTTCTCCCTGCCTGCCTGCCTGCCTGCCTGCCTGCCTGCCTGCTTGCCTGCCTGCCTGCCTGCCTGCCTGCCTGCCTGCCTGCCCGTCTGCCTGCCTGCCTGCCTGCCTGCCTGCCTGCCTGCCTGCCTGCCTGCCTGCCTGCCTGCCTGCCTGCCTGCCTGCCTGCCTGCCTGCCTGCCTGCCTGCCTGCCTGCCTGCCTGCCTGCCTGCCTGCCTGCCTGCCTGCCTGCCTGCCTGCCTGCCTGCCTATCCGGGTGGTGGGACGTCGCAGCCACCAGGTGGGGTTGTGATAAGTGTGATGTGTTGAGCTGGCTGATAACACTAGCCGCACCACCAGTAACAGTATATCGCAGCGCAACTAAACACTACCAGAAAGTAGAGCAGTCCGATCAGCTGACTACATGCTCACAGTACTACAGTAACAAGTACCAGGCAGTACTCATGCCACCACAGTGAGGCCCAGACCAATTCACCAGATTATATTAGCTGAACCAGCCAAGCCGAATATGATATTATCAGCAGATGGTGGTTCTGTGGAGAGATAGTCGTCTTTCTCCTAGCTATACACATGTTAGTGAGCGAAATATCTTAGGATTATTCTTATCTACAGCAGGATTTAATTTGATTTCACAGTAATTGGAAAGCAGTGAGTGTGTGTGCTGTTTTAACTGGAAATATGGCATGGAATACAATTTTAAAATCTTTATTTTCTCCGCATGAGATTGTGGGCTGCCGGATTTGATAGCGTCTCGCAATCTAAACCAGTCACTATGTAAGCCAGAAAAAAACTGCCTGTAAGGAATACCTCTCTAAAGACGGTGATTATTCTCAGATGCATACATAAGTATCTTGCGCTGTGAGGAATGGCATGATATATGGTGATCACTGTCTGCAAGCGTGCAAAACCAGAATGTGGACGCAAACATTGACAAAAACAACCAAATACCACTAGGATGTCCGTGACGTCAATCTGCACACTTGTATGTGGTAGGTCTATATGGTGGTAGAGGAAGTATGGAAATATTACAAGCTGTAAAATGTGTAATCATCACGTGCGAAACGTAGGTGTCTTAGCTTTTAAAAATGGCAAAACATGCCGTGTTCTTTAATCGATTACTTATATTAAGTAAGATATGATTGTGGAACCCTCGCTATCTGCGATCGTAACATGGCAGATTACACTGAGATAAGTATGTAATTGCAATGCTTTTAAATGAGGACGACCCGTTGATATTGAATGTAGTGCTGTGCTTGCCTGCCTCTCACCAGATAGTGATCAACGTGTTCGCCAGGTCCAGCTATGTGTGTGGCCGCACAGGTTTGTGTCACCATGGTACTTCTGGTTTCCATGGTGCAGGCTGGGCGACCTGGTGGTGTACACCAGTGCCCGAGTGGCCAGTGTACATGCCAGCAAAATCAGAGACATGGTGTACACGTGGACTGTACATCTCACACAGGTCACATACCAGAGTTCACGGTGACAGGGGTCACCTACTGGACCCTCAGCCTTGTCTCCAGCAACATCACCAGATTACCAAAAAACAGCTTCCAAGCAGTGTCAGTGCGAGTGTTAGAGCTGACGGGGAACCCCCTGTGGCGAGGTGGGGTGCACACCAAGGCGTTTGTTGGATTAGACAATGTCACAGAAGTGATGGTGATGAACGAGTGCGGTCTACAAGAGATACCCTCCAGATCGCTGGCTCGACTCCGGAGACTCGAGTCTCTCCGCATTAGCAGCAATAACATCAAGAGCATCGAAAGTGGAGTCTTACGTCATAATAAGAGACTAACAGAGCTGCACTTATATAAGAACCACTTAACACGTCTTCACAAACGAGCATTTCAGAGCTTATCACGGCTAGAAAACCTCAAACTATTTGGTAACCTTTTGACCGCCCTCCCTGGGGGGTTATTTAGAGGGCTGCGTCACCTGGTGAACTTGGATTTATCGGCAAACCAGTTGTCAGATCTTCCATCTCGTCTATTTAAAGGATTAGACAAGTTAACGTGGCTGGAGCTCGCTAACAACCAGCTGAAGTATTTATCAAAGGATGTGTTCAAGGGACTTCGAGGCTTGAGGTACTTGAGGCTTGACGGTAACCCGCTGATGAGCGTGGCACCTGGTGCATTAGGTCCTCCAAGGAACCTCACCCACCTTAACCTAGATGTGGGGAACATCACAGAACTCTCCGTGGATGTGTTCAAAGGCCTGAGGTCCATTGAGTGGTTAAGTCTTGGTGATGTGAGTAGAGCCAGCCTGCCATCGGGTCTTCTGGGGGACATGGCAAGGCTCAAGTTCCTGCTGCTCTTTGATCCAAGTCGTGTTCTACGTGATGTCCCGCTGGACGTGTTCTCCTCCTCTTTGGACTTCTTTCAGCTGATACTACAGGTGGAGCCGTTATCAGACTGTCACTGTAACACACACTGGGTGGTAGAGGTGACCGGTAAAGGAGCCAGTGTACAGGGTCACTGTGCCCAATCACAGGCCGTGAAATGCTCTCCAGGGCGCTACCTTGGAAACATGCGGCACAGCACAGGACGTAATGTAGGCGGAAAAAAGAGGCGCCGAAAGAAGAAAAGAAAACACCGCGACAATAAGCGACCAAACCTCCTGTAATAATATACAATGTATGAACAATAAGCGAAATATCACACTGACACCAAACCGTCCCTGAGCATATTTAACCATTAAGTTGTGTGCGTCACGCAAACTGAGCTTTGCATTTGTGTCTGACCTTAATTGGACAAAATATGAATAAGTGACTCCTGCAGATGATGTGATAGAATCTGAAATAGTGGATTATGTATTTCAAGGTGCAAGAGGAACAAATGAATAAGGCTCCAGCTCACTTCTTGTGCACAGCTATGTAGGCTAAACTAGGCCACCTGGGCACCTCGTGAGTATTATGACGTAAAGCTGATAAAGCTGCCCAGAACATAACATTAGCAATTCCAGTTTTACATGAAATAAGATATGCAAACAGTGTTAATGTGAATGCGATATGGGGAAATACAGAAAGCGTCCAATGAATAAGGTGTCAGCCTTTAGGCAAACACGTGATTATTGTTATATTTTACCATATCGCACGAAAAATGAAGAGCGTTTGTATTTTCTGACACGATTAGGTCACACATGACATAACTGCCATGCATTGCAGTTCAAACAACAACTACAGTGCGATATGGGCTGGTTCTATATGATACACGCTTCATAGTGAAAACCACTGCATAGAGTGTGAGGAAAAATAAATACTATCTGATAATTCATCTCGGTGAACGCTGATTCACTTTGCGTTGTCTATTGCTTTCGCAATACTCGCCTCAAATTCAATGCATGTCATCTGATACTGTAGATCTGGTAATATTCGCGAATGTCGCGAAGAGGACAAAAATAAATAAAAATTCGCGAATTCTATTTTTTGTAAAAAGTCGCAAAATCAGAAAATCGCGAAAATTTTATCGCGCGAAAATTGCCAGATCTGCGGTATTAGAATACATCATAGTCAAGCAGAAAAGAGATGGGAATTGCAATAGTTTTACAAAGTATAATAACTCAAACGAATAAATCTCACAATGTCTTTCCAAAAAATATTTGAAATCTATTTCCAAGTGTTTTAGGACAACCTCCTGCTGCTAGCCCGCCGTTGCAGTCCCAGCCATAAAACAACATTCTGTCTCGTGTTTTTCTAAACATGACCACTCAGGACACACGAGATGTCGACCAGTTGCTCGATCAATGTTGGCCCACCGTCTGCGACGCTGACCCGACATTGATTCAACAATCGTGTTTGCTGGGTACTGAAGTCAGTCAGTCCTCTCCTGAACAACCTGAGCGACGTATATCATGTATATTGTGTGGTGTATTCTGTGAACATGATAAGCCTCCGACCATATTAAAAAAAACACTCGTACTATTTACCTTTTTTACAACAACTGGATACTAAGATCACATGTAGTCTTTGGGTTATGTGCTGTTTATTAACCCTTTCAACTGTTTATCAGGAGATTCAATCACAGTTATAGGGAATGAAATGATTGTTAACCCTTTTACCGCCGGTGCCGCATGTATTCGGGTTTTCATTTTTTATTAGCACCACATAATAAACATGTTAGAGATAAAATGTGGCATCAACTAGCAAGATTTGAAAAGAGTTCACCTCTATTTTGTCAAATCTGAATAACTTTCACTCACTTGAAGTTGTGGATCGCGTCAGCGAGACACAACTTCAAGTGGGGGAAAATTCAAATTGAATAATTTGGCGGTTAAAGGGTTAAACATCAAGATTTGCAAATGATTGGTCTCAAATTAAACAGATATGAGTAATTTTCACCCACTTGAAATTGTGGGTCGCGGTAACAGCGTATTTTACACAGGTTCTGACATTCAAGCCCTGGCGGTCTGAGGCCGAGAGTGTATACTCGTGCTTTCTGGGTATACACATCAACATGATCAATCTAGTATTGTCATCAATGTCAACGTTCAACAAAATCGTTTTCATCAGATAAACGTCTAATGTGTGATCAATTGTGCAATATAATTTGTTCTGTATTTTAACCCTTTCATCACCCAAATCCATTCGTGTATGCCTACTGACATAATTCAGCTTGAGGATTTATTTGACAAATTATAACCTCATATGCTCGGTCTCAGTGTCACAAAGGTTAATTTTGTATCTCAATCGACAATTGACAATATCAGGCTATGAAATACTAAAGGTATTTACGGTTTAGATCGGTTGAGCTCTATCACTTTTTAGTTTATTTCATTGCATTTAATTTGAATAAACCTAGTCTAGCCGATGCAGGGTTGTCCGTTTTAAATTACCCGACTGTAATGAGAGATCTTTTGTATTACACGTATCCGTCTCACTTGAGATAAAACATGTTAAGTGTGACTTCCACCCTTTAATGTCAAATGGACGTGCCTTTTATTCACATGTTTTGTGTTGTTACAAAAGTACCAGAGTACTAGAATAAGATTATCAGACGAGTTTTTATTTTTAACATTGATATATATATAACATGATAGGAAAAAACGGCACAGTATCAAATTTTTTAGACAAATGTGGATTTTTTTCCTTTTTAATTTTTGTTCTTTTATTTTCATTTTATACTCGTGGGATAAAATGGTGCGTTTGCCACGGCTGTACACTACCCTCCCACATAACGTGTCACCCCCCAAACCCCAACCCCCCCCCCCCCCCCAGATTACCAGTGGGCGATGCTCGTCCTCTCACATGAGAGCAGATTTATTGTCTCACAACGATGGACGTGTTAGAGTTTGGAGGACACACGGCGAGGGTTTTCCCCCTGAGAAACTCAGAAGACACCACCCAATCCGTCATAGCTTGGAAGTGCATCGGTCGGGGGGGGGGGGGGGGGGGGGGGGTGACACTTCGTGTACGAGCTTAGTGTAATTTTTTATGTCTTTAGACACCCTTGTCTAACTTCTACACTACGTGGCATATCTTTAATGAATTATATTTATTGAAAAAGTGTATATCCCATTAAAACACTCTGGGCTTTGAATTCATATATTATAGTTGAGTATTGTTTGAAATCACATCGTTTTAATTTCTATTTAAGTGGGAATCGCGGAAGAAACTCTCACATTACTGTGACTAAAAGTGTGAGGAAACTACTGAGTGTGAGGAGGGTAGCTAATTAAATGTGTAAAAAGAGCTGCCCTACTTGAGGTCGTCATTGACGCCGTTGAAATACTACAACTATTAATTATCCAACAGTTAAGTTATGTTATTTCAATTTCCACCCACTTGAAATCGTGTATCGCTACCGCGACTCACAACTTCAAGTGGGCAAAAATTACTCATATTTGTTAATTGGAGTCACATAAAACATTGGCAAATCTTAATGTTTAGACACAATACCGGTGATTTTTTCTGCTAATAAAACCAATATACAAACGATTAAAATCGTGCCTAGCGATGAAAGGGTTAAAATATAGGACCGTGAGACAGCTCATACACGCCTGTCTGGCTATAATTTAGTGGAGCAGAGCTTAAAGGGTCTTCAGCATATGAGCGCTGCCAGCTATATCTATATATTTGGAGAATATCATTTTTATAAAAGGTATATCTGCTACAACAATATTAATAAAAATTGTGCACTGGGGGGGGGGGGACTATGTGATCATTTGATCCAGGTATTGTACCATTTGAACCCCTACCAAGGCCTTTTGATTTATTTGTTCTTCCTCCCCAGCAAACACAAGAGATTGGCCCAGTGTTGGTTTAATGTTGGCCCACCGTCCTCGAGGTTTGTCAACATTGAACCAACATTGGGTCGACGTCTTATGTTTGCTGGGTCGCTATCACATGGCACCGTTAGGGCTCAAATATCATGGTCGGGGCTTGAACCTTTAAGTGCTAAGCAAGACTATAGCCTTTCCGTTTTGTGCCTTAAAAAATAAAATGCATATGAGAAATAAGCAGTAAATTTGCAAAATTGGCATATATCATGATTTAAAATGTACGGATATAAGGATTTTTTTACCCACCTGAAGTTGTTGGTCACGGTGGCGAGACGCAACTTCAAGTGGGTAAAAATTAGGATTCTATGACTTAGTGCTTTAAGGGTTAAATTAGCACATTGCCCCAAAACACATACTATTTTTTATATATTAGAATTGACAATCTCTTGATTAGGAGAGTGATTTTATTGCTTAAGACGCCAGTGATACATATAAGTCACAGAGTTATTAATGTAAGTCATAGAGCTATCACGTAAATCACTGACTCAGAATATATGTTTATGTCTGAAAAATAGTTTGTAGTACATTGTAGCAGGCCGTACAAGTATAATTATTTTGGAAAGTATCTCTATAAAGTGGAGACATTCTGGTGGAACAAGACCTTTTGTATTGTAAAAAAACTGTATGCCCCTGATTAACCTTTGTAAGCTCAATTATTTGCTATTATTGTTAATTTATTTCAAGCTTGAATTGCTGACGCAATATCCAGCTTCAAATGACGAAAATTATTTGTTTCTATGAAAAACAGACAGCTTCCAAAATGACTTATTATAATAAGTGAGCATTTTTTGCAGCACATTTATTTGTTGTGGTGACGTTTCATTTGATTGGAAGCCAGCTAGAAGCGTTATATATACGAGCCTAGCAGGACAAGGGTTACGTCAATCCTATGGCACCGTCTAAACCCACAGGACACTACATCTGTATATACTTAACCCTTAGAACGCGGTAATATGTTGGTATAAACCATGGAGACCAAAGAGTTTTTTCGATTTGAATGTGTCTTAGTGGGCTATTTCTAAAATACCTATGGTATGGGTCTGCGGCCATTATAGATTATATTTTAATTCTTTTAGTGCGGGGACCGTCTTTATACGTCTGAATCTGAAGTCTACATTCGTCAGATTCTGACGTATCAAGACGGTCCACGCACTGAAAGGGTTAAGGAAATATTGTGATGTGTTTTTCCATAATGGTACATTTCTAAAAGAAATAATGTACACCTCTAACAATTTCATCAAGTACGTAGGACCAATGTTGTTTTAATGTTGGCTCGCCGTATACGTCACTGGTCAAACATGTAAGCAACACTGGGTAAACACTTCCCATTTGCTTGTAAAACAGCAGCTCGCAACTGTATTCAAAATAAGTTACGTGATCATGGTGATGGTCGTGTTAACGTAGTTCATCGTAACAGCTATGATAATATGATGTACAGTGTAATAGTCCAAACAATATGAAAAGTGGCTGTGCTAAATTTACACACATGACACCCTCTCATAAGCAAAAGCAATTGACACGTATTTGAAAAACAAATTCTGATAACAAAGTGCTATATGTGATGGTGTTATCTATTTCAAAACGTTCAGCATGAAATTGACATCACTGACGAACTTGAAAGAGAAATATATGTAACGTTACTTTATCTGGATCAACACCATGATTTTTCATATATTGATCCTTATACATTATTTTTAAATTCACATTTACCTATAGTATTTTTTTTTAAATCTCCCGGACTTTTCAGACCACGTAAAACGATGTTTACAATGACCAATGCTCTATATTCCGCATCGTTTTGCCCCGAGATGTCATGATATACAATGAGTTTCGATAAAGTATTGAAAGGGCTTAGTGACCACAAATTTGGAGTGAGATCACTTTCAGATATTTATTTAATTTTAGGATATCCATAGCTATATATTGCTGAACGATGGTGGCATGTATCTTATGTCTTTTGCATCTTAGCCATTGTGATGCTGAATCGTTTGTTTCTTTTCTTCATTCACTTGAAACCAGAATTGCTGTTCCGGCTTCAAATGACGACAAATATATATTTATGCAAAATAAACATCTCCAATATTGAGGATTAACTGAGCGTCTACCAAAAACTCTTTTACCAAAATTGGTGATATTTCTATTGATGTAAAACAAGATTGCAATCGTATATATATATATATATATATATATATATATATATATATATATATATATATATATATATATACGGTTCCAGCAGCACAAGGGTTAACCCATCTATCTGTGAATGTTATCATGCATGTTAGATATCACCCTAATTTACCGAGGAAATATATTTTATGCAGTGCAAAGGCAAACAGCAGTAGCTGCTCAGTTTACACGTTAACAGCTACTGTTGTTTGCCTTTGCTTGGTAGCTCAGTCTAGCAATGGATACTGGGGTGCAACCAGTATTTACTGTGATGTAATTGTTATCCTGATCTGTGACATGATATATCAACCATAGCAGGCAGAGGGTCGTGTGTGCCACTCAATTGAGTGGCACACGTGACCCTTTGTCTGCTAGGGGGTCGTTATTACACATATTGTAGCCGCCGTATACATTACCTGAAAGTGATGACATAACATGAATAAATGATGCATTACATGTACATGGAGTTCAGTGTTTCAAAATATCGCCCTGCAGGGACCAAAAGGTCCAATCTATATCTTGCTAAAAGTGTGGATATAACCCTTTGCTTCCAGTAGGACGTCTTAGAGTTGAAGGGACACACGAATGAACAGATCCGGTTTACCATAGGGTAAACTGTAAAGTCGAATGATAAATCTATATAGGCCTATCTATATAGGCCTATAAATTTGCACCATTGTCTAAGCAAGTACAAGAAATTACAATTTAATGAACGTATTTGCATGAAATTTTTGCCAGAGGTGAGTGTTTCGGGCTAAGGAATAACCGATTAGATTTAGGGTATGATCCGGATTTGTATCCGAATCAGGGTTCCGGATTCACAATCCGGATCGCACGGATTTGCATGAAAAAATTACCAGAGTTTTGTCTCGGGCCAATGAGCAATCATCTGTTACCTTGTCCCAGCATTTAACCAACACTTGCTCCACCGTGCTTACCAAGTTTGGTTTAACTCCTTTTAACCTCTAAGCCCGACAATAGTCGTTTTAGTCCGTTTTATTAGCAGGTCAAATCACAGTCATCGGGAATGAAATGAGTGTTTAAACATCAAGATTTGCAAATGTTTGGTCCCAAATTCGACAAATATGAGTATTTTTCACCCACTTGAAATTGTTGTGGGTCACGGTAGAGAGACACAACTTCAAGTGGGTGAAATTTTAAATAAAAATAATGAGGCAGGTGACTGACGTTGGCTTGCTTTTATGAGCTGGAGATTAGTCTTATGTACCCTGAAGGGCGGGGGCCCTAGGGTAGTGGTTAGCACCGCTGCCTTTCACGCCAGAGTTCGGGGTTCGGTTCCCGGTCTCGGCAGTTTGAAAGAAACAAAAAATGTTTCTTCCCCATCCACGTGTGAAAGTCAGTATTGTGGGGAGCCTCCATGACCGAGGGGTAGCGTGCTCGGCCTCAGACCGCCAGGGCTCGAATTTCGAATCCTGTGTCTGGAGGACAGTGTCATCTCAATCATCTCACCATCCTCAGGAGGTTCTCCTGGCCCAGTTTAGCCTATATGTGCACAAAGGTGGCCTAAAGCCCGATTCATTTCATTTCATGTACCCTGAAAGCCCTGTACCCTGGCCCAGTTTAGCCTATATGTGCACAAAGGTGGCCTAAAGCCCGATTCATTTCATTTCATGTACCCTGAAAACCTTAACTATGATCCCCTTTTCTCAGGCCTGGCTCATCGCGTCTTGTCCAACCAAGGGAGGATCTACGCAAAACGCAACTTTTCACGTGTCGCACACAACGTGAGAGGTGCAGATGGGCTCATCGTTGAAACCGCATTTTTAAAGGATTCAGAAATGCGCATAGATCATTTTCAAGTCATAATATCAACAGGATAACATTTACACTAACATAACTACCGAAATATGATCATCATGGTGAAACAAACGGCGATGATGTATTCATGAGTCTAAAACTATTATCAATTTTTCGTTGCAATTTTTAAAACTTAATTTGTTACAATGGTCATCTAGTTTTTGCTACATTTAAAAAGAATTTTCACCCACATGAAGCTGTGTCTCTCTACAGCGACACACTGCTCAAAGTGGGTAAAAATTACTAACATTTGCTTAATTTGATAATAAACATTTGCAAATCTTTGATTTTTAACACACAATAACATTTATTTAATCCGCTAATAAAACGTATGAAAAATGACTGTAGTCGTGTCTAGCGTTTCAAGGGTCAGTCATAATCCATACTTCTTGGTTCTGGCTGCCATATACTGGATGTGATATCATGGCGTTCAGAATCCTATATTTGCAATTTTTCTACCCGTCAATTTATGTCATGTGGCTTTTGCACTGATGTGTTCTGCGCAATCTCTGCAAGCAGCATGCTGGTGTGATGCCGGTTCATCGTCTATGATGCTGGCCCACCATCAACCCAGCTTTATATCCGAATATGGTGTTGTTGCGGATATATCTAGGCATTTGACAGGCAGTGAACCCCTTCACTTCATCACACAAACTCAGACAAACGTCCCATGACATACGCTTTGTAACAAAATCTTTTGAAAGCTGATCACGTGAAATGCACCGAGAGGTCTCAGCGACCTCGCGGTGTGGAAACAATGCTGTTTAAACGTTATATCACCGTTTGAGAAGTTGTCCCATCATTGCGTGAGCATCTGTTTTACCCTTTCAGCGCGGGTATCGTCTTTTGACGTCATAGTCTGACGTCTGTAGACGTCAGACTCTGACGTCTAAAGTCGATCACCGCACTGAAAAAGTAAAATAATTATAAAGAGCGTAGACCCATAACATAGGTATTCAAATGAAACGGAAAGAGCTAACTGAGACATTAATGATGATTTCAAATTGACAATAAAAACCCTTTGGTCTCCATGGCTTATATACAAATATTTTAGCTTTGTAAGGGACAGTTACGGTTGCTGGATTGCACAGGTCTATCATGAGAGCCTACGCCCCCCCCCCCTCCGGACACTGATCAATTAGATAAGACTCGGGTATAATATAGGAGGAGTATATCTGCTGAACCGTGCGGCAGAAAATAACCCTAGTATCACGGTACTTGGTGCGAAATATAATAGCCGCGGATGACAGTACCCCAGTGACGGGTACTGAATACCCTGAAGCCACCCAACGCCACGGAAGGTAAATGACAGTCTGACAAGGCACCTGGACCCAATGTTGGTACAGTGTTGGGCCGACGTCAAAGACGTCGACCCAACATTGTACCATCATTGTGTGCACGTGCCCTGTTTTTAGGCAACGTGGTTTTTTATCGAGCTTTTGAATAACTTTCAAATTACTTTGCAATTTGCTTGTCGTCGCCCCGTTCAAAGATAGCAGGCAGGAGTTGGAGTGCAGCGTCAAAAAGCAGTATCTCCTTACTTTACAAATGAGCAGATGCTGCCTTTCGGCTTTGCAGACCAGAGGGTTTGGCCAATGTTCCGCTACTCTACACAACCCACAACACCTTGTTGATGTAATTATAAAGTTGCACCCCTGAATGGAGCAAAGGTGTAAATTTCAGTAGCCCCGGGCGAGCTTAATAATAATAATAACTCATCGGCCCTTACTACCATTTACCACACAATTCCGAGGAAACTCATATTCCCTTCAGAAAAGCTTGGAACTGTGAACTTTTGTGGTAGCGATGTCTATATGTAGTATACATTATAATTGACGAATGCTGGACAGCAACACTTACTTTTTTTCATCATGACCAAGGAATTTATTTGTTATGTTTTTAATTTTGCGAAAAAACAAAGTACACTTCATGTACGGGACCATGTAAAATGAGTTTTTTTGTGTCCTAAATAACACGTATACCCATGGGAATAGTAGAGGCTCTAATATCTCCATGGTATACCTAACAAGTACGCAATAAGGTATAGACATGTACATAATGTCCATACAGACACTACTGCAACCAGTTTTACCATTATTTATTTATTATATAAATGGGAGTGTTAGGAATTAACCAAAAAATGTTTTTTAACTCACTCACTCACTCACTCACTCACTCACTCACTCACTCACTCACTCACTCACTCACTCACTCACTCACTCACTCACTCACTCACTCACTCACTCACTCACTCACTCACTCACTCACTCACTCACTCACTCACTCACTCACTCACTCACTCACTCACTCACTCACTCACTCACTCACTCACTCACTCACTCACTCACTCACTCACTCACTCACTCACTCACTCACTCACTCACTCACTCACTCACTCACTCACTCACTCACTCACTCACTCACTCACTCACTCACTCACTCACTCACTCACTCACTCACTCACTCACTCACTCACTCACTCACTCACTCACTCACTCACTCACTCACTCACTCACTCACTCACTCACTCACACACTCACCTAGATCCGTGACGGTTGTTTTGCACGGTTATGTCTACCTGAATAGCGACATTCACCTGTTCACGGCCATATCGTTGCCATTATATTAGTGTTATTCAACACCTTTTTCTAAATTTGACAAATTGTGAGGTCTTCGCGTCATTGTGGGGCCCTTTTCACAGAGCGTCGGCTTCGGGGCGTAACCGCTACTTATTCCTTTATCTTTTCAATCACAAATAGTTTTCTAATAGAGTTCAGTGGCATGCTGTATTTAGTAATGATGTGTCATCTCTGACAAGTAGTTATTAACCGCCGCACTCACATCTTAGATCACATGACAAGATGACTCCGTGTTGTTTTAATGTTGGGCCACCGTCTGCGACGTTATCCCAACATTAACATAGCGCCTAACACGGGGTTTATGTATCATGTTTTCTCAGATGGCATAATCTTTTAAAAATGCCCCTTTTTGTCGAAAGTTTCTGTGGGTTTCTCAGCGATCGATGCTGTTAGTGTCTTGGAATAAACAATACTGAGTGGCAGTGCGGGGATAGCTGGCCCAACACTGAGACAACCTTGACCGAACGTCACGTTGTATCCGGGTCCCACTTTCACCTCATGGGTCTCTAAATTAATACTTAACAATTTTTAATCATTCAATTGAAAATAGTTACATTCCGTAAAATTAACTGGAAGTATTGCGGTTCTTCTAAAACCGAATATATTCTGAATTTAAATTCAATTTAATTTAGTAACGGAGATCGCAAACTTAAACATTTTAAAAATAATATCATAAATAATGCTATCTGCTCAATAGCCCCGCATTGATACAGTACATAAAGTACAGCCTGCTACAACAAGTCATAGGTCACACAGCACTGGGGTTCAGTCAAGTGGGCTGCACAGTGATTTGTACACATCATAGACACAATGACTCGGCTCGTTGAAGGACGATAATTCGAAAAGTATAGCGATTTTTTGCCATAATAAAGAAGAATGGGATACTTTGTTGGTAAATTAAAGGAGTGTTGTCAACAGATAAGCTACAATGCTGCGAGTTCCCATCTCATATACAATCATTTAATTTAATCATTAGATTTCAGAGCTAATTGTTTTATATCTTATATACAATCATATGATTTAATCATTTGATTTAATCATGTCAGACTGAGCTTTCAAAGCTATTAGTTTAATATATTATATACAATCATTTGATTTAATCATTTGATTTAATCATGTCAGACTGTCCTTTCAAAGCTATTAGTTTAATATCTTATATACAGTCATTTGATTTAATCATTTGATTTAATCATATCGGACTGAGCTTTCAAAGCTATTAGTTTAATATCTAATATACAATAATTTGATTTAATTATTTGATTTAATCATGTCAGACTGTCCTTTCAAAGCTATTAGTTTAATATATTATATACAATCATTTGATTTAATCATTTGATTTAATCATGTCAGACTGAGCTTTCAAAGCTATTAGTTTAATATCTTATATACAATCATTTGATTTAATCATTTGATTTAATCATGTCAGACTGTCCTTTCAAAGCTATTAGTTTAATATATTATATACAATCATATGATTTAATCATTTGATTTAATCATATCAGACTGTCAGAGCTATTAGTTTAATATATTATATACAATCATTTGATTTAATCATTTGATTTAATCATGTCAGACTGTCCTTTCAAAGCTATTAGTTTAATATATTATATACAATCATATGATTTAATCATTTGATTTAATCATGTCAGACTGTCAGAGCTATTAGTTTAATATCTTATATACAATCATTTGATTTAATCATTTGATTTAATCATGTCAGACTGTCCTTTCAAATCTATTAGTTTAATATATTATATACAATCATATGATTTAATCATTTGATTTAATCATGTCAGACTGTCAGAGCTATTAGTTTAATATCTTATATACAATCTTTGATTTAATCATTTGATTTAATCATGTCAGACTGAGCTTTCAAAGCTATTAGTTTAATATCTTATATACAATCATTTGATTTAATTATTTGATTTATTCATGTCAGACTGTCCTTTCAAAGCTATTAGTTTAATATCTTATATACACTCATTTGATTTAATCATTTGATTTAATCATGTCAGAATGAGCTTTCAAAGCTATTAGTTTAATATCTTATATACAATCATTTGATTTAATCATTTGATTTAATCATATCAGACTGAGCTTTCAAAGCTATTTGTTTTATATCTTATATACAATTATTTGATTTGATCATTTGATTTAATCATGTCAGACTGTCAGAGCTATTTGTTTTCAAATGACAAAGCAGTGTGAATTCCGTTCTGGTGACAATACACTCACATCGCAAAAATCAACACAACTTTAGAAAGAATTCTAAACAGCGCAAATGATCTAATTCCACAATTAAGTCAATTCGCTACTATTCAGGAACTTTTATGCTTCCAAATGAATCCGTACAGATCCAATTTAGAAATTCTGGAAATCTATTCCAATCATTTTCATGTTTTATCTGCTTCTTCTTGGTGGGGTGGTGTATATGGCTGACAGTGGAATGGTGAGTGTATCAACACCAGATCGCATTTGATCAAAGTATTGATGAGTACTCTCCACAGACGACATTTTAATGCCGTGATGCAATCAGTCAGATTTCCAGTGTAGATTTAACTGATCCATACATACAGCTCAATTCAAAATTCGACGCAAAAGACGACGTAACATGTGTTCTCTACTGTCCACTGAGGCCCCTAGCAAAGTGTAGATTTAATTGGCACGGTCGGACAACTATCCCATTATTTCTTAGATATTTCTTAGATATTCATAAGCATATGGAGGTCTAATTAGAGTTGTGAAATTCAATTTACCGGCTTTTATATTCAGAGATCAGTGGTAGAGACCGGATAAACAAGGATGGCTATGGTTTGTTTTAACATCTCTTTTTAAGCCCACCCTTGTCCTCTCAAGGAACAAATTGAAAGTTAAAAATATTACTTTCAGGTTCCAGTGCTCCTTTCCATTCAGACATTTGCGCAACAAAATGTAGTTGGTGGGCTAAAAAGGACTCACTAATCTGAAATCCTAATGCCGTTATCTCGCTCCGAGCATCTTATTGAATCATGATAATAAATCTACATCGAAACAGTTCCCCATTTCAATGTCACTGAATTATAGTTAATCAAACCCAAATTTTTCCTATACAAAAAAAATATGTTATAAGCATTATACCCCATCCGGTCGGTCAGTGAACCTACACAGCACTGTTGTTTATTTTGACCCATTTAACCACCAGTGCTCTCAACAGTTCAATTAATTTTACCCAAGTGTAGGTGTGACTCGCTACGTCGATCCACAGCTGGGTGGGAATTACTTGGAATTTAAACTAAGTCACGAAAATATCTGTGCCACGGATTTGAGACATATTAACTTCACTTTTAAAAATTAGGTACACGAGTGCTGAATAAATCACTGAAATCTCATTGGTCGACATCAGAGCTATGGGCCAGCAAGCATGAGACACTGACCCAATGTTGGGTTGAAATTGGTCCACCGCTTACGACGGTGATTCAACTTCAACCCAACATTGGGTCAATGTCTCATGCTTGCTGGGAGGGATTGATGTTCATACCAGGGAGCTGTTTATAACCGGTCGACAACTAGAGTTCACTGTCCGCTAGAAACCCGTTTTGTTCATTTTGATTGACGATCAGCGATCAGTGTCAATGTATTTTTCTTTATAAAACTATAACCACTCCACGTTGGGGGGGGGGGGGGGGCTAAGGGTGTTGACAACTCACATTGTGTCTAAGTTTTGCGTGGAGATTATTTTTTGGCATTATTGATGGTGACGTTAGGCTTATCACCCAGCTAATACGAGACGTTCTCTATCAATATTGGTTTAACCCTCAAAACGCCGAAATATGTTTATATAAAACACAGAGAGGTTATTTTCAATTTGAAATCACAGTAAATGTCTTAGTTAGCTCTTTCTGCTTCATTTGAATACCTATCTTATGGATTTACTGGCATCATAAATGTTTTACTTTTTCATTGCGGGCATCGACTTTAGGCGTCAGAACCTGACGTTTATGGACGCCAGATTCTTACGTCTAAAGTAGGTATCCGCATTGAAAGGGCTACGGATAGGTCAACGTCGAAGACGGTGGGCCAAAGTTAAACTGAATTTGGTTGAACGTCTAGTTTCTGCTGGGAAGCCGCGTCGTGTACATGCCTCATGGACGGATGGCAGCAGTGGATTTGGGAAAGAAAGAAATGGGTGATTCGCGAATAACACATTGATACATTGATACATTGTAGAAGAGAATAATATATACAATAATATGTCAGGATGACTCCCGTTAGGGCTCGAGAGAGTCGCTGGCATGGAAGCAACCATAGTATGAAATGATAGCAGATTTAAAAGACTATGATGTAGTAATTCACAATACAAAATTATTATACAGAATACAATGCAGCTTGTCATATCAAATTATTTTATATCGACTATAAACATGATATTGAGCCTAATATACGACGTGGTTGTGAAAAAAAACACATAATATATGCTGTTGTTTATTCGATAATTGATATATTTAAAAACATGATAATGAGGACCATATGGAATGTGGTTATGAAAAAATAACAAATGTTGTTTATTCGGCGTTCATGATTTATTACAAAATAAAAAAATGTATTCAATGAATTACTTAAAAATAATTAATTACAATATCAACTTTAGACGTCAGAGTCTGACGTCTGTGGATGGTCTAAAGTCGATCCACGCACTGTAATAGTAAACATAGTTATAATTGTCGTAGACCCATAGCATAGGTATTCAAATGAAAAGTTTTGTTAATTAATTTAAAATACAATTTTAGTAGTGCTGCTGCTATTTTCCTCCCCTTCGATTATGGATGGCTCGCATCCCTGCTATGATATTTGGGCGGATGTAGGTTCATAATTTTTTAGGATTTTTTTTGAAAGTCAAGGAATACAATAAAACACACGATACCTTTATTCGACATCATTATCATGCACAATTCAAAATGGCCGCCATGAAATCACTGAAATTATCATATTTTTGTCAATAATTCAGAGAAAGACGATATTATTTCAGCATAACATAAGTTTTCAGTATCAGGAATGCGATAAAACACACGATACCTCTATCTGACGTCATTATTATGCACAATTCAAAATGACCACCATAACATAACTAAATTAATCACATCTTCCTCACTATTTGAGCTAGAGGCTTGCTTGTTTCGCCAAATCATTATATGTTTGTTAGCAGGGAAAACAATGCCACTGTTTCTAACTTCTTTCGAAATCAGAGTCGTGCATGAAATACTACATTAGATAAAAAACGGTTATGCTGAATGTTCTTTTCTATCCATACCAAAGCACAGAGAAACATGAAGCGGTGGCCCTGGTGTAGTGCTTCATGTTGTTTGACCGTCACATCGAAGATTATAGGTTTGTCCCCGCTCTGGTACGGTGGTTTAAAAATGTTTCTCTCCCACACACTCCATGATTCAGTATTACGGGGAGCCTCCGTGGATGAGAAGTAGCGTGCTTGCTCTCAAACTGCTAGGGCTCGATTATTAAATTGTGGGTCTAGACTGCAGTACCATCCTATTCATCTCACTATCCTTGGTGTGTAGTAATCCAGCTGTTTCAGCTTAGTCTGTATGTTTGTACGTATAAATGTTTGAACAAATAATTTATTCATTGCTAAAACTGAAGAAAGTACTTACATTCAACGAATATGTGAGAACTTTAGTGATTTCATGGCAGCCATTTTAAATTTTGCTTTTTGTTAAACCCCTCCAGAGTGAGAAACCCACCCCCCTAGCTATTATTACAGGTATAATGCATAATCAAACGAAAAAAAATATCAGCCAAAACAAGGTTACATAACAAATCCAGAGTTGACTGCCGGACTCTAACTGTTGATGTAGATGTACATCATTCATTGTCGAAATGTTTATTTGTTAGGATCGGCATGCGCACAAAAACACCTTTATGAATCATTCGAATTGTTTTTTGTTTAAGTTTAAAAATCCGGTAAAATTGACGAATATATGATAAAGTTATAAATGGTTTATAGTGTTGTTAGTGGTATTAAAATAATGTTAATTAATTACACCTATTGTCTATGATATCTCATTCCCTATTTAATTAACATTTGATCTCAATTCTAAGTGGTTATCTATAATTAGTCCCAGGTAATTTAATTCACCCACACATTCTATTATTGTGTTGTTTATTTTCATTTTTGGAACAAAACATGTACTTTGATTCCAGATTATTTAGATATAGTTTGTTATTATTAATAACCAGATTTTACCTCTTTCATCGCGAGGACCGTGGACGTCAGAATCTGACGTCTAAAGGCGAAGAATTACAAAAAAAATATAATGGCCGAAGACCCATAGGTATACAAACGAAGCAGAAAGAGCAGACCGCGACATTTATGATGATTTCAAATTCAACATCAACCTTTAATCTCTATGGTTTAAGTAGAAATATGTATTTATTTAAGCATTGTCAGGGTTAATAGATGATGTCCCTATGACACACCAGCTGATGCAACAGTTCTTCATCAGTGTTCATGTGGAAGCAGGCCTATATTTCCATCATAAATCTCTCCCTGATCCAGTTCAATTTTACTTTGACTTTGCATCCTAATGTCTAGAAAGTGATTGCAGTTCAGGCACACTGCTGAATTATTTGTTTCTATTTTTCATTCATTTCAATCTGGAACTGCTAACGCGATTTCCTGCTTTAAATGATGAAAAAACATTTTTATCTATAAAAAATAGAGACACCATCTATAATGGATTATTTGATCAGCCGAGCATCTATTCCAAACTATGTTATCAATTTCGGGGTCATTTAATTTAGTTCAACTCCGCAACATTTGACCGTAAAGGGGGGTATTGTGAGCACCTTAACTTTAATTAGCTATTCTGGGCAAATACATGAAGTGGTCATTTTTTAATTTGATTTGATCGAATGTTAGTACGATTAAGCAGTAATTCATAATATTAAATAACTTAATTTAAATAAAATTAAATAATTAATTTAAAAAAAATTATGTTGAAAACATGCCCATATTACCCATGCGTGTGGCAAATATGAGCATGTGTTGTGTGGAATATGAGCATAGGTAATTAATTTCCATTTTGACAATTGGGTATTATGAGCACTTTGTCATAAAAAGGGCATTTTCCGAAATGTTTATTTGATGAGTAGTTTACCAAACAGAAGTGACACTCGTGTACCTTGATATGACCCAAATATTATTAAAGCAGAGATCAGTTTTTTTCATTAAGTATAAGTGGTTAGAATGGTTTCCTCTCATGATACCTGGTGATTTCTGGACGTACGAACAAATCAAATGTAATGTAATTTTTTAATTAAACAGCCCGAAAACTACATTCTGTCATAATTGGACTACTTTTTCAAAAAAAATTCTAAAAATTGAACGAGTTCATGTCCGTGTCATGAATATATTACAAACCAAATTTTACCCAATTCACGTTGTTATCGAGAATATTACAGCCAGTGCTCATATTACCTACTATGCTCATATTACCCCCATCTTACCCTATATACGCTGCCGGTATCATAAAGGTTAACAACGCAGATCTGTGATCTACCATTCCTCGAATCCCATCAGCTGATCAGCGTTACATTGCACACACGTGTCCAAGTGAACGAAGCGCTGATTTTTAACCCTTTAATCGCCGGTGTCGCATATATTCGGGCTCTCGTTTTTTTAGCACATTAAGTACCACCTTTTAAACATGTTAAAGATAAAATATGACATAAATCAGCAATATTTGAAAACAGCTGACCTCCATTTTGTAAAATCTGAATAATTTTCACTCACTTGAAGTTGTGGATCGCGTCAACGAGACACAATTTCAAGTGGGTGAAAATTCAGATTGAATAATTTGGCGGTTAAAGGGTTAAAACGTTTGTTATTAGGGCTAAATTATTCATTTTACTTACCTTAAAATGTTTTATTTACGAGTGTTGGCTTTGACCACCTGAAGTGTTAAATCATTGAAAATAAAACTGTCAGCCTTTGGTAAACATGATAATATTACAATTATATAACTGAATTATAGATCAGAATGCATCCAGATAACTAGCATCATTCAGCACCCAAATGAGCGATTCCGAGGAAACGCAATGCGATGGCCTAATGTAGGTTAAATGCTCGGCAGACGATCGTCCACTCAGCAACAACCTTCGCCTGATTCTCAATTGAGAAGAATTTCACAGTTTTAATCTCAAAATATAAGGTTGCAGTTAGGGGGTTCACATATGTAGCCATTCTTTATTTTATTTTCAATAACCTTTTTCTTAGAAAACATTAGGGGGCCTATGTATAGATATACAAATGAATGGGCGACTTACAATCTGAACCATAAAGTAGTTCAGTTATTTTTAAACTGAAAAGGCGTTGTGTGGTATTTATTAGTGAGATGACAGATCGATAGTGGGCGATAATTGAGATTTGCCGCGGGTTTGTTGGTAATCGCTTTTCAGGGGAACACCTGTCGCTCTCATTGTCAGCGTTGGCGCAGTATTTTTAGACAGCATTGCCGACATCTGCAGAAGAAAAATCTATGTAGGATATGAGCGAGGGTGTGGTGTCTCAACTTATCTGATCACAATACGTAGTAATCATATAGCTCTCCGGGGTGTCTACTGACATGGGTGTGCCACCGAGATCTCCCAGAATATAACAGACGCTCCCCGATGATAGCTTATTTCTGGGCCAGCGTCGTAGACGGTGGCCCAGCATTAAACCAGCATCGCACAGTACTCACTGAGTATAACACCACCTGACACAATCAACTTCAAAGCGGCCACTTCACCCTTTTACGCCTTTATCTTGTTCATTTCAGCTTTAACATTGTGAACTGTCCTATGATACAGGCGTGAGGATATTTGTGCGGTTCTTTTTAATAGTTTGTTTGTAAACATGGTAAACCAGACCAGATATTTATATATGTTTGTTGCCTATAAGTCAGGTCTGAATCTCTGGAGGATAAGCAGAAGATTCACTATAGTTACTGTCTATACAGAGGGGGGTCACTAGTGATGAACTATGTCACGGCTTTTCATCTTCCCCACATCAAGGCTTGGCTTCTCGAGGCCGCAGACAGGCCTGCAGCCTCGATAAGTCAAGGGAAGATTCGATTTATCAAATATACAGTAAATACGCGACATCGAACCTGTGAAGACTCAGTGCAAGAAACGCTGGCCAGCATTCAGCAAATATAGGGCCAATTCCACAAGGTAACTAGTAAACACAAGCCGTATCTACCCTTTGGTGGTTCAATGCCACATACAATACAATACAATACAATACAATACAATACAATACAATACAATACAATACAATACAATACAATACAATACAATACAATACAATACAATACAATACAATACAATACAATACAATACAATACAATACAATACAATACAATACAATACAATACAATACAATACAATACAATACAATACAATACAATACAATACAATACAATACAATACAATACAATACAATACAATACAATACAATACAATACAAATACAAATACAAATACAATACAAATACAATACAATACAATACAATACAATACAATACAATACAATACAATACAATACAATACAAATACAATACAAATACAATACAAATACAATACAATACAATACAATACAAATACAATACAAATACAATACAATACAATACAATACAATACAATACAATACAATACAATACAATACAATACAAATACAAATACAAATACAAATACAAATACAAATACAAATACAAATACAAATACAAATACAAATACAAATACAAATACAAATACAAATACAAATACAATACAATACAATACAATACAATACAATACAATACAATACAATACAATACAATACAATACAATACAATACAATACAATACAATACAATACAATACAATACAATACAATACAATACAATACAATACAATACAATACAATACAAATACAAATACAAATACAAATACAAATACAAATACAAATACAAATACAAATACAAATACAAATACAAATACAAATACAAATACAAATACAAATACAAATACAAATACAAATACAAATACAAATACAAATACAAATACACTACACTACACTACACTACACTACACTACACTACACTACACTACACTACACTACACTACACTACACTACACTACACTACACTACACTACACTACACTACACTACACTACACTACACTACACTACACTACACTACACTACACTACACTACAATACAATACAATACAATACAATACAATACAATACAATACAATACAATACAATACAATACAATACAATACAATACAATACAATACAATACACTACAATACACTACAATACACTACAATACACTACAATACACTACAATACACTACAATACACTACAATACACTACAATACACTACAATACAATACACTACAATACACTACAATACACTACAATACACTACAATACACTACAATACACTACAATACACTACACTACACTACACTACACTACACTACACTACACTACACTACACTACACTACACTACACTACACTACACTACACTACACTACACTACACTACACTACACTACACTACACTACACTACACTACACTACACTACACTACACTACACTACACTACACTACACTACACTACACTACACTACACTACACTACACTACACTACACTACACTACACTACACTACACTACACTACACTACACTACACTACACTACACTACACTACACTACACTACACTACACTACACTACACTACACTACACTACACTACACTACACTACACTACACTACACTACACTACACTACACTACACTACACTACACTACACTACACTACACTACACTACACTACACTACACTACACTACACTACACTACACTACACTACACTACACTACACTACACTACTACACTACACTACACTACACTACACTACACTACACTACACTACACTACACTACACTACACTACACTACACTACACTACACTACACTACACTACACTACACTACACTACACTACACTACACTACACTACACTACACTACACTACACTACACTACACTACACTACACTACACTACACTACACTACACTACACTACACTACACTACACTACACTACACTACACTACACTACACTACACTACACTACACTACACTACACTACACTACACTACACTACACTACACTACACTACACTACACTACACTACACTACACTACACTACACTACACTACACTACACTACACTACACTACAATACACTACACTACACTACACTACACTACACTACACTACACTACACTACAATACACTACAATACACTACAATACACTACAATACAATACAATACAATACAATACAATACAATACAATACAATACAATACAATACAATACAATACAATACAATACAATACAATACAATACAATACAATACAATACAATACAATACAATACACTACAATACACTACAATACACTACAATACACTACAATACACTACAATACACTACACTACACTACACTACACTACACTACACTACAATACACTACAATACACTACAATACACTACAATACACTACAATACACTACAATACACTACACTACACTACACTACACTACACTACACTACACTACACTACACTACACTACACTACACTACACTACACTACACTACACTACACTACACTACACTACACTACACTACACTACACTACACTACACTACACTACACTACACTACACTACACTACACCTACACTACACTACACTACACTACACTACACTACACTACACTACACTACACTACACTACACTACACTACACTACACTACACTACACTACACTACACTACACTACACTACACTACACTACACTACACTACACTACACTACACTACACTACACTACACTACACTACACTACACTACACTACACTACACTACACTACACTACACTACACTACACTACACTACACTACACTACACTACACTACACTACACTACACTACACTACACTACACTACACTACACTACACTACACTACACTACACTACACTACACTACACTACACTACACTACACTACACTACACTACACTACACTACACTACACTACACTACACTACACTACACTACACTACACTACACTACACTACACTACACTACACTACACTACACTACACTACACTACACTACACTACACTACACTACACTACACTACACTACACTACACTACACTACACTACACTACACTACACTACACACACTACACTACACTACACTACACTACACTACACTACA
>OZ024910.1:70023411-70333411 GCA_964017125.1 Flabesymbios commensalis | reverse complement strand
TTCAGTTTCAGACAATAAAATCACACTCAATTTTACATACGATATATATTTCCAATTTAAAAGTGTTTATACTTCATGTTTCTGTTTTGTGTTACCTACTATGCAATTTAGTTATATATCACAGTGAATTATAAATAGTTACCGCAATTCCTACTTCACAGTGAATAAAAATTACCCAGATTTACAAAATACATAAAAATGTAATATCCTAAATAGAAAACCCAAGGTTAAGCATACTGATTTTCATGGGTAAAAATATTTTATATTGCAATGATGTTAATAAACATATAGGTCACTAGAAGGTAAAGGGTTGAAAGGTTTCCACAGCTTTTCACAACTATAACATTGGCATGGAAAATGACTCCTCTCCATAGAGATTATAAACTACATACCATATCTATAAGGGGCGAAACCATTCCTTTGAAGTAGTAACAAACCCACAGGAGCCGGCATATTACAGCAGAACATCCAATGCTGATTTATTGCTGGTCAGTGGGCCAACATTGAACCGGCATTGCTTCATCTTTCCTGCTCGACATAATCAGTGATAATACCGGGGCAGTTTACCTGCATTCATGGTCTCTTCATAGTAGCTATGATAACAATAGCAGCAGCAGCTGCAGCATTAAAACACTGCATGGGCGGCAGTGATATCAGGAGGGGTACGCCCTGCTTCCTGCTACAAGGGTGAATTTGCTTTCAACCCAGCAGGGAAGGAGGGGTGTCTATTAGTATAATACTTTTATTGACAAAGAGAATCAGTATGATACAAATGTCAGTGTTATAAAAATAAAATTTTAGTGATAACCAGTGATCTTTCTGGTGATAACCACCCCTTGTGATAACGTACGGAGGCTACGCCGTGTGCTGGACGTGCACTTTGTCTTGTAATCATGGTAATGGCAATATAGAGGCATATGGATTTGTTTTGAGCAGCTGACGGAGGGGGGGGGGCGTACGCCGGCTACGCCCAGTGGTGAATAACCCTGTCACACTTGGTCGCACTGAGAAACAAACATCACCGGACAACGCATCCGTTGATGTTCGTCAATGTTCGTTTCATGTTCTCTCGTTGTCGGCACAAACGCTTCGTGTTTGTTACGTTCGCTATATTTAGACATCCGTTTTGTACATGTACTGAGTGTGTTCGTTGTAGATCTTCGGTGGCGTTGTCCGGTGATGTCCGTTTCTTAGTCCGGCGAAGTGTGACAGCGCCTTTAGGATTCGATCTGAGTTGAGTTATTTTAGTCAGTCAACCCGTAGAACATTGATGCCGACTGCAGTAGCTAAAAAGAAAGTATGACTTCAATCTTGAAATAATCATATATGTTGCGGAATAATTTTCACAAAGCCAAGTAATTAATTTTCAATCATCTGAAGTTGTGTGTCGCGGTAGCGAGACAGATCTCGACCAATCCGAAGCCTATGATATATCGCAACTTGTAAGAAAATAAGGGCCTTGAAGGGTAGGCCTATTACGCCATTAGCTGATTTCTAATATAGATTCAATACAAATTAATAAATCGCTATTTTAAGCCCATATCTTTATGACAGAACCCATAAATCAAATTAATGTGTGTGATCTACATCAACCAATAATGCGGGTATGTGAAAGGTATGGGTATGTGAAAAAGGGCTGAAGGGCAAATATAGTTCTTTAGAAGTAAAAAAATACACCTCTTTAACCCTTAAAGCGCTAAATTAATTTGTAAAAAAATCGCAACCAATGGGTTTTTTCACCTTGAAATCATCATAACTGTCAGCGAGACAGAACTTCAAGTGACTGAAAATCCCAATTAAAAAATATGGTGATTAAAGGGTTAACCCTTACAACGCTGAAATATTTTGTATAAACCATGGAGGCCAATCATAAAAATCATAATTGTCTTAGTCAGCTCTTTCCGATTCATTTGAATACCTATGTTATAAGTCTACGGCCATCAGAAATATTTCTACTCTTACAGTGCGGGGATCGACTTTAGTCGTCAGAATCTGGCGTCTACAGACGTCAGATTCTGACGACTAAAGTCGATCCCCGCGCTGTAAGGGTTAATCACAGGGGGTGTCGAGCTATTTAAAAGTGATAAATACACCTCTTTAATCGCAAGGGAGGGGGCGGGGCGATGAGGGGGTGTCGCCACATAGAAATGATTTATAGGTATATATTAAACCTGTAGGCCCTGTCAACTTATCAGGTGATTTGCTTTTATCAATTAACTGATATGACACTGAAGGTAGACAAATGCTGAATAGATATTATAATGATCAGCCCCGTCACATACGCTCAAATATTGTTATTCATAACATAGAGACCAAAAGTTTTTTCAATTTAAAATCATCATACATGTCTTAGTTAGATCTTCCCGTTTTATTTGAATACCTATGATATAGGTCTACGGCCAGTATAATTTTTTTTCAGTCCGGTGAGACACTAGCTTTAAGTCCAGGTGAATTGATTTCAGTTTAGCAAAGTAATTGAATTATGTATATGTCACAATGATCAGTTCTGTGAATTATCGTGTAATGTTAATCCACTGATTATTAGTTTTTAGCAAAAATAAAGACTGTGAATGTACACTCTTTCTGGAATTTCAATAGATGACGATTCAGAGAGAAAGTTCGGACGGTATACTTTTATTACCCTAACACGACATCATTCATCAATCATTTCAGCTCAATATTATAGAAGTTCTCATAAGCTGAAGGATCCAGTTTACGATCCGGATCGCATGAATTTGCATTTAACTTTTACCAGAGGTGTGTCTCGGGCCAAGGTTATTTCAGAGGAGGTTTGCAGTGGTCGGTACTACCGCCTGTCACACCAGAGGTCGCGGCATTCAGATTTCAATGAAACATGACGTTTCTTTGTCGCTCACTCTTAAAAAAAATGAAATGAATCGGGCTTGAGGCCACCTTTGTGCACAAATAGGCTAAACTGGGCCAGGAGAACCTACTGAGGATGGTGAGATGATTGAGATGACACTGTCCTACAGACACAGGATTCGAAATTCGAGCCCTGGCGGTCTGACGCCGAGTACGCTACCTCTCGGTCACGGAGGCTCCCCACAATACTAACTTTCACACGTGGATGGGGAAAAAACATTTTTGTTTCTTTCAAACCGCCGAGCCCGGGAACCGAACCCCGAACTCTGGCGTGAAAGGCAGCGGTGCTAACCGCTACCCTAGGGCCCCCGCCCTGCTCATTCTTAAAGATTATGTGAGGAGCTTCAGGGTACGGGGACAACCGCGCTTGTAGCAACAAAGTGCTAGTGGATTTGTAAAAAAAACACCAAACTCAGAGAGAAGTTGGACCCACCCCTCTCATCTAACACAAAAAGGACAACATTAACCATGCAAGAATTAGCGCGGATCATCAATGCCACATTTAAACATGAAGATTTGCAAATGTTTGGTCTCAAATAAAACAAATATGAGCAATTTTCTTGAAGTGGTGGGTCGCGGTAGCTTACAAGAACTGAGCCATTTGAAGAAACTTTTTCTTTCATAGAATTGTAATTGAATGGACCTCTCTCCCAATACAGATCCGTTATATCTCTGTTAACTCGTTCAAACACCAACTAATGTTTCACTCTCAATTAAAATTAGAACAGTCGTTAACGATATGTGTTCTTGGATGTCTACTTGCAGATGTCAGTCGTGTGTGTGCAATGGAATGAAAAATCTGTTACTGTGATATTATTTTGCAATTTTTAAATATTTATTAACATTTAATCTATAATTACCTGTTAGTCATAATTATTGGACATGTTTATTTTAATTGATATTTTACTTCGAGCATTGCTGTGATTTTAACACTATAATTGCATAATTGTTTCAACATGTTAATAGTGTATATAAAACGGTTATTTTTACATTGAGTAAGTGGTATAGATGCTGGTCACGGTATAAAGGTTAATAGTGTCGTCCAGTTCTTTACAAATAATAACAGACATGTTTCCAGATGATTATCTGAAAACACGGCTGTTATCACTGTAAAAATGTCAAATATGAAGAGAACCCGTCTATGTTTTAGATGAGAGCGCGCATTAGGGATTAACCACTAAAGCGCTAAACTATTTGTCTACGAACCAAATACGACCAATTTTGACCAATTTAAAATCATCATAAATGGTTAGTTAAATCTTCCTGCTTCATTTGAATACCTATGTTATGGGTCTACGGCCATTATAAATATTTGTACTCTTTCAGTGACTTTAGACGACATCAGAATCTGACGTCTATAGACGTCAGATTTTGACATCTAAAGTCAGTCACCGAGCTGAAAGAGTTAATATACATTCGGTTTTTAACTGGGTTATACTTCATGGCCGCCCACAGGTGTTCACAAAGGCAAATAAAATGTTGTCACCTCCCAATTCAGGAAATATTAGTTGCATGACGTCTCTTGTGTTCGGTCGATTGGACCCACAGAATAGTGTAGGCAGGTGCGCGTACTACACCAGCGAACTCAAGTCATTCTGATACAATCGAATGTCCGACTTGCAACTGATCGAAAGGGAAATGCACTTGGTGTTAGATGCATTGGGTCTTTTCCCTAGAAAATAATGAATGTGTGCACTACGTTTGACGCCTTTCTGGGTGTATTTTAATCATATTTAAAGCTGAAAAATTGGCGACGTAACTTTTGAGTTGAGAATGACAGAACACCATGAGCAGAGATGTGATTATATTATGTATGTTTGGGGGGATGGGGGTGACAAAGGCTCAAATTGTCAGCTCTATCAATTTTTACACTTAATACACGAGTTCACAGTTGCACGTACCAAGTAACAAGTAACAAGTAATTTATTCTGATGGTGTACCGTGCGTACAAGCTCGAAAAGGTCGCATCCCATCCAGGTGAGAGCATTGGACCAGAAATCTCATTTTGTATTGCTTTCATTAGCGTTCTTGCTCATAAGAGTTATAATACAGACATTATTATTTTTAGAATACAATTTCAAACATCGAAACAGAAGTCAATACTTGTCATGACCCAAGTCTGCATTTGATCTTGCAATGATTAGTAACAGACACATTTTCAATCTATTCTGATGATGGACATTGTTTGTCATAGTTAGGAAAATTTAGAAACCCCTGTGGCCATATTTAGTATGAATTTGAAGGTTCGCTTTTGTGAAAGAATTCATAATATTCCCAAATGGGATTTGATGGTATGGACCTACGTAAGTCTGGATAGCTCACCATTTTTATTAAATATTATTAATATTTTAAGTGGAAAATGTGTATTCTCTGTCAAACCAGCCAAATAATTTGATCTTGAAGTAGATACTATAAATTAGGGTCATATCAGATTCAGTTTTATTTGAGCAGACATGATAATTTCACCATGGCATATAATGTATTTCTGTGTGTTTTGCAATCATAGCCTATGACTTTACCCGGAATTCAATATAATTAACTCTTTGCGTGCAGATTGAATTAAACCCTTGACCACTCTTCAACACTCTTACTTTCATTTACAGGTTTGAGTTTCTGTCACAACTGAAACCTAAAGGTGGATAACAATGACAGGATATCATAACAAGTACAGTTCACTATATGTGTCAAATGAAAGCTCAGTGAGTGAGTGAGTGAGTGAGTGAGTGAGTGAGTGAGTGAGTGAGTGAGTGAGTGACTGAGTGACTGAGTGAGTGAGTGAGTGAGTGAGTGAGTGAGTGAGTGAGTGAGTGAGTGAGTGAGTGAGTGAGTGAGTGAGTGAGTGAGTGAGTGAGTGAGTGAGTGAGTGAGTGAGTGAGTGAGCTTTATATTACATTGCTTGGCAATATCGGGGAGGCAATGTCCGAAGTCAGGACAATACCCTACTTTTGTTCAATAATCATTACCATGTAAACCAAAATAAACTCTAGAAAAGAAAATGAATCTGGCTTTAGGCCACTTTTATGCACATACAGACTAAATTGGGCCAGGAGAACCTCCTGAGGATGGTAAGATGAGTGAATTGACACTGCCCTCCAGACACAGGATTCGAAATTAAATCCCTGGAGGTCTGAGGAAGAGCACGCTACCTCTCGGTCACGGAGGCTCCCCACAATTCTGAGTTTTACGAGTGGATGGGGAAGGAACTTTTGTTTCTTTCAAACCGTCGTGACCGGGAAACGAACCCCGCACTCTAGCGTGAAAGGCTGCGGTGCTAACCACCACCCTAAGGCCGTCGCCCTTATAAACTCAAAGAGATCCGAGGATTCAGGCGACATAGAAGGGACTTGTTGGTTGATTGGTTGATTGAAATACATATGCTACTGTTAGAAAGTATAATCACATACAAATCCAGAAGATTTGTTTAAAATGTTTTAAAGGTGGTTGTACCTATCTAAATTTTCCAATTGTAATTATTAGTGGAAGAAAAAAGAAGAAAAAGAATGTTATACAGCATACTAACTCAGAGTTGCATTGACGTAAGGGGTATTTCACAATAGCCTGACATGCTTGTATGCATGGTTTCGACAATTAGCAAGCCGATCGTTTAAACTTGTACTTTGCAAATAAATGAAATGAATTGGGCTTTAGGCCACCTTTGTGCACATATAGGCTAAACTGGGTCAGGAGAACCTCCTGAGGATGGTGAGATGATTGAGATGACACTGTCCTCCAGACACAGGATTCGAAATTCGAGCCCTGGCGGTCGAGCCCTGGAAGAAACATTTTTGTTTCTTTCAAACCGCCGAGAGCGGGAACCGAACCCCGAACTCTGGCGTGAAAGGCAGCGGTGCTAACCACTACCCGAGGGCCCCCGCCTCTGTACTTTGCAAACTCATGGAAAAATGTGTGTGAGCAAATACATTAGACTTGACTTGACTTCACTAAGTGGCATACCGATATGATTACGGTGTGTCTTTTTACTTTATCTGGAGGGTGGATCACAGCTGAGGAATTTCTGGCTGAGAAGGGTCACGTACATTACAAGGCGTGAAGAACACGACACCGCATAGCGCCACGCATCGTCCCATGATACACTGAACCAATGTTTGTTTAATGTTGGGTCAGCGTTGCAGACGCTGGCCCAACATTAAACCAACATTGTGTTTGTAGATCGTACTGACTGGGACGTAAGGTGCACCTGGGGATCATCGATCTAGTGTGGCATGGAAACCTGTTTCAGCCACAGATTGACCACGTATGAAATCGTGAGACAATTCTTTGACGGTCATATCTAAGACTTGTCCTCGAATAATAAGGTCGAATGTATTTTTTAGAATGAGTAACATTTCAGTTTCATGCCCGCATGCTCAGCTCACAGGTCGCACAGTCCTTAAAAATGTATGGACATTTTTCCGACCTTGGGGACGACATCGCTCTCAGTCACTGCCATGTTGATTTTTTGGGATAAAGAAATCACATCAATCCACGGCCTCGGAGAGGACGACACGGCTAGGGCCGGTAGGTCTCTTCTTCCTCAATGAATGTACAGATTTGTTGTCACTGCGTGTGTTCATCCGTGGGCTCCTATATAAGTACATATGTGCATCTGATTCAAAATATTTTGCACAATTTGTTATGGTAAAACCGCCATTTTCTAAGCAATAAGCGCTACTATAATCATGATAATGATAAAGATGTGTTTATCAGCTTCACGGTGTATTTTGATTTGACAGTAGAAAAAAAACATATTATCATGTGCAGATCTGAATGTGCACCCAATCCTGGTAACTCAATGGGCGATGATATAATCATTGATATTTTCATTCATTTGAAGAGCCGATATCGCCGACTCAATTGCAGTTTCAAATTTATAAAAAAGGCTAGGTTTTACAATCTAGAGCTGCCATAATGGTGTTATATATTAAACTTGCTGCTGGATTTAAGGTCTACATGTTTTGTAAGTTTCAGTCGAGATAATCGCTGTAAACATTGGCTCCAAAACGTGGTCCACACCCAAACAGTGTATTATGTGTGACATTCCTTGTTACGTCAGAACAGTCCTGGATTATCCGCTGGGCTCAGGGCGTTGTGCCGACGCTGGTTCAACGTCGCTAACGTTGAACCAGCGTTGGCACAACGCCGTGACCCCAGCGGGTCACTTCTCACCGTAAATGGTACTTCACTGAAGAGAACAGGTGTCAATGTGGTGGTAATAAATCAACAGCTCAAGTAGTAGGCCTTATCCACATTCCACGTCGATCAAGTTTTTTGTTTAAGCTATTACACAGGTACTTATCAGTAATTGCCATGAATAATGCGTAAATAGGAAGTATTATTATGTCGTAGCGTTCCAAACATACCAGTGCGCATACGTTTGGAACACCGTACTCTTTCAGCAGCTTAGTTTTTTCAATAGCCTTCTAATTACAATACATAACTCTTCGTGCAAACCAAAAGGCAGTATCTGCTTACTGCGTTTAGGTTTTGCAAAATGTTCAAATTGTATTTGTATAAATCGATTTTGTACTAAAGTGGGGAAATTTTATCTGAAGATACATGAATGATTTCAATTCAAGCACTTGTGATAAATAATGTTTAAATATAAAATCCATGTTGTAGTATACCATTCCATGTATATGCTCATAATAATTGTGTTTTTACATATATTCACATTCGTGTGGGAAGATTTACTGCGTCGCTATAGGTGAAATGAGAACTAAGCAATCGTAACCAAATAAAGTCCTCATTCCAGACACCTCTTCTGCTCTGCAAAGCCAGAAGACAGTATCTGCGTACTTGTCAAGTACTGCCTTTTAGCATTGCACGCAAAATTTGACACACGTACATGTATATAGGCCTACTCACCTGCTCGCCGATCAATGTAATCACACACACAGCTCATCACTTTGGATATGAAAGGGTTATCTGGCAGATACACTTTTACATCTAATTATCGCAAAGATTTATCAGGAATACAATTTGAAATGGTTGATTTTTAATTAGACTGAATATTGAAGTTAAATGTCCACCCGGGTGTGAGAAATACATGCGCTGCTCATTTTTCCTGCAGCATCAAAACACACAGCACTGGTTCAACTGATAACTCATCGCTTGGTCGAGTGGTGTAGTCTGTCAAGCTGCACTCAAACGAGCACCGCTCGCACATTATATTGAATGGATGTAATCGCCGTGTGATGTCACATCACTGCATCAACCCTTTAACCGCCGGTGCCGATTAGATTCGTTTTTCTATCAGCACATTACTTATCAGCCTTTGAACACGGTAAAGATAAAACGTGACTTCAATCAGAAAGATTTCAAAATCGCTCGCCTCGATTTTGTCAAATCTGAACAATTTTCACTTACTTGAAGTTGTGGATCGCGTCAGCGAGACAGAACCTCAAGTGACTGAAAATTCCAATTAAAAAATATGGTGATTAAAGGGTTAACCCTTACAACGCTGAAATATTTTGTATAAACCATGGAGGCCAATCATAAAAATCATAAATGTCTTAGTCAGCTCTTCCCGATTCATTTGAATACCTATGTTATGGGTCTACGGACATTATAAATACTTTAATTTATTCAGTATGGGGGACAGCCCAGAATCTGACGTCTATGGACGTCAAAATCGGACTTCCAAAGACTTGCTGTTGTTGATTTATAAACTCATTCTCAGCCGATTTGTATGGAATTTCACAAGCACAATTTTCCAACGTTCCGTCAACAGTTATATATACTATGCAAATGTCATTCAATATACATTGTAACTTAAACATGTAGTAAGTTACTTATTACATAATTGTGACCGGTTATTTCCATTGAACATATTGATCTTCTTTCAGAATTACATCATATGTCAAATGATACACCTTTAATTCTTTTAATAATCACTAAAATATTCCGCGAAATTTGCGAATGGCCACAGGAGGGCTTTTTAACTTTAACGAAGACGGATAACGAATATTATCGACTGGTTAGTTTGACTTTTGCTGTTTCTGTCTCCATTCCATATTTTGAATGAACATGTGTAAATTTGTCCAATTCGTGTGAGGAATGTGTACATTCTGCACTCGCCCAATGAATGAGGTGACCGACTAATGCTCGCGTGCACCTTTTTTATTGGACGAGTGTTGTTTGTTTCCACGCTGCACCATGAGTGAGGGGCGAATGAGTGAGTGAGTGAGTGAGTGAGTGAGTGAGTGAGTGAGTGAGTGAGTGAGTGAGTGAGTGAGTGAGTGAGTGAGTGAGTGAGTGAGTGAGTGAGTGAGTGAGTGAGCCAGCGAGCGCGTGATTGATTGATTGATTGATTGATTGATTGATTATTTGATTGATTGATTGATTGATTGATTGATTGATTGATTGATTGATTGATTGATTGATTGATTGATTGATTGATTGATTGATTGATTGATTGAGTGAGTGAGTGAGTGAGTGAGTGAGTGAGTGAGTGAGTGAGTGAGTGAGTGAGTGAGTGAGTGAGTGAGTGAGTGAGTGAGTGAGTGAGTGAGTGAGTGAGTGAGTGAGTGAGTGAGTGAGTGAGTGAGTGAGTGAGTGAGTGAGTGAGTGAGTGAGTGAGTGAGTGAGTGAGTGAGTGAGTGAGTGAGTGAATAGAGATAACCGCGATGTTATATTCTACCTCTACCCAAGGATACTAGAACTGGGTTATAGTATCCTTGCTCTACCTAACAATGTAATACACGACACATTAAGTTGTGCTGAAATGAAGCGAGGTTGAAGTAGTAAACCCTCGCCGTGTAACTGTTTCAATGCTGGGCCAATGTCGAAGACGATGTTAATGGTACAAGTGAACGCATATGGGGACTAAAAACCAACATCTCACATAATTGGCCCGACCATAGTCTGCCGTTCACCAGATTGTCAACTTGGTGACCTCTAGTTATTGCATCCTTGAAGTAGAAATATAAATCCAACAAAATATTGATCCAATGCTGGCTTAACGTTAGGCCAGCGTCTCAGACGCTGCACCAACGTTAAAGCAGCATTGGTGCAACGCATCGTATTTGCTGGAAGTAACAAGTGTCGTGGTTTCAAATCTAGGGCACAAAGTCACGTATCACCCAGAAAACATAAACAATGTTGGCGTGAGGTCGGGACAGCGTCGTAGACGATGGGCCAGCATCGCTCCAACATTGGGTCAATATTTCCTGTTTTCTGAGAAATTATTTGCCTACCAAGTCCCTTCTATTAGCTTCTTTGTCATTTCTAAATCCCTAAATATATGTTTATCTTCACTTTTAGTGCATGAGTTGCGTACTTTCCACTAAGGAGAAAATCAGTAAAACTTCCTGTTCTGTACAACTGTTTACTTAGAAACGAGGTGACGACTTTAGCTTTCAGTAAATTATATTTAACCCTTACAGTGCGGGGATAGATTACAGTTGTCAGAATCTGACGTCTGTAGACGTCAGATTCTGACGTCTGATGTCTATCCCCGCCCTGTAAGAATCAACGTACTTATTACGACCGTAGACCCATAACATAGGTATTCAATTGAATCAGAAAGAGCTAATAAGACGTTTATGAAGATTTCAGATTGAAAAACCCCTTTGTTCGCTTTGTTTTTTTACAAATTAATCCAGCGCTTTAAGGGTTAAGGATTTTTAGGGATTGTAAAACACTAACTGTAATGATGATCTTAATATTTAAAGCGCTAAATAAATATGATAAATACAAATGAGACCACACACGTAATCTTGATTACGAGCGGAAAGAACTAACTAAGATTATGATTATTTTATATTGAAAAAATCTCTTTGGTCTACATGGTTCACACACATTGTTTTGTGGACATTACAAAGTCAAGTGGCCATCACGAAAAGTAAAGTTATTTTGCATGTTTAGTTGACATTTAAATGTAGTGTCCGTGGTCGCCATTATTGTCTGATAATGATTGTCCTTCAAATGACTTTATTTATTTGGTCGGTTCTCAGACACATTTATCATATGAGATTTAGATCTACTTTCTCGACACAACCGAAACTAATACACATGATACAAGGCAGAATGAAGTGGTGTAAATGTAGTGATCAAGTCCAGACATCATCTGACCGATAAACACCTAATCAGTACACTTCCTCACACATACGTATATAATTATACATGTGTATATAACCCATATGTTTACATGTATTATCCCAGCAAACACAAATGATGTGTATAACATTTATACAATGTTGGACCAACGTCGAAAACGTTGGGCCGACGTTGTATGAATGTTTTGTGTTTCCTGGGATGGCCAATACTCTCGGGCCTCTCAGCATTTTCCAAATGGACAGATGTTACAACCTCATATTTTTTTATCATCATGATATACTCTTTCAAAAAAAAAAACGGGTCCTCATAATAATTGTTTAGATATGCCTTGTTATTACCAGCGTATGGACTACATCTTAAATCTATCTTTCCACATTTCGATATTTTTGGGGCAAGAAAGGATCACCCAATATAAATGAATTGGTATAAAAATGATATAAATGTGATATTTAAACCCAATTATGTGGTGAGGCCATATTTACGTCATTTGCATAATAAAAAAGGGATATTATGCTGTAATCAATGTTGTAACCTTAGGACCCCTATTAACATTGTTAAGTATGCAAAAACAAACATCCTTATTTTTTTATATTTTCCTCCAATTCTCAATCCTTGGTTTTTTTAATTATAGGCTACATCTGCTTCTGGCATTTATATTTCAGTAACTTTTTGTCATTTGATTCCATTTTGAATTGATTTTAATTACCGGAACTATTTTTCCAGCTCTGGCATTGCCAAAGAGGCTGTGCAAAAGAACAAAACAAATTGAAAGTATGGTTTATTATGCGCGGCCCCTTAATAATACAAACCATGAGACGTGGGAGATACAGTTAAAGCTTGACATGTTGACGACAAATATAAACGGCCGACTGTCCAACGAATCCTGCAGACACGAGACGCCGGCCCGCAAATGATTTGATGTTGGGCCAACGTCGCAGACGGTGACCCGACATTAAACCAGCTCCATCTCAGCGTCTATTGTTTACCAAGATGTTGATCACATTGTGAACGATCATTAGTTTGTCGTGTTGTTTAGAGTGCTGCTTAGTGGTGGCCTTGTTTTTTCCAACTTAACCCTTCAAGCCCCACGATCCATCAGAGCATAATTTTGCATCTCTGAAAAATGACTTGATTTCCTAAAACCTAGGGGGGGGGGGGGGGACGACAGTATTCATGAAACAGTTTAAATAACAATAAAATCATATTTTTTTTCAAGTCATCTTCATCCACTACACGTCGACAATTGCGACAGAAATTCGCGGCTTGTAGTGGATAAAGTACACTCCTTCAGCAGTGTCATCTGTTCATGTGTAGAGCTGTGTGAGAGGGTTGTTGTTTAGTCTATGGATGAAGATGACAATGGTAATTCAATTGACATTCAGCATTCTTCAGTCATTTGAAGCTGGAATTGTCTCCTTCCATCTCCAAATGGCGACAAATATTGTTATACTGTATGAAAAACAGTCATCTCACAAATTTAATTATTTCATTAAGTGAGCAACTACTACTAACTAATTTATCAATATCACTCACATTTTATTTGGTATATATACGGTCCTAGCAACACAGGGGTTACCTCGGGTGTTCCAGAACAAAGTCTCTCGTCTTCTCCTAAATGTAAACCAGTCGCGCCTGTCAGACATTGTTTACGCTATATTTAGATTTTTAGTTTTCCAGCACCGGGAATTGGACATACTAAATGACCCCCATAAAAAGTGGAGTAAGTGTGGGTCAAGTTGACCTACTATGGAAGGAAATATTTGGAGCATTGTTTATAGTTGGTAAGCTTTACTTCCCATGCTTAGCCTAATCTGTATTTAAATCGGTCATGGCTGTGTTCTAAATCTTTTTTTTATATACATGTATATAATCCCTTCCAACAAAAGCGAAATAGGCATACTAAAAGAAATTTAAATTTTTTAGAAAAATATATTTGTGGTCTTTATGGAAAATCTGGTATGTCATACAGACTGTGGCTGGAATCTTTGCATACAACACGAGGTGAATCATAAATATTATCTCTGCGGATCGCACGCGTGGCGTGATATTTGACCAGTAACCGTTTGACCAGTAACCAATTTTTTTGTGAACTCAATTTCTCTGTGCGTTGTATCCATAGATTTGTTGTGAATCATATTGTCACAATCCAGTTATTTTTAGAAGTGCTGCATTATTACCTCACATTTGAAGTTGGGTGTCGCGTTGGCGGAGTGTCGTGATAGCGAGACATTATTTCAAATGTGTCAAATATTAAATTTACCCCTTTAGCCGCCGGTGCCGCATATATTCGAGTTTTCATTTTTTATTAGCACAATCATTAAGCACCACCTTTTAAACATGTTAAAGATAAAATGTGGCATTATTCAGCATCAACAGTTCACCTCCATTTTGTCAAATGAATAATTTTCACTCACTTGAAGTTGTGGATCGCGTCAGCGAGACACAACTTCAAGTGGATAAAAATTCAGATTGAATAACTTGGCGGTTAAAGGGTTAAAGTCGCACTGCCGTCTGTGATGTTGCCCATTATTAAAAGTGACATATCACCCCTTATAGAGTATAAATAAATTTGTGACAGATAAATCAAAGTCGCCACAAGATGGGGCACAAGTGTTTCCTTATATAGGTTGATTGGCTATCATGTGACCCTCTGAGAGGGTCACATGATAGTCAATCACCCCATATAAGCACATAATTATTCATACCATATAAGAGGTGATAGATCACTTTTAAACCAACATATATATATTTAAGCCTAGGTGTAGGTTTCGTAGCATAGTTCCCGCTATTGAAGTATCCTAGTCTGTGGTTGACGCAATCACATGGGTTAGCGTCAGAGATGGACAGCATAGCAGAAGCTGTGTTCTTGCATGCTCGTAGAGACAGAGTACGCTGCGATCAACAATTTAATGAAAAATGTGAGGGTAGCCCTATCCAAATGATAAATTCACTTATGAAGACTGGTGTTTCAATCCCCACGTTAAGGTATTATTCCAATGAGATGTATATCAGTGATTATAAAATAAATACAAATCGTACATCAAACAATGACGCATTCAATGCGAATCGATCGTCCGTGCACCGGATTTTTCGGGCACAACTTATGAATGGCAATGATTACATATTCTGTATCGCACACACAATTATTTCTGCATTTTTCGGTTTGCCATTTTTGTGTGACTCCCCTAGTGTTTGTGAGTGTGTGGGTGTGTGAGTGAGGGGGGATAGATTCTAGTGCTGTGAGGCCGACGAGAACATTCAAATACATGTGCTGTCGCCTGGCGAGCTGCATGATTGCAGAACATGAGCTCAAAAATATTATCATTATGTTAAGTTAAAACATTCACTAGGTGCCGCTACTTACTCCTGGCTCTGTCATAGCTGAGTGAACCCTAGCACCCGAAGGGTGCTGAGAGTGGGATTAAGGCATTCGAAGCTTGTATGAAAAGCTTTCTCTTAGCCTATCCAAATATTTCATTAGTATATAATACTCATTAGAAAATGTCTGGTTGGCAAGGGAGGCAAGGAACCTGGAAACAGAAGCATTTTAGAATTTAATTAATTTTGATGCGCCCTCGGCGAACAGAGGGTCGCGGTGGTCTAAATGAGGTGTTGAATCAGCCGGTAGCTACCCTATATCTCGTGTCTTAACTCTTGAAATCTGGATGAAAAAGGCCGATAAAGTGTTAGTTTTGACAGATCCTTTAAATGAACATTTGGGACATTTCTTTTATTAAACCTATGCCTCTCGTGTACACTTAAGTTCACTTAGTATGTTTGACATACTTAAAATTGCGTTCTGAATTTTGGATCAAATGTGATCAATTTACCTCGTGTTGTTTGCCTGACTGTCTGTGTGCCATCGCCATACTCCCGCATACCCTGAGAAAGAACGCCAGAGTTATGGAATTCCATTGAATTTGGGTGGAATGGTCTAAAAGGTGTCTAAAGTTGATAATTTGAGAATTAGAAAATTCCTAGAAGCGTGTCATCTTAATGGTGAAATTAAGAAAGTTCGCTTGTTCTCTTTTCAGAGCCACCAGGGGATTTAAACCCTTGCTTTCACTCACCATGACAGTCCTCGCGGGGGGTGACAATTATGTTGATTATCACCCCCTGCGGTGACATGTGGTGAGTGACAACAGACTGTGACGTCTATTGTTATCGTGACGCGGTGGCTGACCAACGCCGAAGGTGTTGGCCCGTCAACGCGTCAACGCTGTTATCACACTCACGAGTGCTTGTCAGCGCCGCTAGCGTCGCGCCAATGCCGGCTCAGCGTTGTTAGCGCTGGACCGACATTGGCACCGCGGTAGCCACACTGTGAAAGCACTTCGGTGTTTCTGTCACTCACGCATGCTGCCAGCGCTGCCAGTGTTGCGTCAATGTCGGCCCAACGCTGTTGACGCCGGACCGGCATTGACGCAACTCTAGCCGCATTCACACAGCAGTCTCAATTTTCATCATAAATTTCGGCATATTCTGATATTAATTTGTCCAAATGTGTTTTATGCCCTCTTTTAATTCTTGAAGCTCTTAATTCATTTTGAAGTTTGAAAAGATCTGAATGCTCTTTGAGCGAATCTATAAATTTGTACGTTAAAATTTGGAATCGATCTTTGATCAGATCGATCTTAGCAATTTTATGAATATCTTCAGTGTGCGAAAGTGGATCCAATTTGTAGGCTATTCTGATGGCCTTATTTTGAATGATTTGAAGTTTCTTGATATACGCTTCTGACGCTCCTAAAATTACTGGAGCGCCGTATTCTAGTACTGGACGTATATAACTTTTATATAGTCTCATTAGTGTTTTGGGTTTACAGCCCCACTTTGAGCCGCTCAGGAGTTTGAGCAGACCAAGGCGTTGCCTTCCTTTTTTAGCGTTCTCATCTATATGAGCATTAAAAGTTAGTTTCTTATCTAAAGTTACTCCTAGCAATTTTGCTTGCTGTACTGCAGTGAGTTTTTCGCCAAAAAGTTCTAGTTCTATATTTTTCTTAGTTTTAAGCATTATAAGCTGCGTTTTCTTAGCATTTAGTTTTATTCTCCACTTGGAGCACCATGCTTCTAGGTCTGATAAAACTTTGGCTAGCCTATATTTAATTGTTTTTTCACTTTTAGCAAAAGTCCAAAATCCCAGGTCGTCTGCGAACTGAGAGACCCCTACTGTATTACTGAAGGGATCTATTGGAATATCATTTACATAGATTAGGAATAGAAGTGGGCTGAGAACCGAGCCCTGAGGTGTGCCGGCATTAAGTGAAATTTTGTCTGAAGTCTCGTTATTTATTTTGACTGAAATTTTCCTGTCAGTTATAAATGAAGACATTAATCTTACTATTTTATCTGGTAAATTTGTATTCATTAATTTATATCTTAGTCCGTTGTGCCATACGGAATCAAAAGCCTTTTCTACATCTATAAAGATTGCAGCTCCTTTATGGTGACGGCTATGTGCTATGTGCGCATCATCAGCTAGTCTGAGAATGTGTTCCATAGCACATCTTTTATTTCTATAGCCAATTTGCCATTTATTAAAGAAATTTTCTTCTTCTAATTTACTGCGCATTCTATGAGCAATTATTTTTTCAAAAAGTTTGCCTATGCAACTTAATAAACTGATTGGTCTATAGTTAGTTGGAATTTTATTGTCTTTTTTAGGCTTTGGGAGCATAATTCCTTGAGCTTCCTTCCATTTACTTGGAAAATACCCTATTTTTAAGCACTGATTGTACATAGTTTTTAAATTCTCAAATACTATTTCTGGACATTTTTTAATTATAGTGTATTTAATTCCATCTGCTCCTGGAGCAGACCTACCTTTGGTCCTATCTAATTGTAGTTTTATTTCTTGAATCGAGATATCCCTGAGTAGTATACTATCGTCGCCATCTTCTACTTTATTTTCTTTTAGAGTTGAAAAAAGCTGCGATTTTTCATTTATAGCTTTATCTATTAAATTTTTAAATTCATCATCAAAAATTTCACCTGTGTGAGTATTATGAATTTTGCCTAAAGATTCAGCGAACGTGGTTGCCTTTTCTAAGTCGTTTTGAGTTAAATTACCATTTTCTTTAATTATTGGCTTGGATGCGCCGCCTGATTTCTTACCATTAATACTATTGATAGTTTTCCAAAATTCTTTAGAGTCTTTAGTTTCGTCTAGTTTTTTAGTTTGCTGATTCCAAAATTCTTCTCTATCTTTGTTTACTTGTTTACTTACTAAGTTGTTTAATTGATTATATAGAGTTTTATCTTCTGCTTTTTGCGTATTTCTAGCTAAGCGTCTAATTTGTCTCTTTAATTTAATTAATTTCATTGTTTCATTTGAGATAAAAAGTGCTTTATCTTTACGTTTTGCTTTAGGACACGCTTTATTTAGCCCTTCTTTAATTATATTGCTTATTTTTTCGTTAGCTAAGTCTAGTTCCTCTGGTGTTTCAGGTTCGAGTCTATCTAAGTTATTTATTATTTCTTTATTAAACCTGTTCCAATCTGTTTTTTCATATTGTAGAATTTCTCTCTGAAATTGTTTTTGAATTTGAGGTGAAGCTAAAGTTAAATGGACTGGCAAATGATCTGAACCAATGTCATCGCCTACATCACATGATTGGATGCGTGACGCCATCTGGCGGCTAACTAGCGCTAGATCTAGTAGATCGCCGCCAGAGGACGTCCCTGGTCTATAAGTTGCAGTGCTGTCGTTAGTTATTAGTAAGTCTAATTCTTCAATTATGTTAAATAGAATGTCTCCGTTAGTATTTCCTACTTTACATCCGAAAAAAGTATGCTTACAATTGAAATCTCCAATAAGAATTGAAAGTGGATATAAATTAGTTATATGCCTGAAATTCTCTATGTTTGGTTTAATATCTGGCGGGTTATAAATAGTTGCTAATGCCACTGTCTTACCTTGTGATTTGAAGTTTATTGCCAAAAATTCTTCGTTAAATTCTGAAGTATCTATTTCATTAAATTTGATATCTTTTCTAATTAAAATAGCTACACCGCCTGCTGCATGCTGCAGGCGCCCACTATGGCAGGCTCTGTCATAGGACACCGCTTGTAGTAGAAGAGGCAGAGAGTTTGACTTTTCATTTATGTATGTGGGACATCTGGCTATAAAATGAACAATAAAATGCGCAATAACTTTCCGAACCCTAAAATAAAATGAACCTGCATATCTGGCTGATTTACCTGTTCGGCCGAAATGCTTAAAATATCTACGCTCCACTAATCCGAATAGATTTGTTGTTCCTCGTATGAAGACTAAGACTGGGTCAAGAGCTTTCTCTATATCTGGTCCAGCCTTATGGAACGCCCTGCCTGTGCCAATACGTAATGCCAAAACAATCTTAACATTCCGGAAATTACTTAAATCTCACCTATTTGACCTGGCTTTTCCACCCTAGTCCCTCAGCAGCCCGGCTCCCTGTTGACGAACCTGCTTATGCCTCGATTATGAGACATGACCACGCTAAGGATGTGTGCGCCTCTGCGCTCGGTCTGCTGAGGATATAGGCGATATAGATGTTTTCATTGTGGTGTCTACACCTAGGGTTTTTGGATATAGGGAATTTAACAAAAATACAAATACAAGACTTCAGAACAATACAATGTGCATAAATCAAATATGGCTGCCAGGCTAGCATGGAAACTCCCTATATTCTCACAACTTTCCAAATAGTCCACATAGAAAATTCATTTTGATGTTTACACCTAGGTTTTTATGTATGAGGAATCAAAAAAAAGTAGATGAACATCTGGGAAAATACAAGACTTTAACCCGATGTTGCACTGAACCATTGAACAGCATTTGGTCAAAATCTTGTGTTTTCATGAATGTGATTTAACGAGATGTCAAGTGTACAGAAAACATGCATTCTCTACATTTGCATCTAGCTGACTGATTGCTTTCCCTCACACATATCTCACCAATTATTACAAAAAATTGGGATTTCGACAAAATTCGTGCCAAATATAAAATGTTACACGATGAGTGTTAGACTATAGTTAACAAGTACCCTTTTTTGATTATCTATGTGTTTGTAGATATAAATGGTGGAGCCCGAACGATATTTTAGTTCAAATAAATGAAAACTAATCAGAAAATTTAGTCGACAAGCCTCCAAGCCAACATTGGTTAACATGTAGGCCCTACAGATAATTTTGTTTACAATAATAAATGAAGTGAAGATCGTAACGCGGTCGTTGTGTGGTCGCAGTGCGTTTATTTTATAAGACCATTATAGCAGCTATTTCGCCCTCAGCGTCATCAGATGATGACATGGGAGAATAAGTAACGCGGTACCAGCATTAGAACATTGTTGGACAACATAATGGTTTCGTTACCACACATGATGCACTGGAATGGTGTAAATTAGTAATGAAGTGGTGACAGGCAACAGGGTACCGGTACCACTAGGGAACCGCGGATCAGAGTGTTATGCAAATCCAAAAGTTGCAGGTGTGAAATAATCCAAATTGGATCGAGGAACCACACCACAGTCACAAGGCACCGCACACTGACTGCAGCGTGTATGAAAGGGAACAGCCAGTCTACGATGTCACAAAACAGTACCACAAGTGGTACCGCGGCCTAAACAGCTAAACGCCGCATGGACAGCGGGAAATACCCAATCAACAGGGACTGAGTGTGGACCACATCAGCTCTAATAGACGACTTCTCAGATTTACAGAGGATGACGTTTACAAATGGGCTCTACAAACTTCTTGGACAACATTAAAGAGAACACCGATAACTTCAAAGATAACTTTAATGATTTTCCATCTGTGGATATATAAAACACTTTAAATATACATAGCACTTTTTTACACGATACATAGAGCAAGAAATTGTTTGACATTGAGCATTGAGCGTTGGGCACCCTGTCCCAGGACCCCTCTGATATCGCGGTACCCACGCGGTGCTTAGGTACGGTGGGAATCTGGAACCATGGACCTAGCCGACACCGAGGTTTCACTCGGTGGTACTCCACCTTCCCAGTAATAAAACATTCTGAGCTTAAACGGTTCCGCGGTACCCATAAATACCCCGGTACCTGTGCGGTAACGAGACCATTCTGTTGTCCATCAGTTCTGATGGCAGTACCGCGGTTTCCACACAATCATAAGGAACCACGGTATTCATGACGTCATACCCTCTGATACCGCAAAGGTGTACTTCAGAGCGGTATGTATTCTCACTTGTCACCATCTGATGACTCTATGGGCGAGATAGCCTATAATGTTTTATGAAATAAACATGTGTCCACACAACTACCGCGTTACCTGGTTACGGTCCTCACTTCTTTAACTTCTGTTACTTTTGGGCCGGCATCATAATGCAACACCCTAGCTGTTACCTGACACCACTTAATTTCTAAGCTGACAATATATTCAATAATAAACTTAATAGCTAGTATGCATAGTTGTATGGGAATATATAAATTAAGTTTAAGACTTTAAAAATAGAAACTGAAAATAAGCAATTGAAGGAAACCCATCATAATCTTAGAAAGGTTGAATAATACGCCTACATACAAAATAGCATATCACCGCATATCGTTGTTAAAAAAATATTATATGTCTTCAAAGTATCGTATTCAAAGTAGAAAAAACACACTAAAACAAAAAGACTTACCTTTGAAAATGTGAGAGAACGGTGAGACTACTAGATAATACCGTTATCTATATACCATACTATAATAACTATTCCAAGTGGTCAAATGAAATATATCCCATGCATAATTATACAGATATCTCATGAATGTAAATCACTTTGTATTTTTGTATCATTTTATTTCCATGACTACAGGACAAGGTGACTTCCATTCATGAGATATATCTGTACAATTATGTCTGGGATATATTTCACTTTAAGGTTCTATAGTCCATAGCAAGTTATTGGGTTAACCTTGTCAGCGCAGGGACCGACTTAAGGCGAATTAAAATAAGAATTTAAAATATGTGTAATGGCCGTAGACCCATAACATAGGTTTTCAAATGAAGCGGAAAGAGCTAACTGAGACATTTATGATGATTTCAAATTAAAAAAAACTTTTGGCCTCCATGGTATATATATACAAACAGATTTCGGCGTTGTAAGGGTTAAACAAATTAATCCCAAAACTAAGACTGTATCGTTTTCGCTAAAAAGTTCATCTTACATTCCCGCGCCAATATACGAATCCAAAATATCAGTGCTAACGTGACAACAAAATCAAGGCGCTAATCCAGTAAACACTGGTAATGTCTGGGGCACTGGATCAACATTAAGCCATCACTGGATGAGCGAATCCCAACTGCGGGTGCCATACCGTGTCCAATATTCCGGATATCTACTTTTGATCCCGGCACTGAAGGGTTAAAAATCCATAAATAGCAATACGCCTTTAATAAAATGGGTATTACAGTATTACGATGCAGCAGCAACAGGTAAGACATTTATGACGTTTTTAAAAGTGAAAATTCCTTAATCGAAATATCAGCACTGTGGGGGTAGCCGTTACAGTGGGGATAAAATTCAGACGTCAGAATCTGACGTCTAAAGTCGATCCCCGCACTGTAAAAGTGAAAATATGTATAATAGACCCATATCGTAGGTATTAAAATGAAGCGGAAAGAGCTGACTAAGACATTTACGATGATTTCAAATTGAAAAACCCCACTTTAGTCTCCATGGTTTATAAAAACATATATCAGCTCTATTGGGTTAAGCATAGAGCCGTCTGATGAATCGCGGATGTCACAATATAATATGGGTGTGGCAGGTCTATCTGGTGGCAGGTCTGTGCCATGCCAAACAGTAAATCTATACATTTACACCATACGTGGCTAAATAACAAAAAATGCCATCTAGAAGCTTTGACAGTGTAACAATCGCTATGCACGAATATAGTTGTTTTTAATCTGTTTTATTAGCAGGTTGACGCTTTAACCGCCAAATTATTCAATCTGAATTTTCACCCACTTGAAATTGTGTCTCGCTGACGCGATCCACAACTTCAAGTGAGTGAAAATTATTAGTGTAAAATGTGGTACTTAATGTGCTAATAACAAATAAAAACCCGAATATATGCGGCACCGGCGGTTAAAGGGTTAAATCACAGCTATTTGGAATGAAATGTTTAAACATCAATATGTGCGTATGTTTGGTCTTAAATGAATTAAATATGAGTAATTTTCACCCACCTGAAGTTACAGCGAGGGTGAAAAAATAAATAAGATAACTTAGAGGGGAAAAGGCTTGAATTCACTCTGAACATGTCTGCCATGCATAGTGTTGATTTATCCGATACTTGGATCACGGAACATCCGATCCCAGGAAAAAAACCCTTCAACCTGGACATGACAATGTTAATGAATTGATGGTGATGCATCGTTTTTTTCTGGGGAGCTGGGGCGTCATAGTGTTTCTACAAGTTATTGATTGATTGATTTCGCAATTACAACGTCTAAAATTTGGCCAAACGTTGTTTTAATACTGAACCAATGTTGAATATGTTGGCTCCAAAGCCATTTTGTTTATACCTCCGGACGAAGTTGGGACGGAGGTTATGGTTTTCTCCTCAGATGTCCGGCCGGATGTGCGTCCGTCTGTCCACATTTCATTTCCAGAGCAGATCTCGGACTCGGAAACTCATGGGCGGATATCTTTTATGTCGCACACACACATCCCTTAGGGGTGTAGATGTGCTTTTCGGCGTTTATCACCTTTCACCTACCTGGTATTTAATTAGCCGACCATCGACCATAATTAGTCTTAATATGCCTGCTATCTGGTAAACCGTGTCAGATAGCTAGACCATTACCATAAAAACCCCGGTTTTTAGGGATATGCCCTGAAAAATGTCAACTCGATCAGATTTAAAACAGCCGACTTCAGGCCATTAGTGAATTTATTAATGGGTAATATCGGGAAAAACTATGCCAGATAGTTAGACCAATGCCATAAAACAAAATGTGTGGTTTCAGGGAGGGATATGCCCTCAAAAATGTCAGCAAAGACAAAGACAAGAGGCTGAGACAGAGTTGGTCCAGCGTTGCAAACGCTGGACCAGCGTTAAACCTGCATTAGTTTAACGTCTCGCATTAAAGCAGGGATCAACATACGTCGCAAACGTTGACCCAACGTGAAGCCGACATACAGGACCGATGTATAGGCATATGGCCGCGCAGGCATCTCTTTCATTGTTATCGTGCACATCACCACGTTTGTGTGATTAGCTATTATTGATACTCGTGCTACGTCTACATGATTGTGTCACGACGCATGCATTGTTAAAAACATCATTGTAGTCAGATAGATTAGCTGGAACAATCACTACAATTGTGCAAATCCGGAGGAAAGTGCCAAATTTGTCACAGATCTAGTTTTAAGTGAAAAAAACAATTTTCGAACCATATGGCAGATAATAATATGTGATACAAATTTTAACTTTGATTTTTTACATAGATTTGGTTTCTGTGGTTATTGTAGATATTGGACGTGAATCTGATATATAAAATTCGATTTAAAGGGTAAATCATTATATTTTATGAATTATTTTACCATCAATTACATTTAAAATGTTTCACTTTTCTATACACATTGCCAGTGATCACGTGACACGGAATGAATAAAGTTACATACATTGTTTATAATATATATTTATTTGTGCCATGGTGGACATGTTGTTCTGTGGTTTACTTTGTGATCAGCATGTCAGTCTGTGAGTTGTCTAACCTGTATACGCTAGCCTGTTAATGCAATGTTTGATCGTGTAGAAGCAGAATGTTTGTTGTGTCCGAGTTGCCGTGGATATTCTAAGGATTCTGGTAAAGATTGGACAAAGAAAAAGAAAAATGAAAAAAACCCAATAAAAGCCAGCACAGATGATATTGATATAATATTTAGAAACTATGCTACAATAACGAATGATACAGCAGCAGCTAAGCTTGAGACGGCATCCGATGTACATCCTATGGATGCTTTCTATCACAAGTCATGTTCTCGATATTTTTATCATAGACTGCGTTCCCATTCTCGACATGATTTATCCCCAAAGCTAAAAAAACATTCAACATATTTAGAGACCATGGATTTTGCACAGTTTGTGGCATATTTGGGAGAGGGCTGGATGAAATTCAGGATTGACAATTGAAAATCATGGAAGAGATGTTTTTCTGACCAGCAAATCAACTGGTGGATCTGTTCTATCTGATAAGACTTCATTATCTGATGGTTATGCGATGCATACAACGGTGGATAGCATGAGTTGATATTAGGTGATCCAGAGTTCCCATGTCTAGACTCGATAACAGATGTTGTTTATTCAAAGATATCGATCTCATGTTTTCTTCAGAATGGTAATGGAAGGTATTGGGTGTCATAAAATACTCGATAGTAGACAATTTGTCCGTGATGCCGCTGTAGTTCCACCTAACATGCGGAAATCTGTTTTTACAACTGCTGATGTTGACGACATTAATGAAATAGTCAGGTCAACTCTTCAGCAAAATGATCTAATGGTACTAAGCTTTCATTTACGAACCATCTCACGTCAGACAATGAACGGCTGAGGCGTGAACTCTGTCAAATAGATCCTGAATCTCAGTCTGATCGAAAGAAAATAGCCCTTCCGGATTCGTATACCATTGTGCCACCCATAGAATTACGAAATTATGATATTTATCTCGCACCATCAGATGAAAGGTGTATTCCTTAGTCAACTTGTGTTCCAGGAGCACTTGTGAAAGATGAGGCCTCACTAAAACACGCTTTTGGTTTGATCAACAAAGTGACATTGGCAAAGGGAGAAATGTGCTCATTAGCAGGGTTCAATGTGAGTCACATCAACGTGACTGAAATAGGGATATGTCCAATATTAGTTGATTAAGCACAATCACCATCTGTGATGAAGCACGCCACGATTCTTGCCAAAGATGGAATGGCTATTTTAAACCCTGGCAAAACACAAGTTATTGGAGCTGATCAACCACTCTACGGCATACTTAAGTAACTGCAATGGCAGTTTCCAGAGAGTGAACTAGGAGGGAACTCATTTTTTGTGATGATGGGGGGTACTCCACATTGAAATGGCATTTCAGGAGATGTTTGGCAAATGGATTGGCGGTTCTGGGTGGGACGTTAAATTTGCTGAGGCAGGAGTAGGCCTATTGATCCCAGGACGGACACATTTAGCACTTTGTGCCTCAAATGTAAAGCGCACACGCTATGCTCACGAGGTGTCATGTGTTGCTATCTTCATACTGAGAGAAGAGGCATACCTAGATAATGCTGTGCAACGTTCTTACTGCAGCAGGGATGCATGGTGTGAGCTGATGAAATATAACCCACCAGTCCAGTATTGAAATGACACCCTCGATTTAGAGATGATCTATAATCGATTCATTCGGTCTCAACGTGAAAGGTGATCTGGATCTATACATTGAAGTTCTTGGAGTCCATGTGCGGGATCTGATGAAATTGAAAACCCAACATCCGGATCTGAATGCAGAGTTCACAAAGGGACATTTTGTGGTCTGAAGATCACATGCTCGCTACTCACTGACGGTGAAGGATCAATCACATGAACACTCAAACAAGGAGATAAAAACCGATGGTGGTTACACAAACCTAAATGTCAATGACCCCATTACCTTGCTCATACAGACTCTAGCATCACCACAGCTCATTAGTAAGTTTCAAGAGGAATGTTGATGCACCCCAACCTGGATGAACACTCTCCCTATCAACACCACGAGGAGTCATATGCCTTCCAAGTGCGCTTTCATGCCCATGCAAAGGCACTTGTGGAGGTGTTGCGTCCAATCAATCCCTACAAATACCTACGTTCTCACCCACCTCTCAACATGGTACACTAAACTTATCATGACTGATGTGATAGTGAACTGCATTCGCGAGCTGCGCTCCATGGGAAATGTACTGCACAAGGACTATGCAGATACACGTTTTATGGATGGGTCTAAGCCCATCACTGACACCATACATCGTAAAAACTATTGACCTTTCAAAAGAAACCGAAACTAGACTATGAATCACTGAAACAAAATACAGCACTGGTCTCAAAACTGTTTCTCTCTATTCAATCCAGGCGTGATGCGGACATGGGCGAGTTTTTCCAATATGGAAACCAAAAGGAACCACCCTCTCTGGCCAATAAAGCTGGACATTCACGCATTGGAACCAAATCGGACATGCTGAACTGCCTTCCTTTGCGAAGTGGATATTGGACCTGCTGTGTCCCTCATTACTACACTAGCTGATAAGGTCATCAATCAGTCAGAATGTGACACCAATCTGATAGGAGCACTGATGTCTTGCAATCACCAAAAAGCTGATTCCAGGATGCTCCTTCATCCCATCGGAAAATGGACATTAAAAAGCAATGATCAGGACTGTAGATACTGATGTTGTAATTTTGGCCATTTCTACTTTGAGTTACCTCGCCCTATCTGAACTGTGGATATCTTTCGGTACGAAAAAAATCACCAGGATGTAAAAAGTCATATGCCGGAAATTGCAAATGTGACAAGGCAAATCTCCATTGCACATCACTGTGCTTTTGTCAAGGCTCGTGCTGTAAGAATGACTCTTGAACAGCTCCTGCTGCAATAATGTTTTATTCGTGGTCGGTTAATAATATAGTTTGACCTTGCCTACTTACTCGAACAAAGGAGATGAATGTATGTTATTGAACAATTTTAAACCTATGTTGAGTCTTTATACTTATTTGTTACTTTTTATTTGTTAATCACATTCGAACATTATTAGTCGGAGAGAATATAAAAATTATTACACGGTTACAGATACAAACATATTCTCTTCGCACACTAAAACTGATAGATGACCTTGAAAAACCCGTGACCTCGACCAGTTAAATATGACACTGCTGTTGTTTACATGATCTGACAACATTAGGTAGTTAAATGTGACACGGATGTTGTTTACATGATCTGATAACATTAGGTAGCTAAATGTGACACGGATGTTGTTTACATGATCTGATAACATTAGGTAGCTAAATGTGACACGGAGGTTGTTTACATAATCTGACAACCTAAGATAGCTAAATGTGACACGGATGTTGTTTACATGATCTGATAACATTAGGTAGGTAAATGTGACACGGATGTTGTTTACATCATCTGATAACATTAGGTAGCTAAATGTGACACGGATGTTGTTTACATGATCTGACAACCTAAGGTAGCTAAATGTGACACGGATGTTGTTTACATGATCTGATAACATTAGGTAGTTAAATGTGACACGGATGTTGTTTACATCATCTGATAACTTTAGGTAGCTAAATGTGACACGGATGTTGTTTACATCATCTGATAAAATTAGGTAGCTAAATGTGACACGGATGTTGTTTACATGATCTGACAACCTAAGAAATGAAAATGAAATGAATCAGGCTTTAGGCCACCTTTGTGCACATATAAGCTAAACTGCCAGGAGAACCTCCTGAGGATGGTGAGATGATTGAGATGACACTGTCCTCCAGACACAGGATTCGAAATTCGAGCCCTGGCGGTCTGAGGCCGAGCACGCACCTCTCGGTCACGGAGGCTCCTCACAATACTGACTTTCACACGTGGATGGGGAAGAAACTACACTGACAACCTAAGGTAGCTGAATGTGACACGGAGGTTGTTTACCAGATCTGACAACCTAAGGTAGTTAAATGTGACACTGATGTTGTTTACATGATCTGACAACCTAAGGTAGGTGAATGTGACACGGATGTTGTTTACATGATCTGACAACCTAAGGTAGCTAAATGTGACACGGAGGTTGTTTACCAGATCTGACAACCTAAGGTAGTTGAATGTGATACTGATGTTGTTTACATGATCTGACAACCTAAGGTAGGTGAATGTGACACGGATGTTGTTTACATAATCTGACAACCTAAGGTAGTTGAATGTGACACGGAGGTTGTTTACATGATCTGACAACAGATGTTGTATGGACGACCTGCAGTCTACGGTAGGTTAATCTGACACATTACATTTATTGTCTACATTGTCTGACATCCTATGAAATATTTGACCTGAGCATGTTAGCAGTGGTCATTGGGCAGCCGACTGAGCAGAGACAAGCCCAAGACAAATCCCTTTTTCGATGATGGTTTAGTATCTGGTTCTCTGAGAAGTGTACTCAACATATAGTTGGATTCGCTCATTCACAGACAGTGCTCAGATTGTTAACTTCTCGTCAATAGTCGCCACTATCGGCGGTTTGGCACGTCGAGTACAGCCATAAGTCAGCTGTCTCAGCATCTGAACATTTTAATCATCTCCTTGTCTGTGGTTGGTCAATTCCCACCATCTCCGCCTGGTGGCTATTATTATTGTAAGCCCAAGTAAAGATATCAGTGTCTAGCGCCTGCCCTCCCCGCAGGTGAGCACAGATGAACCGGTGAAATAGTTGGATGCCATCAAAGAAAAGATGGAAGGATTTAATCTGCCTAATAATTGGGCTTATGCATTGTGTGGATAGTGAAAAGAAGGCGACCAAATATTGAACCCTGTGTCACCCCGCTGATGAGTCTACGTGCAGCTGTCTGGCCCATCCCCAGAAAAAACGAGATGTTGGCACAATGTTGGGTTAATGTTGGCCCATCGTCTTCGCCGCTGGCCCAACATTAACCCAACATTGTGCCAACGTCTCGTGTTTGCTGGATCGTCCCAGCAGATTAGTATCGATTATTCCCTGTCATAACGTTACCTTTTAGCCCGCCCTTCATCTCATTCTGAACAACTACTGTGATTCCCTGAGGGGGAAGTATATATAGGCCTTCCAGGCAAATAGTAGTCGTTCGCTCAATGTTAGCTTAATGTTGGGCCAGCGTCGCAGACGGTGGTACCATTAAACCGACATTGGACCAACGCGTTTCGCTTTCTACAGTCATTTTAATTAAACTCTATAAATTACATATCTGCGCCCGTTCTAACATAAAATAAAATACATCTTTCCAAGTTTTATTCCCAAATCAGACAAATTTCGAATTACAACGGCTAAAAATTACACAGATTTTTACCAAAATTTACGACAAATAAATCTAACAATATTTTATATAAACTATCGAGAACTGTTGAATGTTCTCAAACATATTGACACTGGTTACTGGGGTAGTCAAGTTTATTTCTTCTAGGTTTATTCCAAAAAGTTAAACTCCCTTTGGTACATAATGGGTGTTTTAAATTGACGATGTGGGTTTTACACAGGTGATATACACAAGGGATATTCATCAAATACCGTGCTAACCCTTTATATATATATGAATTTTCACCCACAACTTCAAGTGGGTGAAAAATACTCCTATTTGTTTAATTTGTGTCCAAACATTTGTAAATCTTAATGTCTAAACGCATCATTTTATTCCCAATAACAGTGATTGTATCTGTTATTAAAACGAATTTCAAACGATTATATAGTATTCCCTAGCTCTTAACCCTTTCAGCGCTTTCCACGTTAGAGTCTGACTTTAGACGTCAGAGTTTGACGTCTTAACCCTTTCAAGCTTGACTTTACATTGTCATCTTCATTCACTACAAGCCGCGAATTGCTGTCGCAATTCTCGACTTGCAGTGCATAAAGATGATTTGAAGTGATTGAAAAATTAAAGAAAATTACCATGTATTGGTAAACCAGTTTAATGGAAATTTTCAATCTAAAACCCCAAGTTTTAGGGAAATTAAGTATGTTTTCAAGGATGTAAGATGATGCTTTAATGCATCGTGAGGGCTTAAAGGGTTAAGACGATCCCCGCACTGAATGAGTAAAATATTCATGATAGCAGTTGACCCATAGCATAGATATTCAAAAAAGCAGAAAGAGCCAACTAAGACATTTATCATGAGTTCAAATTGAAAAAAAATGTTTTCTCTGTTTATAAAAATTATTTCAGCGCTTTAAGGGTTGAAATGGTTAAGTTAACCCTTACAGCGCGGGGACTGACTTTAGTCGTCAGAATCAGTCGATCCCCGCACTGTAAGAGTAAAAATATTTGTAATGGCCGTAGACCCATAACATAGGTATTCAAATGAATCAGAAATAGCTAACTAAGACATTTATGATGATTTCAAACTAAAAAACACTTTGGCCTCAAAGGTTTTCATAAAAAAATTCAGCGCTTTAAGGTGTAAATCACCGTCTGTGACATTGCCCCAGCATTAGCACAGCATTTGGTCGGTGTACATTGTTTGTTAAGGCTAGACGCAGGTAATGGCGTGTCGTGTTTGCCGGGTTACTGTTATTTGCTGTAGCTATTTTTCAGCTCTCTCATGCAAAACCAGCACAGCAGTAGTTTCTTACATTTCAAGTAATCAGTTACTGCTGTTTGGCTTTGCATGGCAATGTTCCAGGCAGGTGCGGACAGACCACACCCATATAGCCGTGGACAGCCACACACAGTAACTGATTAGGTCGTGGACTGGGAGATTTGTTCCTTCGGTGAATTCAATGTTTTATTTGCAAAAAACGGCTACAACGGCAACACAGAAACAGATGTTTTCACGACGGGGAGGGTACATAAATATCGTATATAAATACGTTTCACCCATCCGTTTATTATCGAGAATGGTTACAACAGGTATGTAGTAGCGTACAAAATCTCGTGCCGACCATTTGTAATAACATCTCCAGCTGCACACATTCTCAATGAAAAGGTCATTTTCACAATCAGTAACTAATCCTTCGTCCTCCCTCAGAGCATTACCTGCATGACTAATTACCTCCTCCCTGTATGTCAATTATAGTTTGTCTGTGTCAGCATGCAGTGACCGCGATACGGGCATACTAGTACTGTATCACTCAATTGATTTTATATACAGTGGAAAATATAATAATTGATAACAGAAAAATCATCACATGTAACTGTCAGTTCACCAGACACATTTCACGGAGTACATAAAATGTCAGGTGAGCTAATTAAATTATTGATTTCGATCTCGAACACATTTGTCTCTGTTTTTTTATATTAATGAAAACTGTGTGGTAGCATGACTGGTGGCACGGACAATCTTAAAACGCTGAAATATTTTTGTATAAACCATGGAAATCAATTTTTTTTTTCAAATTGAAATCAGCACAAATATATTAGTTACCGCTTCATTTAAATACCTATGTTATTGGTTATGGACCATGTTATGGATGGTCTTAGACGTCAGAATCTGACGTCTAAATTCGATCCCCTCGCATTAAGTTGTGCCACTGTGCCACTATCATAATGAATGAGCTATAACCATAACATATAGCCCACATGTAATGTTTGTCTACTGTCGCAGGAGTTTATAGCCGTATATACGGTAGACCGGTGTAAAAACACTGTTCATTTAATGTATCATGCTTAGCGGAAGCTGTTTTATTGTTAACTCTATCATCAATATTTTAATCATCATCAATCGTTTGATGTGAATACTAGCCCTGATTACAAGTCTATTCCACCCGAGCTGCAGCTGGGGCGAAATAGACTTGTATTCAGGACTATGTGAATACATATTAAAACATTTATTCTGCTGGTCAGTATTTGATATAAGATATGAAAGATCATTTCATAGAAAATCGGGCACTTCAACGAGTTTTCCGCGTTTTAATAGCGTTTGTGAAAACGATTCCAAAATAACAACACTATTTCTTTAAAAACATAAGTGATTATTAATAGTCCTTTTTAGTATCATACGCAAGGAATTCCACATATTCAACCATGGTGGCGAGTCATGGAAGGTTCATGATAGATCTATGAAATGTCCAGGAAAGGTCCAGAAAAGGTCCGTTTAAGGTCCACGAGAGGTCCATGACTTCATTACAAAAAAAGTAATCTCACAGTTTCCTGAGGTCACTAAACCTCCATGCCAAACTTGTAAAACTCGCTAACTTTCCCTTTATAATTTCAACCAAAAAATGTCTGTGGAAGTTTAAAACTACTTTTAATTTGTATAAAAGTAGTTGTTGTTTTTCAATAAGAATGAAAATATTTAAATGCGGAGCATTTCTAATATGTGACCCGATCTGGCAAAATGAGACGGAAGTCGCATTTCGACTATTGAGCTAGGGCCTCCAAAAGGCAAAATGATGTTAACTTACGGTTCCTAAAATTGTAAGGTATAAAAATTGATATGAATTATATAAAATTGATGTTTTAAACACACTCCAGTTTGCAAAAAATGAACAAATTTACAGACAATAAAATTTATGACGCCAGCACTAGCGTCATGAGCGTGGTAATAGGCCCCTATATAGCGTATGTCAATGTATCCCATTTGCTAGATGTTGGTGTATAAATTGATTTTATTGTTGATTATGTATCTTGAGGATGCTAAAATTAAAAATTAAAGTGGGTTAAATTTTGTCAGGGTCATTGAAGTCATTTTCTGACCCCCTGAAAACCCCCCTACCCCCTACTATATATTTGTTTCAACCTAATCGAATAGCGGCGTGTAGCAGCTCATTTTGTAGGTATTGATAAGAAGACCAAACTTTATCTAAGAAACTGTGGGCTAAAATTTATATTTACCCCTCCAGTGGGGGGAATAAGGGATAAAAAGGTGTAATATCACGAAAAATTAAGGTATATTTTCAAATTAATAGAATATATTCGTGCAGCAACTCTTTTTGTAGGTATTAATGAGAATAAAATACTTCACTAAAGAACAAATAGCTAAAATCCATATTTACCCCTCCAGGAGGGGGAATAAGGGGGTAAAAAGGAGTGAAATCACACAAATAGGGTATTTTTTCCAAAATTATTCGAATGGGGTCGTATAGCAACTGATTTTGTACATATTAATGAGTACACTCAGCTATCAGTGAGTGTCACAGTCACCCACTGAGATTTTGTGTGGCACTTACACATATCCAACACCAGCGGTCTCTGTCGTCTGTTACGTCACCGTCTGCCAACCAGCAGCCAGCAGTTCATAAATGAGCCACCAGCGGTGAGGGAGATCGTGATTGGCCAGTTGTGTTTAAATGCACACCTGCCCATCCGCTGCCAACACATGGGAATTTGTGCACGCAGTGCTCCTCATACAAACCTGAGGGTATCCATGAGTGTTCCACTTTCAATTTTATATTTATTGATAATTAATTTAATGGAGTTTTTAAAAGTATGAGCTAAGCACAATTTTTACTACATACGGTATATATCAGTGTATATTCAGCCTAGATATTTTTATCTCATTTTCAGAAGCGTCAATTGTAATAACATGAATCGAGTTATTTTGCACTCTGTGAGGCCATCATTCTGAAAGAAACGGGCTTTTTCCCACGCACCTAGATGCGGCAGTACAGAGAGTGGCTGTGAAATCTCTGTCCCCTGGTGGATAATATTAGCTGATCTGGGGAAGATGACCAGTGTCTGAAGTAGAGATAGAGACACTGGTGACACGAGTGAAATTAATGAGTAGAAAAAACTTTATCTAAGAAACTTTGGGCTAAAATTTATATTTAACCTTCCAGTGGGGGTGATAAGGGGTGAAAAGGGGTAATATCACGATCCTAATTTATACAAATTAATACAATTGAAGCAAAAACAACAAAAACTTACTATTTTCACCCTTTTTGGCTTATTTGACCTGGAATATGACCTTGAGATGTCCTTACTTGACTTTTGGGTAATACCCATATGAAGCCCTACCCCAGCCCGTTTCACCATGTTTCCTTGGGTTGGGCTCCATCGCCTTTAAAATAGTGTTAGTTATTGGTCCAACCATGACACTATATCTGTTATTTGGTCCATTACTGTCACATGAGATGGGGGGGGGGGGTGACATTAAGGTCATTCTGGGGAGTATCACCCTCTAACCCCCATATTACCCCTGTAACCTCTTAAGATGTGTTTGATGTACCTATGTGTTGGGGCCTAAGTAGGTTTCTACAGTCATAGACATTTCAAATGTACAGAATTAGAGCAATAACAACAAAAACTAACTATTCACCCTTTTTGGTTGGTTTGAACTTGCTGTGACCTTGAGATGACCTTGACATGACCTTGAGGTACCACCCTTATGAAGCCTTATGAGATGTGTTTGGTGTACTTCCGTGTTGGGGCCTAAGTGGGTTTAAACCATCATAGACATCCTAAATTAATAAAATTGAAGCAAAAACAACAACAACTAAATATTCTGACCCTTTTTGGCTGATTTGACCTTGATATGACCATGACATGACCTTAGGGTAATACCTATATGAAACCCCCACCCTAAGCCGTGACGCAGTGCGTACTTGGGATTACCTCCATCAGCTAACTGAGCATTTTTAATAGAAGTGGGCCTATTATACTGCTCATTTGTCCAAATATGTATATTTTTATCTTTCCCGGTGACATTCTCATACAAGAAATTCAATAAGGGTTGAGAAAAAATTTCAAAAAAAACTTTCTCCATGTTTGAACTCCGTTTTCTTAAAATAACACGATTTTTATATTGATATTTTCCGATTTGGCCTGAGTTACATCTTTGGAGCTATTCAACCTACATGCTTGTGTGACACCTTATTTTAAAGGTAATTTTGTGGAGATTCAGGATTTGATAATAACTCCAATACCCCAAAACGCGACTTCCGTCTCATTTTGCTAGATCGCGCATTTGCACGCTCCTAAACATTAAGATAAAAGTACCTGGTGGCATATCGTGGCAGACGGGTGTGTAGGGCGGGGCCCTGCAGATCGATTCCGACAGCCGACAAAAACACATCGGCTGATTGCGTCTCTACAAGCAACGGGCATCCAGCCAGTGCTGCCTCAAGGTTGTTCCAGCGTCGCAGACCTCACTGAGCAGTCACGCGAGCCAATAGCTGCTGTTAATGAGGAATGTGATTCGGATCTGGCTTCCTATCCACATCATTTGACTTCCAGCCGGATTGCGAACACCTTTGTCTGGCTTGGTTTCCTCACCTGACCTGCTGACTGTCTCACAGGAGGTGTCACTGTCCGATTTAACCTACATTCCGAGCGTCGTTCGTCAATTCAATCAGACTGTCAGGATAATTTGGTGAATAAGAGGTATTGTTTCTCCGGTCTTAATGCTAAACGTCGAATACGCTCACATTATTTGTTGAATGTGAATTTTTGCGGCCCATATAAAACATAGCAAGTGAATTTACTAATAACAGACGAACAGATTTGATTCATCTAATTAGACAGGCATATGTTTTATTGGAAACATTATAAGTAATTTCTGTGTTATTTGCATACACTATTTTCTTTCTTTAGAACGGTAAAATTGGTCGCTATCAAAATTAAACGTCTGAAAAGTTCGTGTGCCCGTCATATGCGAAAGAAATCGTAATAGGCATCGCACAAATTGAATTAGGGTAAATTTGATTGTCTGAACAACTACCACAACCATGTTACAAATAATCTTAATTTAAAGATAAATCGTAACTTTTCTAATGAGAAAGAGTTATAGTTAAGATAATCTCAGTGGGATGGTCCCTGAACTGATAAAATTTACATTGAATTGTGCATGATCCAAGATATTACATTATAACACAGTATAATTAAGACTATCCTAACTTTCACGCATTCCCATCAGAACAGTTAAGATAAATCTTAACTTTTCTGATGCGAATGCGTGAAATTTGCATCAGAGTGATCCAAGATAATGTAGTCTTTTACTTAATATACCTATTTACAGGATTTTTTAGGATTTCTCAGCTTTGCATCTGGATGGCTCGCATCAATTTTGTCCTTCTGATGGTGACGGCGTGCTCTACCTCGATGGCAGCTGGTGACACCGGGGATCTGGTAGAAAATGTAGACGCCGACAGTCCACTGGAAAATCTCTGCGACGTGCTGGAAAGCCGAGCGGATAAGGCAGGGAATGTTGGCAGCCTAAATGGATTATCTATCGCCACCCAAAGTGACACTATATTTCCAGGAGCTCCTGTGCAAGGTAATATTAACCCTGGTAAAATTGAGGCAATTAAGGCAATGTTAACCCCTCGTTGTAAGGGCCAACTCTTTAGGCCTACCCGTTATAAAATTTGACTTTCACCCACTTGAAGTTTGTTCTCGCTACCGTGACCCACAACTTCGGGCGGGTTAACATTTTTCATATGTGTTTAATTTGGCACTAAACATTTGGAAATATTGATGTTTAGGTACATATTTTTCTCCCAATTACTGTGATTTAATCGGCTAATAAAACGGACTAAAACGAGATTAAAACGGATTTAAAAAATGGTGATTAGCGTTCAAAGGATTAAAACATCAAACTGAACATATTCCTATTCCATATGTTGAAAGACGTTTGATAGAATGAAAAAAATGTATATGGGAGTCAAAACAGTTTTATCAAAGTTATTTGCGATAGATTGAAATTTGATTTTTGAAGCAATGACGGCGATTATAGCTAGGGTTTCATTCGTCACTCCAAAACGTCGGATCAGATTTTTTTTGTAATTTTGTTCAGATATTTTAAGTGGAAATAAATGTATTTCAGAGTGATAATAATAATCTAAACCTTTAAAGCGACACATAATACATCAAATATGAATAGTAGACATAATATAACGTGGTTTATTTTGTACAGTAAGTGTTTCTGGTGCACGAGGTCAAACTGACTTAATTCTTCAAGCTCGTCAAGATGGCGACCAATCCAAGGAATCATTAAGTTCACACATACTCGGTAGATGGCGTACACAGAACATACATGATGTACAGGGGGTGGTGTATGCATCATGTTTCTCACCAGAAGATACAGTTGTGTATGCATCACAAAAGGGGAAATCGGTAGAAAACTGTGAGTAAGGAATAGGCCTACTGTTTTTTTACTTATTAATTTATTTATTGTCCACTTACGAGATCATAGATTGTACACTAAGCCATAACACGATATGATAACACACTCTTACGATTACTGATTATTGACCATGTTGACAACCATGTAGATTACCTGTTGATATCTATGAAGTCATATATTAAGCATGACATGGCATTGTATTTTGTCATATTTTATAGCATTGTATTTTGTCATATTTATAATAAACACAGTAACAAACTTATGTTTTAATATTTAAAATATAATTGAGCAATTATTGTTTTGCAACCCCGATATAAGATCGATTGGTCACCATGGTATTAAAGGGTGGTATCTGCCACTTTGTAAAGTGGCAGATACTACCCTTTAACCCTTAAAGCGCTGAATTAATTTGTAAAAAACATCGAAACCAAATGTTTTTTTTTTAAATTTGAAAACATTATAAATGTCTTAGTTGGCTCTTTCTGATTTATTTGAGTACCTATGTTATGTGTCTACGGTCATTAGAAATATTTTTTACTCTTACATTGCGGGGATAGACTTTAGTTGTCAGAATCTGACGTCTACAGACGTCAGATTCTGACGACTAAAGTCTATCCCCACGCTGTAATGGTTAATACCCAGGTGACGATGATCGATAATCACAACCGTGTTTTTCTCTCACAGCTCTATACTGGCGTGATAAAACTAGAGAAGACTTATCCCTGACATGGATGGCACCTTATGATCTCAAGGGCATTGTAACATTCAGGTATGTGAAGTATTATACATGCATGTCTTACATCAGCCAGCTATTATCATACTCTACATTGGTAGATCGTGCAGTACCCAATTGATATATATATTAGTTGCGTCTCATTTCCTCCTTCCTTCGTTTAGTCATTCTCATTCATTAATCAATTCATTCATGTGTTCATTTATTCATTCATTCATTCATTCATTCATTCATTCATTCATTCATTCATTCATTCATTCATCCATTTACTTATTCGTTTGTTCGTTAATGCAGTTTATTTTTAACCCTTTCATGCAGACTTCTCATTGTTTGCTAATACGTTTTTAATGTTACACTAACTTTGTTCAGTATGGCAGTGAGGGCTGATTCTGGTTGGCAGAGTACCCTTGTTACACACAATGTCGCAGTACAGACGATGTGTAATTGTTCATCAGGAATAAATGGCCACACAGAGCCTGATACATCAGCACACGTAGCAGACCAGGATACAGAAGATTGGTTCGATATTCATCTGTCCAAATCAAGACTCAAGAGAGCTATCCAGGTAGAAACGTCACACAAACAACTGCTTCATTTGCAGCATCAAACAAATGCATCACATAATAATTTACGTATATTTATTCACTTTTCGTATCCGCCTCACAACAGGTAGAACATTTCGAAATTAAAATGTCCATAGTCGTGACATTTTACTGCTATTACTTTCTACTGGCTACACGGAAAATTCCATTGAAAAATATTGTATAGCTTAAAAGTCAGTCTATTTAACTCTTTAACCCCATTATTATCTCTAACTTCTTGAATACTTATCACAGCCTCGCGAAATTGTCATGGTAGTCGCGACATGAATGTGTGTAAAACATCTTGAAAATTGGTTGAGAATTGAGTGAGGAATAAGTGAAATTCATTCACTCTTGTTGATGAATTTAGTATGAATCTGACTATGGTAGATTAAACTAATCACTGATAATAACTCTTCCTGTCTTAAAGACTGTTTTTTATCTTTTTAATATTTAATACTTTTGATTTCAATACATTTGATTTTATATTTTTACTTAACCCTTTGAAGCCTGCATTTACCATTGTCATCTTCATCCACTACAAGCCGCGAATTGCTGTTGCAATTCTCGACTTGTAATGGATGAAGATGATTTAAAGTGGGTGAAAAATTAAAGAAAATTGCCAAATATTGGCCAAGTATTGGTAAACCATTTTTATTGAAATTTTCATTATAAAACCCTGTTTTCAGGGATGTAAAATGATGCTTTAATTCATCGTGAGGGCTTAAAGAGTTAATATAATTTAAATTAAAATTGATATCACGTCCTAAATAATTGTAACAATGCCTCCCAGATGTCATGTTTTATTCTCAGCCCTATATCCGCCGGTCCTGATTATATTCATTTTTTATATTTTTTATTAGCACATTAATTACCTACATTTAAACATACCAAAGACAAATATGATATAAATCAACAATATTTCAAAGTATTAAAAGTTGTGGATCGCGTCAGCGAGACACAACTTCAAGTGGAATTAAATAATTGAATAATTTGGCGGTTAAAGGTTAAAACTGCTGTGTGCCCATCGGATTCATCCGTAAAAGCTGGTGATGACACAGTAGTTTGTTTTGATCTTGACAGGAGAACGACACCGCGGAGACTGATGTTACTTATTTACCTGACATGACGGACATCACCACAGCTGCAACAGAGATCACGGGTGAGACTCTGACATACAGCGCTGAAATACTTTCGTACAAACCATGGTTACCAAAGGGTTTTTTCAATTTGAAATAATCATAGATTTCTTAATGAGCATTTTCTGATTTATTTGGATACCTATGTTATGGGTCTATGACCAATATAAATATGTTTACTCTTACAGTGATGGATTCTGACGTCTAAAACTGTAATGGTAAAAACAGTCAATTTCGGGAAATAAAAAACAAGTTTATTTCAGGAGATAAAAAAAAAAGAATCGTATCTGCTAGTTTGTAAAGTGGCTGATACGACCCTAATACACCAAGCTGACGACATAAATCACATAAATCTCGGCATCTTTATTGGAAATTAGAAGCTGAAGATGCAGGGTAGGACCTACCTATATTGTCCACGTGATCTGCAAACCGCTGGACGGAGTCATTCGGTCTCCGGGTGGAACCCTGACATCCGGCGTCAGTCATCGAGCATAGACCGTCCGGTGATTGTACGACTGCCGGCTGATTTAAATGCCACATCTTTGTCTTTCAAGGCGCATGTGCAATGGCCCCGATGTCGGGCGATGTCCCTCAGATCTCAACGCGGGCCGGCCCCGACGATGGGCAAAATATTAAAGGTGACATATCACCCCTTATATAGTATGTATACATTTGTGACAAATAAATGAAAGTTGCCACAAGATGGGGCACAGGTATTTCCTTATGTGGGGTGATTGGCTATCATGTGACCCTCTGAGAAGTTCACATGATAGCCAATAACCTACATATATGGGGTGATAGACTATCATGTGCCCTCTCAGAGGGTCACATGATAGTCAATCACCCCATATAAGGACATCACTATTCATACCATATAAAGGGTGATAGATCACCTTTAAGTGACACTTAAAATTTGTCCGGTCGCTGCCCGCGCTCCAAGATGCCCCGATGTCCATGTGATCATCGGGCGGGTGCCAGCCTGATGAGCGAAAAAAATACGTGAGCCGATCATCCGAAGGGTTGGATTTGTGACAGAGGTATTAGCCAAGTTGCCATCCCCTCTATAAAGATATGCACCATACAGGGATATGTGATGGGCATCATAACGTCTGTAAAAAACGGTCCATAATGTTTTTGCTATGCCTGGCAGACCTGTGGAAATATTGTCTCCCTAATGTCACAGACATATTGACAAAATTATGAAATATATATTGAAGATGTGATCAGAGCTGTATCAATCACTACTGTACATAATAGGCCACTCCCCACTTTTCACCACCAGCACTTGAGAAGTTTCGTCCCACTGACGCTGCAGAGCACCAGAGAATTATCATGGCATGGCCATCTAAGTCATGTTGTCTGGATGCATTAGCAACCGCTCTTTTAAAGAAAACTCTGCCAGTACATCTTCCAGTCCTCTGTAAGATCACGAACATGTCCTTAGAGAAAGGTATATTTCCTGGTAGATTAAAAGCGGCAGATGTAACTACTATTATTAAGAAATCTTCTCTAGACCAGAATGTACTTTTGAACTTGTCCCAACATTGCTTGAACGAGCCTCTTCAATCAGCATACAGGCCTCAACACTCCACTCAGACTGCTCTTATGAAGGTGCAGCATGACATTGCTTAAGAACCGTGGCGTGGCACTTGTTCTGTTAAATCTTAGTGCTGTATTCGACAGTATCAATACCAAAGGTGTCCTCACCACTCTTCAACAGCACATTGGGGCTGAGGGTACAACCCTTGCCTGGTTTGAAGATTATCTGACAAAGAGAACACAGATAATCCGGATTGGAAAAACTGTATCTGACTCCGTACGATTAACACGAGGTGTCCCACAGGGTTTTGTACTGGGGCCAGTGCTTTTCGCTGCATATACTATACCAATAGCTGCCATATACAGGAAGAATCATGTTAAATATCATATGTATGCAGATGACACCCAGCTATATGTTGTTTCTGATCCTGCTATACTTGGGGACCGCGAGCGAGCTTTAGATCGGCCCAAAAGATGCATACAAGTAATACGATCCTGGATGCTCATACATGTTCTCAAATTAAATGATGACAAGAAGGCATATATCATCTTTCAGTCAAAACACCACGATCAGAAGTAGCCTACGGGACGACCGACCTCGATCTGATTGACTTCACCTTTGAGTCAGGCACCTCCGTGGGAAACGTGGGCGCTTATTATGATAAGCACATGTCGATGAAAAAACATGTGACAGAGGTCAGCCGCTCTGCTTATTATCACATCCGGCAAATTGGCAAGTTTCACAGATCTCTCACCAGAGACGCGTGTGCCAGCGCTGTAAGATCAGCGATATTGAGTAGAATTGATTACTCAAACGCCTGACTAGGAGGTTTAGCGGTGACGCAGCTCGCTATACTTCGGCGGCTATAGTATACAGAACATGGGTGCATTGGCTGCCTGTGAAATTGAGAGTTGTTTTTAAACTGTGCACATATATGTATAAAGGACTTCACCATCTTGCTCATGAGTACATCACCAATGTACTGAGCGTGTACAAACCAACATGATCTTTACGATCTGGAAATGCTGGAGCCATGCTCTCCATTAGTAAAACAAACAAAGACACAGGAACGTGCGATTTTGCGGTCACTGGTCCACAAATGTGGAATGATCTGCCTCTGGATGTGCGAGAATCACCATCTCTCGAAACATTTAGAAAAAGGCTAAAGATATACCTCTTTAGATGTCACTAATCTTTGTGAGAGTTGAGCCACAAGCGCTTTGACTGTCATGTACATGCCATACACGCGCTCTATAAGAACTGTATATTATTATTATTATTACTATTATATTAAAGATCTCCAGGTCGCATATTTGAAATTATACATTTAAAGATACATTTAAAGCAAGACTATTGTCGCTTTTAATATATTTATAGCGGGAATGAAAAGTGTGTTTAAACATTTCAACCACTTTAAGTGGATGAAAATTACTCACATTTGCTTCGTTTCCAAACAAGCGGGGGCCCTAATGCAGTGGTAAAAGCTGCTTGCTTGGGAAGTCGGAGATCGTGGGTTCAAACCCCACTTTAGTCTTCAAATTTCAAGGAAACAAAATGTTTCTTCCCCGCCCACTCGAAACGATTCAATATTGTGCGGAACCTCCGTGACCGAGAGGCTGCGTGCTCGGCCAGGGCTCAAATTTAGAATGCTGTGTATGGAGGGCAGTTTAATTTCATTCATCTCACCATCCTCGGGAGGTCCAGTTTAGTGCACACAGGTGGCCTGAAACCTCATTCTTTTCATTTGAGACCAAACATTTGAATATCATGATGTCTAAGCACACATTTCGTTCGAGATAACAGTGCTTTGATCGTCTTATAAAACGCCCATACCAACTTATGAATGACGTCGATTCAACGTCGCAACAACGTCGTGTGCCCAGTGGGTAGTCCTGATTAGCGGATAAGGGTTAACCCTTTCAAGCCTACAAGCCGCGAATTGCTGTCGCAATTCTCGACTTGTAGTGGATGAAGATGATTTGATGTGGTTTAAAAATTTAAGAAAATTGCCATGTATGGAAAGCCAGTTTCATGGAAATTTTCATTTTAAAGCCCTTATTTGTAGGAAAATTAAACCTGTTTCAGGGATGTAAAATGTTGCTTTAATGCATCGTGAGGGCTTAAAGGGTTAACATAACAATAGCGTTAGGGCAAAGTGTATATCTTAGAGGCCTGAATTGGGACATCTGATCCCCATCAGGGTTATTTGCTGATGCGGCTCCTGCTCGAAATGCACAAGAGATGCTTCCAATCCACACAATCACTCGATCAGAGAAAAGAGTGATCCAGAAAGTGGTTCTTCCCATCCCAGGAAATATAGTCTGATTATTTTTTTCCAGCGTTACAAAATACCTAATAAAACAAATCGATTAAACGATTTATTTCTCTATCGTATAACCTCAAATGATTAAAACCACCATTATTTGATATATTTATACTATATTAGTTATTGCTTCTTTTGTTTATCTAGTTGTTTTTTACTTGTAGGCTCGTCTGACATCACGGAATCTCTTTTCCTGTTGGCCACCATTGTAGGTCTTTACATCTCTATGCTCACCGTGTTCTCGTTCCTAATTTTATAAATAACACGCCATAATGTCCATTGAAACACTCACCCATGATGGTTTAATGTTGGACCGACGTCCGTGACGTTGGTGCAATCCAAAACCATCATGGGACGTTGTTGTTTTACTGTTGGATCAATATTACAGAGGTTGGACAAACCACAAGCCAGCTTGTAATACATGTACAACATGTAATACATGTAGCCATTCAGTGGCGCTGTAGTAATACACGGCACAATTCCAGCGCCATTCAATGTGTTTGCATCTCGGTTAGTTGGTCCATTGTTTGAGCGAATTAAGTAATATTCTGAAGGGGCAACCGCTATCCACGACGATTACAATCCAAAAACAATATGTAGGTGGGGTTTGTATTTTAATTAGTTCATTGACTGGAACTTAACGAAAGACTTTTAAAGGACACTTTTCATTGCCCTGAAACGTCAACCATTTTGTAAAAGACTTTGGTTTAATTTTCTGCATCACCATCACCCGGTACTTAACCAGGATAGTATTACCTGTGTTATAATTCATTATTAATGACATAGGCTACGTTGGAGGATGAATATGTCGCATATGGAAACAGAAGCAATATGCATAATGGACATTGGTCAAGCAGATGGTCCTGAAATTATTAATTATTAATGCACACTAGTAATGCAATTATTCACCGTGACCCATTCAGTGTTAGTTAACCAGGTGGTTAGAGTTGAGAGTCAGTATTTTTTGAGGGGAACAAAGAGAAATACGAAGCCAGGGTAATACCAGCCGTTTTTATTCCTTTAACCGCTAAATTAAATAACTTGAATTTTCAACCACTTGAGGTCGTGTCTCGCTACCGCGATCCACAACTTCAAGTGGGTGAAAATTGCTTCTATTTGTTTAATTTGGGACCAAACATTTTCAAATGTTGATGTTTAAGCATTAATTTCGTTCCTAATAGCTGCGATTTAAACGGCTGATAAAACAGATTAAAAACGACTAACGACTATAATCTCGCTGGTCGGTTTAAGTGAGGGATAATGTACGATATATTTCACATGTTGTTGATGTGTTTGGTAAACGCAGTGTTAGAGACACAGCTTCAGTTATGTACCAAATATTAGCAATCAACAGAACAGTTCACGAGATGCTCTGATAATAATGTGATAATCGTTCAAAACAATTTTTGTTAAAACTCACTGCGTGCCTTCTTGTGTTACACTTAACTGGACACCGCCTATAATGTTTCAGAATGAATGTATTTATTCCAGAATTATTGTTACTTGCCAGCATTTGTACTCACGGTAGTATTAAAAATATTTAAAATGTTTATTTCTGGTGTACAAATAAATTGGCGCTTTAAATGTTTTCTATTTAAAGTTATGTTATTCTTATTATTATTTCTATTGTTTATTATTTGTATTCACTTATTTATATCTCACTTTGAACAGTATGTCCACATAGTACCAGGATCACACGTGATATTAGAGTGATACCACAGTGATCATAAAAGCAATTTAGATCAATCTAAAAAGAGGTATGATAAACCCATAACATAATTTGATAAAAAACAGATACAGAATAACAAGGAGAATAATAACAACTGCTTTCACTCCCTCATCTAGCCAATAACAAAATTCTTAAATTATATTTTGCATTCAAAACACAACTTGCCACTAGTTAGCTTGATTTAAGACATGACAAATCGATTTTCAACGGATATATTATTGTAGGCTCAATAATCAATGTATGTGACAATGCATTAGTATACGATTTTACATTATTTTTGAAAAGGAAAAACCAAATAGGTTGATTATATAATAGATTTTTCACTTCAAAATTGTAGACATGTACAATCGAAGAAACTGCTAATATGCTTTTCATTAAATTTACAAACAAAGACAAACTCAATGTTGAAAATCAATGTTGCTCACAATCACATCAATTCATTTATTTTTCTTGTGGAGCTGTGTTCAAGATAAAATGGTTTGATATATTTATTCTATAAATAAATATATAGAATAGTGTTGCTTATAAATAAACAGATGCAAACAGCGCAATTTAGCACCGATGTTTCTAGTATCGCATAAATTTAAAAATCTCTGGTGTCACTGTGTCAAAATTATCTGGTGTCAGTTTCTATAAGCAATCTATTATTGTCAATCAATATAGTCAGGTAACCTTCCAAGACAAAAATATCCTTGTAAATCATACCTCATCCCGTTAATGGTTCACAGTGGACCAGTACTTTAATATCAATATACAGCGAGCAAAGATGATCAAAGACAACAAACATGATATCTTACGAAGGATATATCGCACCAATCCTCTTTTGATGTTGACCCTCCGTCTGCGACGCTGGCCCAACATCAAAATAGCACTGGGGGTCAACATCTCGTTTTTTCCTGGGAACGTGTGCACGCTTACCATACATATAATATTAGGAGCAGGCAAACAGGCATGACGTGCTTCTGATCGAGCTCCGTGTCATTTGTAATTTTACATGAATTTTTTTATTGATGACCGCACTAAAGATGGATATCAGGATTGTGTTACAGAGATAGATTCTGTATCAAGTTGTTATGTGTTATGGAAGATAGTAGAAAAAGAGATAGAGAAGAATCTTCATCGTCAGATGCGAGCTGCTTTTGTCAAGCCTGGATACACATGCCTTGGCCCAAATTCATAAAGAACCCACTAGAGAAGAAAATATTTTGGACCTCCTGATCACAAATAAACCTGGTTTAATTAAATCTTCTCGTAGTGTACCTGGAATCTCGGATCACTGTGCTGTGGTGACCGAACTGGATATTGACCCGCCCTACCGCCGTACAAAAATTGGTTGAAACTAAAATCCATCCTAAATCAATGCCTGGACAAATTTATACCAACCAAAATGACTTCCCCTCGGGAAAATCTACTTTGGCCATCCAAATCACTTCTCACATCTATTCGGAAAAAAACATCTCTATATAGTAAAGCCAAGCGTACGAATAATGTGGCAAAGTACAAATTATGTAAACGGCAGACCCAGCGTGCCATCAGGTCTGCCAGGTGGTATTTTTTAAAAAACAAACTTTCTGAATCTTTAGAACAAAACAAAATCAAAACCACTCTGGCTTTATATCAAATCAAAACGTCAGGATGGAAATGGTGTCTCTCCTTTGAAGGGAAACGGCCAGCTGCATTCAGATAGCAGACGTAAGGCCGAAATATTAAAAAACCAATTTTGCTCCGTTTTTACCTCGGAAGACACCACCAACATACCTAAATTACCAGGACCACCAAATACTGAAATGTCTAAATTTGAAATTACTGTTCAAGGTGTAACTAAATTACTCGAGGATTTAAACGGCGGGAAGGCACCCGGACCAGACGAGCTCCCGAATCTGAAGAATGCTGCCAACGGAATATCCCCCTTTCTCAGAATCATTTTTGATCAATCTCTACAGACGGGCAAATTATACCAGATGACTGGGTAGAGGCTAATGTTGCCCCAGTCTTCAAAAAAGGGGATCGGCACTCTCCGGCGAACTACAGGCCGATATCCCTCACATGTGTTTGTGCCAAATTACTCGAACACATCATTTGTAAACGAATTATGTCCCATTTTGCGAAAAACAAAATTTTAACATCTGTGCAACATGGCTTTCGATCAAAACACTCATGCGAAAGCCAGCTTTTGATTACAACTGATGAATTTATTCAAAATTTTGAAGGCAAGACACAAACAGATGTTGTTGTCTTAGATTTTAGTAAGGCCTTTGACGTTGACCCCCACCAACGCCTCTTACACAAACTCGACCACTACGGAATTCGGGGAACAACTTTTAATTGGCTTCAAAATTTCCTGACCAATAGAACCCAAAAAGTAGTAGTTGATGGCAGCTCTTCAGAATCAGCCCGTGTAAAGTCCGGTGTGCCCTAGGGTACTGTTCTCAGACCCCTACTTTTTTTTACCTACATTAATGACCTTCCTTCTACGGTCTCGTCACAGGTTCGTCTCTTTGCAGATGACTGTCTCCTGTATCGCCCGATAAAATGTCGGGCAGATCAGGAGAAACTGCAGAGAGACCTATCTGCGTTACAGGACTGGGCAGATCGATGGGGGATGTGCTTCAACCCCTCGAAATGCTCGGTCCTGAGGGTGTTCAGGCCAAAATAAGAAAAACTGGAATTCCAGTAGACCCTGAAAGGTGAAACGTTAGAAAATGTTTCATCAACACCATACCTTGGTGTTTGCCTTAGCGAGACTCTGGAACGGGAGGCCCACATTAACAAAATTACGAGTAAAGCGAATTCCACCCTGGGCTTCCTTCGGAGGAACCTGAAGGCATGTCCCCCTAAATTAAGGGAGACTGCCCATTTCTCCCTGGTCAGATTATCCTTAGAATATTCTTCAGCAGTTTGGGACCCCTTTAGACAAAAAGATATTGATAAATTAGAAAAAATTCAAAGAGCAGCAGCAAGATTTGTCACCCAAAATTATAGACAAACAGCCAGTGTGACATCTCTCATTCAGAAACAAGACTTAAAAACAAGACGGAAAAATTATAGACTTTTATGTATGTTCAAAATGTTAAATGTTAGTCGAAATTCCTATCAATGACCGTTTAATCTCAGCAGATAGAACAACACGTGGTGGGCACAATCAGGCTTATAAACACATCAGAGCTAACACCACACTGGGACAAAATTCTTTTTGGCATCGAACTATCCCTGATTGGAATTCTCTTCCGGCAGCTGCCATAGAAACGAAAACTATGACAGCATTCAAGAGTCAGCTGGTCGACTAGATCTGTCAGCCTCTTCCCCCCCCTCCAGCCTGATACTCCACAATGGAGGGCTGCTGGAGTATACATTCAAAGATTCAAAAGACTAGCCCAGTCCATATAGCCAAACAACAAAGGAACATGGCGGACGGGGATCAGCAGGGTGACGTTACACTACAGGATGTGTTGGCGGCGGTTGAGAAGTTACAAAAAGGTCAGGAAGCAATGAAAACAAGCCTTGAACGAAAAATAGATTCGGTGAGAATTGAAATTAATAAAAACATTACAAAGAAACTAGGAGAATTAAAAAAAAGAAATATATGTAGACATTGAGAAACTTCAAACTGGATATGATGAGCTAAAAACATTAGTTGACGCTTTACCTGCGTCTAGCACTCAAAGGGTTATTAGCCCTCTGCATGACCCCAGTGTATGTGTGATTGCCTCAAAGGTGCACTACAGTCCTACCGAGAACCTGCCAGAGAAGGTGAATAAACTCATTGGTTGTCTTGTGACGATGTTAGCTCACAGGTCGTGGTGACAGGCTGGGAAAGACTCAAACAACGCAACCCTGCACACAAGCCGCTAGTGAAAATAGCGTTTGCGTCCCTAGAGCAGAAAATAATGGTGCTGCGAGCAAAAAATAACTTAGAGGAATTTAGAAATGTCTGGCTCAGAGGTGCAAAGGATCACGTGCAAAGACTGATCGATATAAATTTCAATACTGTATTAAAAATAATCCCGGAAACGATTATAAAGTAAATGGCAGTGGACGCATAATAAAAAAGGAGGCCGTAAACTCAGGGAATGCTGATACAAGAGAGCAACATGCATCACGACATGGTAGACAGGACACGGGACGCCAAAACGCTGTAGATATGACGGACAGACCGACTGGTCATCGATACACTGGATCACCCTCTGCAAGAAGAGGACGTGGCTCCCCAGCTGGCGCTGATCGTTACATTCCACCAGGTGGCAACATGAGAGTTTGAGACCCCCCACAACCCCTTAACAATAACAGTCTGAAAATAGTGCACTGGAACGTTAACGGATGAACAAGAGACAATGAACTTATACGTACTCAAATACTTGACAAGATTAATGCCGACATAATATATATAAACGAGACATTTCTAACTGACCAAAGTACAATATTTATAGATGGCTACACATGGTATGGACACAATCGACCTACAAAACACACCAAAGCGCGCCGTAGATCAGGAGGTGTCGGACCTTTTGTGAGAAATGAGTTATTTAATCACTTCAAAGTAGAAATCATAGACAAATCTACAGACGGTATTTTATTATTACAATTCACGCACCTTGTTTCTGAGAATACAATTGCTGTTGTGTCATGTTATTTACCTCCTGTCAGTTCACCGTGGGGACGGTGCAGTATTTCGTTTTTTGGTCACCTTTTAAGCATTTAATATACGCTAGACTGTGACAATGTAGTTATTGCTGGCGACCTAAACGCACGAATCGTTGGACTGCATGACTTCATCCCGGATGTGGATAATATAAGTAACAGAGTTAACATAGATGACACTAAAAGTGGACACTACGAAGAGATGATTGATTTTTTATTATATAGTAAATTTTGTGTGGGTTACGGCAGGGTGACTAAGGAGTATGATAACTATGCCTGTGTATCCAGCAGAGGCTCGTCTGTTGTTGACTACATGCTAGTGCCTCATTCTACTCTGGAAAAATGTGATTCGTTCAAAGTACATTTAGTAAAAGACTTGATTGACTCCACAATTAATACTGTAGAAAGTCTGCCTGATCACTCTGTTCTGGAACTTTGTATAAAAATGGGTTTTACGTCAGATATGATAACTAGCGATACTGATATATGTTTTAATGTAAATGACAGCGATAACTCTTGTAAACAAACACGTAGAAAATATGATGTTAAAAATATGCCTAATAACTTTCTATCGAGTGAAATAGCCCGCTTAGCGATATCTAAATATGTTGAAACAATGTTAACAACTAAAGAAACACAGACAGAAATAGATTCTCTGTATGATTCTGTATGCGATGTCTACTATGCTGAAATGAATGCATTGCTCAATTATAAGATGTTGGTCCGGCGTCACATAAAAGAGGTAGATATTCTGCTAAACCATTTTGGACAAACAAACTATCTGTATTATGGGAACAGAAGAATCTGACAAAATATTTCTTCAATCTAAAAAACAAAGAAATAGAAAAAATCAACTTCAGAACTTCCGCCATAACCAACATTTATTTGATAGGGGATTTAGAAAGGCAAAAAGGAAATACAACAGGGAAATACAATGTAATATAGAAAATCTGAACTCGAATAGGCCTACAGAATTCTGGGGAGAGGTTAATAAATTGGGGCCCACTAAAAAGGACAGCATACCACTTGAAGTATATAATGAGCAAAACGACATCATAAATGTTATACCATCAGTGCTTGGAAAATAGGAAAATGATTTTAAGGGTTTATATAATTTTTGATCAAAAGATGCTGGTTTCAATGAAACATTTTATAACGATATTCTCTTGAGGAAACAAAATTTAGAGAATCGGGTCTCTGGAACAAATGTATCAAACAAAGAGTTCACTAACATCGAAATAAGCAAAGTACTTACAAAATCTAAATAGAAAAAAGCTGTCGGATCTGATAATCTACCAAACGAGGTTTTGAAATGGCCGCAATCAGTTTCTCTTTTAACTACTTGTTTCAATAGAATTTTACAAACGGGATTTACATCGAAAATATGGCGACAAGCAATTATTAAACCTATTCCAAAAAGTTCTATGACAGATCCTCGAACACCTGAGCAATATCGTGGTATTAGTTTACTAGTCCACTATATCAAAGCTATTCACTAGTATAATAAACAATATACTAACTACATATTTGGAGGATGGTAATTTGTATGCTGATGAGCAAAATGGTTTTCGCGATCACAGAAATTGTATTGATCATATTTTTAGCCTTACATCAATAATAAAAAAAGGAAAAATAGAGGTCTCTCAACATATATAGCCTATATAGATGCCGAGAAGGCGTTTGACCGAGTTGCTAGTGATTTGCTACTATACAAGTTATTAGTTTGGACGTAACTCGTCCAAACTCTTGTTTTTCAAGTGGATACTTTCTTATTTTTATTATTATTATTATTATTATACTGGTGTTTTTTGCGCATTTATTTCTCACTCAGTTTTGACGTTATCGACTTAAAATTTGAACACTATAGTCTTTGGTTTTTTTAGTCAGGTAGGGTGCTATATCTTTTCTAAGCGATTCGACCAATAGCGTCTCTGTACGGCGGGGTTAAAGGTCGCAAAACACCCATTGACAATACATTACAAAAACTTTAAACTGTCATATCTCGAAAACGGTGCTTCTGAGACGAAAACGAAGCAGAGCCATGCCACATAGCCCAATTACTGTTAGCATTCTATTCATATACACAATTCATCACTTACCATTAAGAAAAAAATTGACATTGGTTCCCCCCTCCCCTTTTTGTAAAAACTAATATATATTAAGTCCAGTCGGGGGTTACCATTTCAAAAAAATAATGCATGGTCTGCAATAAGCAGGCCCTCTAACATGAACATTGAATTTCAGAAAAAAAATTCCAAGTAAAAATGGATTTTACCACGACTGGACTTATCAAACTACTTATATGCTGTGTTATTGACTGTAATACGTCACCCCCGCCACTTTTCTTTGTGCCTCACCTAATCCCATGAAAGGTCAGTCCCGTGTCCACACAGGGCTGAGGGCCAGCCCGACGGACGACCTTCTACGATGTTACAGACAGCCAATAACACAGTATATTTTCAATTTTTAAAAATAATTTACTTTTTTTTAATAAAGTGTTATATTTGTAATACTTCATTAATTACAAATTACTTAGGAGTCTCACCTTCACAAGCAGTAGATAAAAAAAATAATTTGATTTTAATATTTTTTCAAATCTATTATTAATTGTTAATAAATCATTCACACACCACAGTCACGCGACAAGATCAAAATCAACAACAAAGTTTTTTATTATTGTCATTTTATTAATCATATTAGAATGTATTATCATTTTTTTGGGTTCTGCAGAATCAAACAAGTGCATCATTGGTCTATGTTGTTAGGCTTCTGACTGAGACAACTTTCAATTTCATTCAAGATGTGCAACACCAATTAGGCCAACTTTCTATTACAAGCTATTGTTCACGAGAAATCGACATTCTCCATTTTGAATTTGTTTGCATATAAAAATACAATTTTCGGTATGACGCTCTAATAATATATATTCATTCTTAATTAGTGATATTTCTGGTTAACTTAAACCTGCTGATATATACTACACTGTTGTTTTTTAGCAATGCTAATCACATGGCATTATAAAAGTGTTGTGGAATTGTTTTTTATTACTTTAAATAGGTAGGGCACATCTTCTCAAAGTCATGCTAATATAACCTCAAGTCATTTCAAGGTCAAATTTGCAAAAATAAAAAAGTAGATGTGCAACACCAATTATGCCAACTTTCTATTACAAGCTATTGTTCACAAGAAATCGACATTCTCCATTTTACATTTTTTGCATATAAAAGTAAAATTTTCGGTATGACGCTCTATTAAGATCTATTCATTTTTAATTAGTGATATTTCTGGTTAACTTAAACTTGCTGCTATATGGGGGAGACTGGGGCTAGTTCGAACAATTTTTTTTTTTTTTATGATGAAGTTAGGAGACTGATATTTTTGTCCTGAAGTATCCAACTATAGATGCTATTTTTAGCATACATTATTCTCAAATTGAAAACAAAGTAGAGTCAGAGGCATGTTAAAGTTAGATTTATCACTGTTTGAACAAACCCCGAGTATGGGGTACATTTAAACATTTTTTGAAAAAAATATTTGGTTAAAAATAAACGGTTGCTCTTTTCTCACATGTTCATCCCTGCAATTAAATATATTTTTGTGGGTTTGAATTTATGTGTCTCATGTTTGCCCAGTCTCCCTTGAACGAATGCTGAGATTGGTTTGGTCAATCAGTTCGGATTTGCTCGGGTGTGACGGAGTGAGCTCAGTGTCTGACCCATGGTCAGTGATGATGGTGGTCACTCCTCTTGACCAGAGACGTAACGTTGACCTGATGTTGATTAAATGCTGGATCACCTTCTGCAACGATTGCCCAACATTTAACCAACGTAATTATGTTGAACGTCCCCAGCAAACGCGTTACATGAAAACAATGCTGTTTTAATGTTGGGCCAGCGTCGCAGATGGTGGCCCAACGTTTAAACAAAATTTATTTTAATGTATCGTGTTTCTGGGTATCGTCTGCAATGCTGAACCAGTTTTAACATTTTCAGCGCGGGTACCGACTTTATACGTCAGATTCTAACGTCTAAAGTCGATCCCCGCACGGACAGTGCAAAATACTTATAAAGGTATAATAGATCCATAACATAGGTATTCAAATGAAGCGAAAAGAGGTGACTAAGACATTTATGAAGATTTCAAATTTAAAAAAACTCTCTTGGTTAAGATATTTCAGCGGTTCAAGGGTGACGTGTACATAATGCGTACGTCTCGCGTTTGCAGGATATGCACGCTGGAATGCTCCACAACTCTTAGTGGCTGACCATGTGGGAACACGCTAGAGTGTCCAATCGCTCCAGCATATCTGAACAGACCAGATGCTCGTTTTCAAGATCGACACTCCATATTTCGCAGTGTCCCCGGGGAGGCTTATCACCACGCCTCCCTTGTGAAAGGGGCAATTGTGTGATCTACATACTTGAACACGTTGAAGATCGTTGTACGAATGTCCCGGGATTTTAGCAAATCCATTCGTGGTCTTTACAAATGCGTTGTCAATCAATGATCTCGTAATTTCTGGCAATACACAGAAATGCCGCGTTTGACATTGAAGTAATGCATGTGAATGAAGGCCCAGACCACAAGATTTTGTGAGGCCGAACAGAGGACAAGACCTATGCGGCATTTCAGATCACAGCACCCGGTAAGTACAGGATTTCACATGCTGAAACGCTCGAAATTCTGCTGATATAATAATTTCCGCCCCGTGTTTGTTGGGGTGGCTGTCACCCCCAGTCGTGAGACTATTTCTAAGTCTTGCAAACAAAACAAAAAGTAAATTGCTGGTCTGCACCCGAGTAGGCCTAACCAGCTTTCCAATCGGAGGTTCGTGTAATTCGTGTAATCGTGTCATTCAAAGACAAGTGCAATGTAATTATCCCTTACAGTGCGGGGATCGACTTTAGTCGTCAGAATCTGACGTCTGTAGACGTCAGCTTCTGACGACTAAAGTCGATCCCCGCAAAACTATTTCTAATGGCTATTTAAAACTATTTCTAACATAGGTATTCAAATGAATCGGAAAGAGCTGAATAAGACCTTTATAATGATATCAAATTGAAATAAACTTTTGGTCTTCCAAGGTTTTTATAAAAAAAAAATCAGTGCTTTAAGGGTTGAGGTCTAATTTGAGTAGCGGCAATGCAGTAATCACTGGTAAAGCTAAACGGGTTCGTCATGAAGTATTTTTTTCCCAGGATTATTATGGCGATGGGTGCCGCCCACTATTTTGGACTGAATGGAAGACTCGGATCATAATTACTTGTCAAGCATTCGTGCTGATCCTATGGCATCTACATTGCAGACTTCGCTATAGGTAAGTACACAAGCATATTTACCACCCCCCCCCCCCCCCACCCGCCATAATTGCAGCTGGCTATTGTGTAAAGAAAAAGGCGGTACTCTGCTCTGCAAAGCCAGCATGCAGTATCTGCTTACTTGTAAAGTAAGCAGATACTGCATTTCGACCTCGGGAAAGAGTTTCTTTGCCCCCCCCCCCCGGGCGATAATAAAGGTTTCCGTCATTAAGTATGGGCGATAACATGTGAGAACTGAATGACGGAGGGGTACAATACTCTTGCCCGGCTTTGCACGGCAATATAGGTTCTGCCTTTTGTCTTGGCACGCACTTATACCTCGTGTATCTGGAACGTTTCCTTAATGTGTCAAATGGACACAATGTTGAGCAAACGTCACATAATATAAGACATAGAATGTTCCTAAGATCCTTTCCTGTATGTAAAATTACATCAAGATTGTTTTCAAATATAAATCTTCAGAAAACAGTTTCGAAGATTATTCGCTGTTCATGTGAGCAGCGAAATCTTTCGGAGCTTTTTTCTTCGGATTTTTTTTTATAATGTACAGCTCCCAGGTGGCGGATGTGGCAAATGCAGACGTTGATGTTGATGTGGATACACAAATCCGCGATTTGATGATGTCCACCAATCCTGCTTCCTGGTTGCTTTCAAGGTATGTCTGCTGAGCTCCATACATCCTGGATTCAAGATAATAATAATAATAATAATAATAAAAACTTTATTTATAGACGGTAGACCATTTAGTACGTTGTACTAATTTGCAATGGACCCTCTTTATACACATGCAATAGTACAATGATTAAATATGTACAAAATTAATGGTAAAATATAATACAGACTATAATACAAAATAAAATACAAACTATAATACAATATTTAAAATTTTATATGTAAATTTACACTTCAAAAACACTATTTAAGAATATGTACATCATAAATGTATTATTATTATTATTATTATTATTATTATTATTATTATATTAATTATTCCGTTATTGTTATACATAGTACATATTAACTAGAGATACTTGTGACGATAGAAAAAGAAATTATTGCCATATTGTGTAAATATTATTCCCGCACCAAAACCAGAGATAAAATAACTACATAACTTATTATACAATGTTTCATTGAAGTAAAAAAGACACTTTGGAAAGCGTGGAATTCTAATTTGTGTATTTAAGTATATATCTGAAATATTGCTAAAACCATATGATATGTTCTTAAAAGTACTACGCATAGTACATTAAAATATAAATTGTATTTTTATTATAGGATTCATATCATGATTATGATGAGCGTACAACACGAAATAAAAAAGCGGAGGATGACTAGTGGGACTATGACATGAGAGGTAAGTGTCGTAGTAATATTCTGCCGTACAAGCCAAACGGCGGTATCAGCTCACGTAACAAGTAGGCGATACTGCCATTTGGGTTTTGCACTGCAGTTTTGTAGTAATGATCGAAGCGTCTCTTCGTTACTTAAAATGAAGAGATGTTTCACAATGTTGATAACCGCACATTATGATGTACTTTGTAATCAAGTATTTCTGTGTTACTGTAAGCACAGAAATGCTTCAAAAAAATATTGCAACTCATAAGGTACACAAGAAGCATTTTCTCGTTCATTTTGAATGAAAAAATGTTTTCGCGATTATGTCGTCCACCAAATCGTGGACGCATTTCTTCGGATATTACTAGAAGAATTTGGGGAGGAACCTTTCTTCGCTGCTATAAATGAATAGTTACTTTCACAACACATTATACAATCTGTATTTACTACCGACGAACAATGCGTCACCTCAGTTGATCTAATAATAAACCCCGACATTAGTACGTGTAGAAATCACCCTATCATAGCTGTACTCGACACACGATAATAATTTATTATTATTATTCATCAATTTGATTGAAGATCGTACTAGCATCACAGACTGTGATACAATCTTTATTAGGGCAATGTATAATAATAAAAAAATCATCGCAAAATAAGCAAAAATCGTGGACATAATATTTATATAAAAACACTAACAACATGTACGATTGCAGAACTGATCTATCAGTTATTTAGTGAAAGCATATTCGATATTTTAACCTATATTTGCTTATTATTTTTTACAGATTTTTATCATTGTTTACTTGTACATACCCCAATAAAATGGTGTGTGCAATATATGCGTATTTCCTACTTTAAATTGCTAACATAATAAAATAGCGTAGTTAACAAGGTTCTTGTTGATTTTGTCCGGTGGGTATGTATGACTGACTGACATCCCGATATCGTAGTCTTAATACTCTATCCTAGCGAACACTAAGTTGATCCAATGTTGGTTCAATGGTGAGCTAGCACCGCGGATGGTGGATCAGCATTAAACCAACATTGGACCAGCGTCTCTTTGTTTAACAGGATAAGTTTTAAGAGCCTTCAGCGACGGGATCCAACCAGACGTTGAACAAATGTTACGTTGATGATGGCCCACCGTCTGCGACGCTGGCCCAACATCAACCCGACATTGGCTCAACGTCTCTTGTCTACTGGGAACCTGCTGAAAACTGTACTTGGTACCAACATCAAAAAAACTTTGGGTCAATGCTGTATGCTTGTCTGATACGTGTGTGTCACCAATGACATATCGTGCAAGCCAAAAGGCAGTATTCGCTCACTTCACAAGTAAACAGATGCTATCTGCCTACTTTGCAAGTTGCAGTGCAATAATGCGACTGCAACATGCAGCTCCAGAGGAACGCAGAAAGTGGAAACGTAATGTAGAAATTAGAAAGAATTTTGTAATCGGTAGCCTACATGCGATGTACTTAACCGGCAGATTCATGTTATTTACTTCCTCGAACAGGAATGGTTTCATCGCACAATATATATACATATGTATATTTAACGATTGTGTTCATAGTTCTATTCAACCTGCTGTAGTTACTTGTTGTCATCACACTACTTTTGTGTCCAATATGTGTTTTTATTGCGTTTGCGAGCATATTTTTTTCCTCTTTCCGTGCGTTGTTTTTGCGCGGATATGCTTTTTTGCGGGCGTCAATTGTTTTGCGTTTTTGTTTTGTGCGTATGCCGTTGCATCGGTTCCTGCTTCTCGTCGTAGGACTATCCTTTTGCTGTAAGTGTATATATTTGTTTGTGTGTTTTGTCAGATATAATTTTCAATTTTGGAGCTTATCGTATTATCATAATTAAGCAGCCCTTGCCAGAATGCTTACAATGCTCCACAGTCCGCCGCCGCCGTATGAATTTTTTTCAAAGTAGCTATAAAGCCATACTAGCACTTTTGTACACATACCTTTTTGTATACTTCGCATAGTTTCTAAGATATCTATATATTATGTATTACGGGAATTATCTTTATCAATTACCTTATAATTAAATTATGGAATTATGGCCGTCTGGGCATGTCTGGGGGTATATCCCCTAGACATGCCCAGAACCCCTTATCGGGCGAGCGAAGGAAAACGCTCTCAATAACCCACCATGCCCTGTCACCCCCACCCTCACATCATCATTTGTACATCATTCATCTCATCAATTGACTACAACGTTTTTATCGTATTACAATGTCACTTAAAAGACCTTTTGTGCCGAAAAGTGACGTAAAGCAAAGATTTACTACTACTACTACTACCTTTTTGTATACTTCGCATAGTTTCTAAGATATCTATATATTATGTATTACGGGAATTATCTTTATCAATTACCTTATAATTAAATTATGGAAGTAAACAATTTAAAAACAAAAATATTTATAAAATACAAAATGGCCAACTGTACTGGCGGTCATTTTTACTCTAGTAGGCCTTGCATGACCGATTAGTATGAACAAAACTGTACCGTTTCATAACTTGTTCAAGAGAAGGGAACGTGGCGCTCTGGTAGAGCGCCTGACTGCCTCACCAGTTATGTTTGCGTCTCGGGCTCAAATCCCGCTGACATTGTGCCGGTTTTTCAGAGAAATATCATTGTTTCTCGCATATCGGTGTGATTAGGCGATCACGCTAATGGCGGCCTGGACGAGTCAAGGTTCAAACCAGTGTATCAACGCTAATTTCGCACAGGGCCACGGGTTACGCGCTTCTTCACATTACTTGTTGAGTTGTTGTCTGGATTTCAACCGGTCGATATCATTGTCAACCCGTGGGGGCTCTGACAAATCCAGAGATTTTGACAGGCTGTCAAAATAAGAAATTTGATCAACTTAAATATTGCATTATATAGCAACCTGATCAGAGATTATCAATCAATCTTGGCGATTTAAATACGGTGACGGCATACAGCATCAATAACCTGCAGGGGCTCTGTTGTTGCTGTTTTAAATCGCTGGATAGGAGCAATAATCACTTTAAGAAGATCAGCATTACTAAATTATACACATTTATATATATATATTTAGGCGTGCTACCACTGTTGTACATCTAGTCTGTACACAGGTACACGTTTTACACCTATTCAGTCAGCGATGTGTGCCCACTATCCTGAGTGTGACTAGCGCTTACAAATCCCACTATATACTGTATACTGTACAGTTTACTATCACGGGACATTAACATTTGTCAAAATTTATCTAAATTCTTATTATTCTTACCACTAGTAGCTTATGCCTAGTGGCAAGGAAGCTCATGATGGGTCCGTCCTTCTAAGGGCGTGAACGATAACACTGTCTCTGGCAGTGAGGTCGTCAAGAGACTCATGAAGGTGCCCGTATTCTAGTACAAGTTACGATATATCGTAGGCTTCGGATTGGTCGAGATGGCCATCTCGACCAATTCGAAGCCGACGATATATAGCCTGTACGAGAATATGGGCCCAGGTGGCTGGCTCCTGATGAAGAGGAGCTTACAGCGTCTCTGGTAGGTTGGGCGTTGGTTGAGGACTAGAAACGCCATGCAGAAGTGTAAGTTGAGCAGCAAGCCAGGTAAATATGTTACCAAGGGACCCGGGAAGTCGTATGGGGAAGCAACTGGGGTGTGAAGACTTCAAGTAAAGGTAAAAAGGTATGTATGGTAGTTCACCAGGGTCACCAGTACAGGCGACCCCAGCGAAGACACCAGCGAAGAGAAGACCGTTAGACGTCCAGGCTCAGGCTAGGCCAAGATAGTAGCAGGCCAACGAGGCTTCAGGTGCTGTCTAGAGCAGCTGGTGAGTGAGAGGTAGAGTTAGGGGGCTTCCCAGCGAAGAAGGCGAGCACGACGACATTTCTAGAGCCATAAAAGTCCCTTGAGAAAAGAGAAGAGGTGGAGAAAACCCTATCCCAACCTGCAGAAGTTATCACCGCCCCTCTCTTTGCAGAAGAGATCATATCAGACGAAGAGCTCTAGGTGCTGAAACTGGGTCAGAAGAAAAAAAAGAAGGGAGTAAAAGAAGAGCAGCGTCTCGACGATGGAGAGAAGCTCCACCTGAAAGGTGAACGCCGGCTGGACGGGGAGATTCGGTACCCAGAAAACACTACACATCGAACCGATGTTGGCCCACCGTCTAACATTGTTCCAACATTGAGTCGATATGTCGTGTTTACGTGTTTACTGGGTATGAAGGTCAGTAGCGCAACGGATATGGTAGGAGGAGGGGGGGGGGGGGGAGGCGGCATACTGATCCATCCAGCAAGAGGGCGACGACATAAAGAAGACATGGAAGAGGGCGATTCAGGAGAGGCAGGGACTGAAGGTGAAGGCCGTGTGACTCAGAACGCGGCATCCCGAAAGTGAAGGTCACTTTCATGAAGAAAGAAGAGATGAGATGAAGGGTGTCGCCGTGAGAAATCGTCTGTTAATCGGCACACAGGCCTGCAGAACTGTGGAGAATCAAAGAAGGAAGATACTCCAGTGATACCACTGCCAGAGATTCGACCACGGGATCTGTACAGCACCAGTTCGCTGCGGGAAATGTAGGCTACCATGCATCCTCGCAACAGAAGAGTGTACAGCGAGGGCGAGCTACTGTGCCAACCTTAAGGAAATCACCTGGCGTCAGATGGTAGATGCCCTAGAGCTATAAGGTGAAGAGGAAGATCACTGAGGAGAGAAGCAGCTAACTCCACAGAGGAACTGAAGAAATCAAGAGGAGATCCCAGTAGCCTCGGCAGACATCACAGTACGAAGTTGAGCCTCCTGAACAACCGCCTAAGTCGAAGAGGCACGTCACGAGGGCAGGTTAACCACACGCACTACTATGTCTGATGATGATCTATGTGTTTATCCTTATGTGTTTCAGCGAAGATGGTCCTGTGAATCAAGGCCCGTATTCTCGGTATAAGTTACGATATATCGTAGGGTTCTGATAGGTCGAGATGGCCATATCGACGAATCAGAAACCTACGATTTATCGTAACTTGAACGAGAATACAGACGATGATCCAGAACGAGCGTGAGGTGGTCTACGTGGACGTCCCTCATTAGTCAACAAAGCAGCCAGCTGGGCCTATGGAAAGGGCGTCTACCGGAGCAGAATCGTCTAACTTTTACTTTTACCTAATCAAGTAAGTAATCAGAAACGTTCCTTCAATGTTTCATATGATAAATATTGAGGAAACGTCACATAATGAGTTAAGACATAAAATGTACCCAAGATTCCTTCCTGCATGTCAAAATTGCACTGAAGAAATCTTCAAATATAAATTTTAATTTCAAAGGTTATTCGCTCTGCATGTATTATGTAAGCAGCGTAAATCTTCTAGAGCTTTTTCTTCGGTATGTCATGTGCAATGCACAGCTCTCAAGTGGCGGAGGTGGCGATTGCAGGCGTTGATGTGAACACACAAATCTGCGATTAGACGATGCACCCATGCTTCTGATTGCTTTCACAGTATGTCAGCTTGGCGTCAAGACTGACGGTAAGTGTCGTTGTAGCATAATTCTGCGTACAAAGCCAAAAGGTAGTAGCTGCTCGCATAACAAGTGAGTATATACTGCCTTTTGGCTTTGTACAGCAATAATGTAGTAATGATCGAAGCGTCTCTTCGTTACTCATAATGAAGAGATGTTTCACAATGTACTTTGTAATGAAGTATTTCTGTGTTACTGTAAGCACAGGAATGTTTCCGAAAATATTGCTAACAGCTCTTTATCATAAGGAACAAGAGGGCTGGCATCAGATGGGCTGAACGTAAAGCCCGTCAGACTCATCAACAGAGCCTCAGGACACGGCATCCCGAAAGTGAAGGTCGGTTTCATGAAGAAAGAAGAGATAGGGGCTGCCGCTGCTAGAAGTCAATGTTTATCGGCACCCAGGCCTGCAGAGGACCATCGCTCAGAAGAAAAACGACCAACTCAGAGAGAAACTGAGGAAATCAGGAAGAGATTCCAGCAGCCCCGACAGACATCACATCACCAAGTTGAACGTCCAGAACAACCGTCTAAGACAAAGAGGAACGGCAGACAAAGAGGAACGGCACCAGGGCAGGTTAACCACACAACTACCATGTCTGATGATGATCTAATGTGTTTGTGTTTCAGCTGAGATCGTCCTGTGAATCAAGTCCCGTATCATCGTACAAGTTACGACATATCGTAGGCTTCTGATTGGTCGAGATGGCCATCTTGACCAATCAGAAGCCTACGATATATCGTAACTTGAGAATATGATCCCTGATCCAGAACGAGCGTGAGGTGGTCTACGAGGACGTCCCTCATATAGTCAACAAGGCAATGACTAGGCCTGTGGAAAGAGCATCAACCCGAGCAGAATCAACTACCTTCTACTTCCATTCCCTACAGTACAGTATTCACCAATGGAAACCTAACTAAAGTAGGAAAAACTAAAGTAGGGCCAAGTACAGTACAGTACGCACCAGCGGAAAGCTAACTAAAGAAAAGAAACTAAAGTAGGGCCAAGTATCAGTACAGAAATCACCAGTGGGAAGGTAACTAGAGTAGATAAAAATAAGTTAGCCAAGTACAGTACAGTACCCACAAGTGGAAACCTAACAAAAGTAGGAAAAACTAAAGTAGGGCCAAGTACAGTACAGTACTCACCAGTGGAAATCTAACTAAAGTAAAGTAGGGCCAAGTACAGTACAGCACAGTACAGTACACTCTCCAGTGGAGACCTCACTAAAGTAGAAGAAACTAAAGTAAGCCCAAGTACAGTACAGTACTCGCCAGTGGAAACCTAACTAATGTAGGAAAAACTAAAGTAGGGCCAAGTACAGTACAGTACAGTACAGTACAGTACAGTACACTCTCCAGTGGAGACCTCACTAAAGTAGAAAAAACTAAAGTAGGCCCAAGTACAGTACAGTACTCGCTAATGGAAACCTAAATAATGTAGGAAAAACTAAAGTAGGGCAAAGTACAGTACAGTACTCACCAGTGGTAACCTAATTAAAGTAGGAAAAAGTAAGTAGGCCCAAGTACAGTACAGTACGCACCAGCGGAAAGCTAATTAAAGAAAAGAAACTAAAGTAGGGCCAAGTATCAGTACAGAAATCACCAGTGGGAAGGTAACTAGAGTAGATAAAAATAAGTATGGCCAAGTACAGTACAGTACCCACAAGTGGAAACCTAACAAAAGTAGGAAAAACTAAAGTAGGGTCAAGTACAGTACAGTACTCACCAGTGGAAATCTAAATAAAGTATGAAAAACTATAGTAGGGCCAAGGCCAAGTACAGTACATACTCACCAGAGGAAACCTTACTAAAGTGGGACAAACTAAAGTAGGGCCAAGTACAGTACAGCACTCACAAGTGAAAACCTAACTAAAGTAGGAAAATCAGTAGAGCCAAGTACAGTACAGTACTCACCAGCGGAAATCTAACTAAAGAAAGAAAAACTAAAGTAGGGCCAAGTACAGTACAGTACTCACTAGTGGAAACCTAATTAAAGGTAGAAAAACTAAAGCAGGGCCAAGTACAGTACAGTACTCACCAGTGGAAGCCTAACTAAAGTAGGAAAAGAAAAACTAAAGTAGGACCTAGTACAGTACAATTCTCACAAGTTGAAAGCTAACTAATGTAGCAAAAACTAAAGTAGGGCCAAGTACAGTACAGCACAGTACAGTACACTCTCCAGTGGAGACCTCACTAAAGTAGAAGAAACTAAAGTAAGCTCAAGTACAGTACAGTACTCGCAAGTGGAAACCTAAATAATGTAGGAAAAACTAAAGTAGGGCCAAGTACAGTACATTACAGTACAGTACAGTACAGTACACTCTCCAGTGGAGACCTCACTAAAGTAGAAAAAAACTAAAGTAGGCCCAAGTACAGTACAGTACTCGCTAATGGAAACCTAACTAATGTAGGAAAAACTAAAGTAGGGCAAAGTACAGTACAGTACTCACCAGTGGTAACCTAATTAAAGTAGGAAAAAGTAAGTAGGCCCAAGTACAGTACAGTACGCACCAGCGGAAAGCTAACTAAAGAAAAGAAACTAAAGTAGGGCCAAGTATCAGTACAGAAATCACCAGTGGGAAGGTAACTAGAGTAGATAAAAATAAGTATGGCCAAGTACAGTACAGTACCCACAAGTGGAAACCTAACAAAAGTAGGAAAAACTAAAGTAGGGTCAAGTACAGTACAGTACTCACCAGTGGAAATCTAAATAAAGTATGAAAAACTATAGTAGGGCCAAGGCCAAGTACAGTACATACTCACCAGAGGAAACCTTACTAAAGTAGGACAAACTAAAGTAGGGCCAAGTACAGTACAGCACTCACAAGTGAAAACCTAACTAAAGTAGGAAAATCAGTAGAGCCAAGTACAGTACAGTACTCACCAGCGGAAATCTAACTAAAGAAAGAAAAACTAAAGTAGGGCTAAGTACAGTACAGTACTCACCAGCGGAAAGCTAACTAAAGAAAAGAAACTAAAGTAGGGCCAAGTATCAGTACAGAAATCACCAGTGGGAAGGTAACTAGAGTAGATAAAAATAAGTATGGCCAAGTACAGTACAGTACCCACAAGTGGAAACCTAACAAAAGTAGGAAAAACTAAAGTAGGGCCAAGTACAGTACAGTACTCACCAGTGGAAATCTAACTAAAGTAAAGTAGGGCCAAGTACAGTACAGCACAGTACAGTACACTCTCCAGTGGAGACCTCACTAAAGTAGAAGAAACTAAAGTAAGCCCAAGTACAGTACAGTACTCGCCAGTGGAAACCTAACTAATGTAGGAAAAACTAAAGTAGGGCCAAGTACAGTACAGTACAGTACAGTACAGTACAGTACAGTACAGTACAGTACACTCTCCAGTGGAGACCTCACTAAAGTAGAAAAAACTAAAGTAGGCCCAAGTACAGTACAGTACTCGCTAATGGAAACCTAACTAATGTAGGAAAAACTAAAGTAGGGCAAAGTACAGTACAGTACTCACCAGTGGTAACCTAATTAAAGTAGGAAAAAGTAAGTAGGCCCAAGTACAGTACAGTACGCACCAGCGGAAAGCTAACTAAAGAAAAGAAACTAAAGTAGGGCCAAGTATCAGTACAGAAATCACCAGTGGGAAGGTAACTAGAGTAGATAAAAATAAGTATGGCCAAGTACAGTACAGTACCCACAAGTGGAAACCTAACAAAAGTAGGAAAAACTAAAGTAGGGTCGAGTACAGTACAGTACTCACCAGTGGAAATCTAAATAAAGTATGAAAAACTATAGTAGGGCCAAGGCCAAGTACAGTACATACTCACCAGAGGAAACCTTACTAAAGTAGGACAAACTAAAGTAGGGCCAAGTACAGTACAGCACTCACAAGTGAAAACCTAACTAAAGTAGGAAAATCAGTAGAGCCAAGTACAGTACAGTACTCACCAGCGGAAATCTAACTAAAGAAAGAGAAACTAAAGTAGGGCTAAGTACAGTACAGTACTCACTAGTGGAAACCTAATTAAAGGTAGAAAAACTAAAGCAGGGCCAAGTACAGTACAGTACTCACCAGTGGAAGCCTAACTAAAGTAGGAAAAGGAAAATTAAAGTAGGGCCTAGTACAGTACAATTCTCACAAGTTGAAAGCTAACTAATGTAGCAAAAACTAAAGTAGGGCCAAGTACAGTACAGCACAGTACAGTACACTCTCCAGTGGAGACCTCACTAAAGTAGAAGAAACTAAAGTAAGCCCAAGTACAGTACAGTACTCGCAAGTGGAAACCTAACTAATGTAGGAAAAACTAAAGTAGGGCCAAGTACAGTACAGTACAGTACAGTACAGTACAGTACAGTACATTCTCCAGTGGAGACCTCACTAAAGTAGAAAAAACTAAAGTAGGCCCAAGTACAGTACAGTACTCGCTAATGGAAACCTAACTAATGTAGGAAAAACTAAAGTAGGGCAAAGTACAGTACAGTACTCACCAGTGGTAACCTAATTAAAGTAGGAAAAACTAAGTAGGCCCAAGTACAGTACAGTACGCACCAGCGGAAAGCTAACTAAAGAAACGAAACTAAAGTAGGGCCAAGTATCAGTACAGAAATCACCAGTGGGAAGGTAACTAGAGTAGATAAAAATAAGTATGGCCAAGTACAGTACAGTACCCACAAGTGGAAACCTAACAAAAGTAGGAAAAACTAAAGTAGGGTCAAATACAGTACAGTACTCACCAGTGGAAATCTAAATAAAGTATGAAAAACTATAGTAGGGCCAAGGCCAAGTACAGCACATACTCACCAGAGGAAACCTTACTAAAGTAGGACAAACTAAAGTAGGGCCAAGTACAGTACAGCACTCACAAGTGAAAACCTAACTAAAGTAGGAAAATCAGTAGAGCCAAGTACAGTACAGTACTCACCAGCGGAAATCTAGCTAAAAAAAGAAAAACTAAAGTAGGGCCAAGTACAGTACAGTACTCACTAGTGGAAACCTAATTAAAGGTAGAAAAACTAAAGCAGGGCCAAGTACAGTACAGTACTCACCAGTGGAAGCCTAACTAAAGTAGGAAAAGAAAAACTAAAGTAGGGCTTAGTACAGTACAATTCTCACAAGTTGAAAGCTAACTAATGTAGCAAAAACTAAAGTAGGGCCAAGTACAGTACAGCACAGTACAGTACACTCTCCAGTGGAGACCTCACTAAAGTAGAAGAAACTAAAGTAAGCCCAAGTACAGTACAGTACTCACAAGTGGAAACCTAACTAATGTAGGAAAAACTAAAGTAGGGCCAAGTACAGTACAGTACAGTACAGTACAGTACAGTACACTCTCCAGTGGAGACCTCACTAAAGTAGAAAAAACTAAAGTAGGCCCAAGTACAGTACAGTACTCGCTAATGGAAACCTAACTAATGTAGGAAAAACTAAAGTAGGGCAAAGTACAGTACAGTACTCGCCAGTGGTAACCTAATTAAAGTAGGAAAAAGTAAGTAGGCCCAAGTACAGTACAGTACGCACCAGCGGAAAGCTAACTAAAGAAAAGAAACTAAAGTAGGGCCAAGTATCAGTACAGAAATCATCAATGGGAAGGTAACTAGAGTAGATAAAAATAAGTATGGCCAAGTACAGTACAGTACCCACAAGTGGAAACCTAACAAAAGTAGGAAAAAACTAAAGTAGGGTCAAGTACAGTACAGTACTCACCAGTGGAAATCTAAATAAAGTATGAAAAACTATAGTAGGGCCAAGGCCAAGTACAGTACATACTCACCAGAGGAAACCTTACTAAAGTAGGACAAACTAAAGTAGGGCCAAGTACAGTACAGCACTCACAAGTGAAAACCTAACTAAAGTAGGAAAATCAGTAGAGCCAAGTACAGTACAGTACTCACCAGCGGAAATCTAACTAAAGAAAGAAAAACTAAAGTAGGGCTAAGTACAGTACAGTACTCACTAGTGGAAACCTAATTAAAGGTAGAAAAACTAAAGCAGGGCCAAGTACAGTACAGTACTCACCAGTGGAAGCCTAACTAAAGTAGGAAAAGAAAAACTAAAGTAGGGCCTAGTACAGTACAATTCTCACAAGTTGAAAGCTAACTAATGTAGCAAAAACTAAAGTAGGGCCAAGTACAGTACAGCACAGTACAGTACACTCTCCAGTGGAGACCTCACTAAAGTAGAAGAAACTAAAGTAAGCCCAAGTACAGTACAGTACTCGCCAGTGGAAACCTAACTAATGTAGGAAAAACTAAAGTAGGGCCAAGTACAGTACAGTACAGTACAGTACAGTACAGTACAGTACAGTACAGTACAGTACAGTACAGTACAGTACAGTACACTCTCCAGTGGAGACCTCACTAAAGTAGAAAAAACTAAAGTAGGCCCAAGTACAGTACAGTACTCGCTAATGGAAACCTAACTAATGTAGGAAAAACTAAAGTAGGGCAAAGTACAGTACAGTACTCACCAGTGGTAACCTAATTAAAGTAGGAAAAAGTAAGTAGGCCCAAGTACAGTACAGTACGCACCAGCGGAAAGCTAACTTAAGAAACGAAACTAAAGTAGGGCCAAGTATCAGTACAGAAATCATCAGTGGGAAGGTAACTAGAGTAGATAAAAATAAGTATGGCCAAGTACAGTACAGTACCCACAAGTGGAAACCTAACAAAAGTAGGAAAAACTAAAGTAGGGTCAAATACAGTACAGTACTCACCAGTGGAAATCTAAATAAAGTATGAAAAACTATAGTAGGGCCAAGGCCAAGTACAGTACATACTCACCAGAGGAAACCTTACTAAAGTAGGACAAACTAAAGTAGGGCCAAGTACAGTACAGCACTCACAAGTGAAAACCCAACTAAAGTAGGAAAATCAGTAGAGCCAAGTACACTACAGTACTCACCAGCGGAAATCTAACTAAAGAAAGAAAAACTAAAGTAGGGCCAAGTACAGTACAGTACTCACTAGTGGAAACCTAATTAAAGGTAGAAAAACTAAAGCAGGGCCAAGTACAGTACAGTACTCACCAGTGGAAGCCTAACTAAAGTAGGAAAAGAAAAACTACAGTAGGGCCTAGTACAGTACAATTCTCACAAGTTGAAAGCTAACTAATGTAGCAAAAACTAAAGGAGGGCCAAGTACAGTACTGCACAGTACAGTACACTCTCCAGTGGAGACCTCACTAAAGTAGAAGAAACTAAAGTAAGCCCAAGTACAGTACAGTACTCGCAAGTGGAAACCTAACTAATGTAGGAAAAACTAAAGTAGGGCCAAGTACAGTACAGTACAGTACAGTACAGTACACTCTCCAGTGGAGACCTCACTAAAGTAGAAAAAACTAAAGTAGGCACAAATACAGTACAGTACTCGCTAATGGAAACCTAACTAATGTAGGAAAAACTAAAGTAGGGCAAAGTACAGTACAGTACTCACCAGTGGTAACCTAATTAAAGTAGGAAAAACTAAGTAGGCCCAAGTACAGTACAGTACGCACCAGCGGAAAGCTAACTAAAGAAAAGAAACTAAAGTAGGGCCAAGTATCAGTACAGAAATCATCAGTGGGAAGGTAACTAGAGTAGATAAAAATAAGTATGGCCAAGTACAGTACAGTACCCACAAGTGGAAACCTAACAAAAGTAGGAAAAACTAAAGTAGGGTCAAGTACAGTACAGTACTCACCAGTGGAAATCTAAATAAAGTATGAAAAACTATAGTAGGGCCAAGGCCAAGTACAGTACATACTCACCAGAGGAAACCTTACTAAAGTAGGACAAACTAAAGTAGGGCCAAGTACAGTACAGCACTCACAAGTGAAAACCTAACTAAAGTAGGAAAATCAGTAGAGCCAAGTACAGTACAGTACTCACCAGCGGAAATCTAGCTAAAGAAAGAAAAACTAAAGTAGGGCCAAGTACAGTACAGTACTCACTAGTGGAAACCTAATTAAAGGTAGAAAAACTAAAGCAGGGCCAAGTACAGTACAGTACTCACCAGTGGAAGCCTAACTAAAGTAGGAAAAGAAAAACTAAAGTAGGGCCTAGTACAGTACAATTCTCACAAGTTGAAAGCTAACTAATGTAGGAAAAACTAAAGTAGGGCCAAGTACAGTACAGCACAGTACAGTACACTCTCCAGTGGAGACCTCACTAAAGTAGAAAAAACTAAAGTAGGCCCAAGTACAGTACAGTACTCGCTAATGGAAACCTAACTAATGTAGGAAAAACTAAAGTAGGGCAAAGTACAGTACAGTACTCACCAGTGGTAACCTAATTAAAGTAGGAAAAACTAAGTAGGCCAAAGTACAGTACAGCACTTATAAAATAATGCATAACAGCTTACCACCAACTAAAAACGTTCAGATTATTTATGCTAATATAAACAGAAGAACATAATTGATTAGTCCTTAACTATTTAAATGAATTTATAACGCACTTTTCAACTTCGAATGAAACTAGACTTAGAAAAGAAAAGCAAAATGCAATTGGCAATAAACTTAATTCGCAAGGTAAAGTAGTAAAGCAGTAGCGCTAGCAATTATTTGTAATTTTTCGTTTCTGGAGTATGGAACGTTAACGGAGACATTATTATATATTTAATCTAATTGAATTAGATATATTAATTAACTAACGACAGTAATCTAGCTCATATGCCAGGAGTGACATCTGGTGGCGATTTACCAGATCGCCACACGAATTCAATATTGCTATGTCGACGATGATATAGGCTGAGATCATATGCCGGCTCATCTAACCTTAGCTTCGCCAAATATTCGAAAACTTTCAGCAAGGAATTTTGCGATATGAAAAAACAGATTGGATCTTGTTTAACAAAAGGTAGTGAATAACTTAGATTGACTTGAACCTGAAAGGAATTAGACGTGATGAAACAAATAAGTATAGCAAGGCCTGTCCTAAGGCAAGACGTATTATATTTTAAATGGAACAATGCAATTAATTGGATTAGAGACAAATTAGACGCATGGCTAGAAATATGCAACAAAAGATAAGCTGCTTTGCAATGAATTAGACAACTAGTTAACTAAGCAAGTAGGCAGCGATAGAGAATAGTTCTGAAATAAAGCAACTTTAAAATTAGACAGCATTTTGGCGAACAGTAAATAGCATTAATGGTAAAAATATAAAGAGGCGCAACTACGCCATTTATTGAAGAAAACTTTTAACTCAAAACTACTCTGAATCATTAGACAAAATTCAGACTACTCACACAGGCGAAATTTTCGATGATGAGTTTAAAGACGTAATTGACAACGCAATAAATGAAAAGTTACGTTTTTTAAAAACTCTGATGGAAAGTAAAGTAGAAGAGTGAGATGATAGTGTATTTCTCGGGGACATTTCGATTCAGACGAATAAACTAAAACTGGATCGGATTAAAGATAGGTTTGCTCCGGGCGCAGACGACATTAAATACACTATAATTAAAAAATGTCCGGAAATAGTATTTGAGAATTTACAAACTATATATATATTCAGTGGCCTAAAAATGGATAATCTCCAACCTAATGGAAATAAGCTCGAATGAAATCTACTCCCGAAGTTTAAACTCAATAACTATTTATAGACCGAACAGTTTTTAAGTTGCATTACTTCGAAAAAGTAATTGATCTTAGAATGCGCGGTAATTAGAAGAGGACAATTTCTTTAATAAATTGTAGATAGGATATAGAAGTAAAATATGTGCTATGGAACACATTCTCAGACATTTTTGGACGAAATAATCAGGGTTGGGATATTCGAACAAATTAAAATCTAATGTCACAAGTGGTGTGTTAGTGTTGGGCCAGTGCAAGTTTCATTTGATCAGTTTGAAATAACGCTAGATACCTAACTGACAGCAGGCGAGAGTGTTATAGAAACAGAAAGTGCTGGTTTAGTGAGGGGCCAAATCGTCCAGCGTTGGCCCGCCACTGAAACCCACTGACAAGCAGGTACATGGTGTGCGGGGAGGTGAGATGTAACCCAGCAAACACAAAACATTAGTATAACATTTGTACAACGTCGGCCCAATGTCTTCGACATTGGTCCAACATTGTACAAATGTTATACAAATGTTGTTTACTGGGAAACTTTTCACCAACACAATTACAAGACAAGGTCACACAACCACACCAAACACTCAAAAAATGATAATAACTCGCCAACGCACAAAAAGACAAAATAAACATACACGCACACAACTACACAACGCACAACCCTTTGAAACAACGCACAACAACAACCTGTGTTCAAACATCATAATTGGACCTTAGAAAGGCCTAAAAACACAGGTGGTGAAATGAGATAAAAATTCAATTGTCTTAATTTCACAATTAATACGACACGCTTCAACTCCTAGGATTTAATTTTTTTTATTTTTTTCTAAATTATTATACTTGAGAAACTTTAGACCATTCAGTTCAAATTCAAACAATTCCATGACTTTTCTCTGAGCATGCGGTGTACGCCGGCGGCACACGGCAGAAAGGTACTGCCGTGCAAAGCCAAAAGTCAGTATCTGCTTGCTTGTAAAGTAAGCGGATACTGCCTTTTGGCTTAACACGGCAGCATACATCACGTGTACATAATATTTGATCCAAAATTTTAATAAGTAACAAAGCATAGTATTTCTAAGGTCCACAAGGCAAATATTTTTCACACTGATGACAATGTAATGTTGCACCGCGAGTAAGTCATACTTGTCTAACAAAATGGCCACGCAATGGTCACTGTCTCGTACACTCTAGCTCTCAGCATACATTGTCATTTACAACTGCAGTTAAGCCTGGCACTGGTTGTTGACCTAACAGGTCACATGTTGAGCAGCAGAGCTCAGAGCTAAATTTTTGGTATGCCAGCATACTAAGTGAATGTAAATATACATGAGAGATATAGGTTTATAAACGAAACATCTCAACTGCATATTTAAAGGACCTGCTAAATTAAAACTTTATCGGCTTATTCTCATTTGACTTTGCGAGATAAGACATGAGACAGGATAGCTATGGTTTGATTCAACACCTCATTTAGACCAAGGGCGCATCTAAATTTAATTAAATTCTAAAATGCTTCTTTTTTACAGCTCTCGTGCTTCTCTTCCTGTCAGACATCTGCAATGTGTAGTATATACTAATGAATACTTGGTAAGACCATTAATTGACACATTTTTCTAAACTCTTTTTCTAGTTACAGTATATTTAATTTGCAGGCGCACACACCTATGGTGGTAAAATGCTGCTATTGTATATTAATGGTATGCATGACGTTTATTACAGGAGCGTTATTTTTGCAGTTTTTTTTTATATTGTCTGCAGGTTTTTATTTTGTATAGGTTTTTTTATTTTTTTGCAGGCAAAAATCGCCCTCCTGATGCATCGTAAGAGCTCTGTTTTCCATGTGCCCATATATGCTGGTGGCTAATTGTCTTGTCAACCGTTTTTTGTAGATGTGTTGTCATGTAAGATTATTGCATGGTAAAGTGATCCATTACAGTGCTGGAAGCACGGGTTTTTTAATTCCATTCACAAAAAAATTCTACAGAAGCTGTCCTCAATCTGGAGTGCAAAATTGAATGATTCAATGATCTTCTCATCTTCATATCGACTTGTTTTTCTCCATTACTTGATTTCCGAAAATCACTAATATTAAATTGTTCTTTCAGTTTGTCAGATTTGTCAGTCATTTTGTGTTTGTTTGGTTTAGCTTCCTATTTTTATTACTTCTCGGCAGACGCGTTACGTGAATAAATATCTTGTATAACTTTAACCGACGTCCCCGATTATATTCGTTATTTTTTTCATTTAATACTATACCAGCTTTTCAATATAATGATGAAACGTGGCATCAATCAGCAAGATTTCAAAATCGTTGACTTCCATTTTCTCCAATCTGAATAATGTTCACTCACTTGAAGTTGTGGATCGCGTCAGCGAGACGCAACTTCAAGTGGGTGAACATTATTTGGGTGGTTATTAATTGGGTGGTTAGAAAGGGTTAATGATCCCGTTTGATCCAGTTTGAGAACAATATGATAATGCAGACTGTGTTCATTTGAGTGTGATATGGGGAAACACAGGACTCACCCACTTGACAGCTGTATGTTCCCTTATCGCACGAAAAATGTTTGTTTTCTCACACATTGCAGTTCAAACTCAGCAAGAGTGCGATATGGACTGATACCAGTATATTTCTCCTACTGAAAGCTACTGCGCGGATATTTTTAGGAATTATTTTTAGGAATTATTTACCTAGGTAAACAATCCCACATAGATAAAATATTCGATAAATATAATTTTACACTTAAGCTTGCCATAAATACCACATATAAATATCAAAACAGTAAATGTGAAAAAAATAAATACCACATATACATATCTAAACAGTAAATGTGAAAAAACGTAAACGTGGTTTCTGCCACATTGAGGTATTTGTAAGAGCAAAGCCCCAGCTCAGATAAACGTATGGCTTTAAAACGAACGGGACGAGGTTTTAGATGCACCTGATACAACAAAATTATCACAGGCCATTGTCCAGCAAGATACGTTCAACTATTTAATATAAATATTGGCCCAACTACTACGACTAGGCCAAATTAAAACAACACGTCTCTGTGTCCTCAAGCCCGTCTCTGGCCACGCCACCAACCACGACGAAGAACATGGGACACCACTACAACCCACCAAGATAAAGAACATGGGACACCTCTCCACTCCCGGGCAGCACAACACACTCAGCCAATGTTGGTTCAATGTTGGGCCATCGTCTGCGACGCTGGCCCAACGATGAGCCCACGTTGGGTCAAAGTATCGTGTTGGGAAATTGTGTTCTCGTCATTTAAAACATGACGATGGGGTTGATATGATACTGCAAAAAGGAACTGAAGATAAGACTACGGAATATACACCAGACCTGATCAATCTAGTGTAGACACTTCCAGACACATAATAATATACATGTTTTTCATATAGAGGTCAAATAAACTTGTCCCGAGTTCTGAGTAATATCGTCTTATTCGATCATTACTTTAAGAAAACATGCTAAGCGGACTGCCATGTGACAAATGCACCTTGTATGAGCACGTGAAATTGGTCACGTGCGCAACAAATATTTAATTTTGTTTTCGTATTCTTCATGCAACGCAAAATGATATAATTTAATAATTGTATGCACTGTCTAACTACGAAATGAACGACAAAATTAATTAAATGTTTGGGGAACTACTGTAATATAACAACACTGCAGAACTAAGAACTACGCCTAATATGTAACTTTATGCTCAATCAAAATATAATAATATTTCCACTACCCATAAACATGACCAATACAAACAAAACTAATTATTATAAAATAATCATCATAAAAATGTCTTAAAGATAACTAAATGTAGTGGATACTGCATTGAGAAAAAAACTAAAATTAATTTTGGTAAGGAATGAAGGATGATTATAAAAACAAGCAAACAATAATATATTAAAAAAATAAATACAAAATAAAATATAGTGCAAAACAACATGATAATAAATAAAATATGTCTAGGGCATACATTATTCCTAACACGTGTTATTTTCATTGTTTACTTGTTCCGTATACCGATAATGTTGTGGATACACATTTACACAAAACGTTTATAACCAAAAACAAAATAAGTTGGAAAAGAATGGCCGTGAATAAAAAACAATGTAGATATATACTCGATCGATTTATTTGACCAAACAAAGACAATATAAATGACTATTATTATAAAAATAAATAAGGTCACTTGGTCCATCCCACTAAATATCTTAAAATTAAATTAATTTTAAGATTCACACTAAGACCGATGGTCGCAGGCTGAGAATGAGTTTTATTATACAACACAATTTGCACTTCTATTAAATTACCATGTACATGGTTGATATAAATGGGGTATAAGCACAAACCTTCAGTTAAGTTATAAGGGTCTAAAACGAACGGAAGGGGTTTTGGATCAACCTGATGCAACAAACATCACGTCACAGGCCATTGTCCACCAAGATCAAAACGTTCAACCATTGCTATTGTATAAATGGGCCCATCGTCTACGACTTAAGGGCCAAATTAAAACAGACACGTTTGGGTGTCCTCGAGCCCGCCTCTGGCCATGCCACCAACCACGACAAAGAACATGGGACACCACTACAACCCACTAAGAAAAACGTACACCACTCCCCAGTCAGCAGGATGCACTGACCCAATGTTGATTCATTGTTAGGTCCTCGTCTGCGACGCTGGCCCAACAATGAACCCACATTGAGTCAGTGTTGGGAAATTGTGTGCTCTTCGTGAACATCAAAAAGGGTATTTTAAAACATGACGATGATGTTCATATTATACTGTAAAAAGAACTGAAAATGACGACGGAAGATACACCAGACCTGATAATCTATTATTAGACATGATCAATACAAAAAAAAACTAATTATCATTAAAGAAGTCGTAAATGTAACAAAAAGGTAATGGATACTGCAGTGAGAAACCTGAGAAAACATTTCTAAAATTCATTTTGTTCAGGAAAGAATGATTTTAAGATAAACACATAAAATAAAGCAAATATAAAAAAATACAAATACAAAAAATATACAAAAAAAATAAAACAATAATATAAGGCATACATTATTTCTAACACGTAGTTATTTTGATAATATTGTTTATTCGCTTCGTGTCTGTAGCCCTCAATTATACCAACTTTTGTGTGGATACACATTTACACTGAACGTTTAAACCTATGGAATATTTAATTAAAATTGTCATTGTTTGTGCACGTAAAGTTGGCTGGGCGCGGCAGCGAAATCGTCGAGTGATGACGTATAAATTAAAATCAACAATACAAACAAGTACACTGGAAACTGTCCTTGGCCAACAAAAATATTGCTTAGAATGTACGAGAATGTCCAAAAAAGTGATGAAGTCTAAATGATTCGGGGTGAAACAGAATGAAAATAATATATCCACAAAACGAAAACAGACAAAGTGAAAGATTCATTCGTACGTTTAAATTGTACACTTATCCAGCAAACATGTGTGAATCGACGTCAGACGTCATATTCTGACGTCCGAATAGGAGGATCCCCGCACTGAAAGGATTACACATTTGTAATGGCCATAACATAGGTATTCAAATGAAGCTGAAACAGCTAACTTGGACATTTATGATGGATTCAAATTGACTTCAAATTGAAAAACCCTTTGTTTGTAAGCGTTATAAGGGTTATTCATCACTACATTACAAGAACAAGTACTCTGGTTGAAAAGTCAACACCAATGGGTTCAGGTATGAGCTCGACAATATAAGTGGTTGTAAAGTCGCACCATATCTTAACATCATTAATTTAGTTGTAAAATTAAAAAAAAGTTAATTTTATGATCAAATTGTTCAATAATTAATAAATTAAATGTTAATTAAATCCATCCTCAAAGATTTATTCTGGACGGTAACCCTTTCAGCGCGGGAACCGTCTTTAGATGTCGAAATCTGAGTTTGTAGATGTCAGATTCTGAGTCTAAAGTCTATCCCCACACTGAAAGAGTAAAGTATTTATAATGGCCGTAGACCCATGGTATTTAAATGAAGCAGAAATTTACCTAAGACATTTATAATGATTTCGAATTGAAAAACCTTTTGGTCTACATGGTTTATTCAAAAATATTTAAGCGCTTGAGTTAAGTATTACGCTGTAGTACACATGGATAAGCTTTGAGAGGATTATCTTATTATTAAAAAGTAAATGTGATTAAAAAAAATAATAATAATAATAACTTCAACAATTATTTTGTATAAATGAAACCTCTCGAAAATACTACCTTTTTGCCTCCCAGATTTGCATGGGTTGCGCTTAAAGGCCTAGTCCACTGCAACGTATTGCGGTAGTTTATATAGGCCTAGTCCACTGCAACGGCTTGCGGTAGTTTATGTAGGCCTAGTCCACTGCAACGTCTTGCGGTAGTTTATGTAGGCCTAGTTCACTGCAACGTCTTGCGGTAGTTTATGTAGGCCTAGTCCACTGCAACGTCTTGCGGTAGTTTTTGTACATAAACCAGGTGTCGCTTGTACATAGTCCTTATAACAAATTCCTAAATAACTAGTGGTCCAATACTTTAAAACCGCTGACCCCGATTATATTATTTCTTATATAAATTTTTATTTGCTCAGTGAAACATCCTTTTAAACATACTAAAGATAAAATGTGAGATGAATTGTGTAATATGAATAATTTTTACACGCTTGTGGATCACGTCAGCGAGAAACAACTTTTAAATCCACGGGTGAAAATTACAATTAAATAATTTTCGATATATAATTTATCTAATTTTAATTATTTTAATTTAAGTATGTTTGACCTTTAAATTAGAGCAATCACTCACTCAACCCAACTGAGTAAATGGTTGGATGCAAACAGAAAACACGACGTTTTATCATTTTTAATTTATTGTTGGGTCAGCGTCGCAGATGTTCGGCCAACATTCGTACACAATTAAAGCAACGTAGGCCCCTATTGTATTTGCTGGTCCTTCATTGATGATTGGTTTATCTGGTTATGCCATCAGCATGTGGCCCAATGCTGTGAGAACATTCAATCGTCCTTCAGGCATACAAATAGTTTGTTTGGGTTACTTCTAGATTCATAGAAATGTTGATTAAAAATATTTGTAAAAATATGAAAATTTTGAAAAAAAAACATGATCCGTGGGATACATTACTTCAGTACGGAATTAAAAACGAAAAATGATGTCATCCCAAGGAGCTGCTTAAATTCCACCATATATACCAGTCCCAAGTATGATGATGGCAGAGAATGTTAACAAAATATGATAACAAAATTAAAGGCAATTAAATATATACATGATTTACAAATCAAAGAGGCTGTGTTCTTAATCCAGATAATCTCGGTTTACCATAACTTTGAGGAAAACATGTTTAATGGACTAGACTGAAATTTTCATTAAAATGTGTCTTATTTGCGCAAACTCGATTATATCCTGTGATGACATATTGATAAGATTCAGCAATGAAAACAAACGTTGTCAAACTTTCCTTGGTCAACAATATTACTTTGCACGGACAATATGAAACACTGAACGAGATGGTCTAAATATTCACGTATACAAAATATAGATGGTGATAAGGTCCAGAGGACTCAGGGTGAAAACTAATAAAAATAGGATAAGTCCACTAAACGATAACGCACCAAATAAAATACTTATTAGAACCTTAAATTGTGGACTCTAACTCTTTTAGCTCGGGAATCGACCTTAAACGCCGAATTCCAATTAAACGGAAAGAGCTGACTAAAGACATTTATGATGATGACTTCAAATTGAAAGAAACCTTTGTTCTGAATACTTTACAATATAAACATCTTTGAGCGTTACAAGGGCTAATCATCATAACACTGCGACGACAAATACCCTAGTTTAACAGTCCAATATGAAACCAATGGTTTCAATTATGCCCTCGACACTATAAATCGTTGCAAAGTCGCAATAAAACAAAATTAATTTACACCCATCTATATCTAATATCATTAAATCAGTGGTAAAATATAAAAACAGTTTATTCTGCGTTGAGAAATAAGGACAAATGTTAAAGGGACCCCTTAGGATGAGACATTTTCAATGTTGTCAATTTTGAAAATTTCACTTATATGAAGCTATATAGCCTACTGATCTGAACTAAAAATACAAAAAAGTCAAAAAACAATTTTAAAGCACCGAAAAAGAGTGAAATAGTTATATTTCCAGGTCGTATATTGACATGTAAACAAAACAAGTCGGCAATATACATCACTTCACACCACATATTCCCACGTCTTGGCCGAGGAGATCAAAGCAATCGCCGCTAATTGGTGTCTGATTGGTGTCTTATAGTCAGGACATGAAGTGATACACCTGCAACACTGATTGTCTGCCCAACGCTGGGCCGACGGCATCAACATGTGGCCCAGTGCTGTAGGAACATTCAATCGTCCTTCAGCATGTGTTTAGGTATGGGCAATTTCACATAAAGGGTGCATTTAGGAAAAATTGAAACTTTACACAATTTTTTAGCAAATACTGCTAGATATTTATATGAAACTCTTTTTATTTTAACAAGGGTTGCATGGGGAAACAACAGACCACATTTTATAAAGTTTTGTCAATTATTTCTTCATGAATCAGTGGTATTTATGTTATTTTCAACACATTTTGCAGTCTCATCCCGGAATTGTCTTCATAGGAGGGTTTTTCTATTCCAGATATGCATCTAACACACAAATAAAGTTTTATTTGTGGTATGATTATTGGTCTTACGATTTAAACGACACATGTTTGACAAAAATCGTGTCACAAAATCTGATTTTATGTGTATTTATTGAGTTTAAAGTATTTTCCGTTAAAAGTTTTTTTCCTTTTTTCCCGCCAGTACATCACTGCCCAGCTTGAACTATCTACATATATATAGACATTTAATTACTCTTTTGAATAGGTCTGGTGGTTATATATGGCATACAAATACTTCAAACTGATTGCTGATTAACATTAGCAAATTAATTAGAATTACCTGTATGTATGTGAAAATTCCGTTAAAATAATGTCCCCTCCAGTACATCACTATTCAAGATCCACGCAGTGTGTTTTTCCAAGATATATTATTATTGCAATATAACCTGCCTCTTTGAGCCCCCACGTGGATAATAATTGGAAATTCATGTTACAACAACCACATATTTATACATTTTTAGTTGAAAATAGTGTTAAATTAGAATTGTCCCCTCCAGTACATAATATCAATATTTAGTATTCTTTGTGTAATAAGACTTAATTTTTGTAATTTACTGATCTATATTGGTAATTATTTATTATTATAATAAAGCCTTCGGTAATGGCAGCCACTAGACACCAACAAATTGATATTTATTAAAAATACATATGTATTTCATTAATGGATAAGTTGTAACCAAAAAATATTTTGTGGCTGTTCCCTTTGTTCATTTTTAAATCAATATTAGCATGTTAATGTAATTTCTTCACTGTTCTGACTTACAAGACCTACTAGTACAATTATACGATGGGTTAAAACAATAGTGTGCTAAGTGACATTTTTGACCTTTAGAATAATAACCAGCCAAGTCACCTATAATATGTATAAAGTTTGAATTTATTCTAAATTCAGATTAAAACAAAAGATCAAATCGACTTAGCACATTGTTATTCTCGTGAAAAGGATTAGCATAATATCTATCAAACACAGGACCAATCCGACTTGACACATTTTTATTCTGGTGCTATATGCTTATGGGCTCTATTTATGGGACAAAAACGGTACAAGTGCACTTAGCGCTTTCTTATTCTGAGACTTGTGGATACAACACAGGGGAAATGCCTTGACTTGGCTCATTGTTGATCTAGGTACAATCTCTGCATATTCGGTGTTCCTAGAGTAACAATGAGCTAAGTCAACTTGGTGTCTTGTTGATCCCAAATTTGCTTCTGTAAATCGTTTTGGAAGGTAAAAAACACTCTGATAACTTCACTTGATCTACTGTCAAATTCCAATCGCTGTGTGTGTCATCATTATAAGTCCAAGTCTACATGATGATAAGTGGATTTAGCAGACTGTAGTTCTAAGCAAAAAGATAAACACAATTTCGCTGTCAAGTCGACTTGACCCACTATTGTTTTAGACCATCGAATATATATACATTTATGGCGTATATATCATCAAACAAATGTGCTCTATATTGTCTATAATAGGCTGCCAGTACACTGCGTATGTAACGTATGTAACAAAAAAAAGTGTAATTACTCAGGTATAGAACTTTTGGTATTTTTCATGCTTGTCAAGCGATTTAAGCGGTCTGTTTCGATACACAATCTACTAGACTACTTGAATTTTAAAAAAAATGTGTTTGTAGCAGCTGGGTCCTTTTTCTTCACCAAGCCATAATAGTTTCGCTTCGGCGGCCCCACTCCTGTGGACCTTGACGATGCTGCACATGCCGATGAGTGGATAATGTTTGCTCAGCGAACCATGATGACCCGCCTACTTTAAAATAACTTTTAATAGTTTAAATGTATGATTGTCATATACATTTTCTATTGCAAAAAATGAGTTTAAATGTCTTGGTTTCACTACAGGTTATATGCTAGGATATAAAATTATGTCATGTCTTATAACATGGCCCCAGCCCCCAGATATATAATAGTTGATAGCGCACATGTCACTGGTACATGATGTAGGATCTTACAATGCTCAAGTTGGCGCAGCGTTGTATGGCCTTAATTTACTATGCCTGATAGTGATATCTGGCAAACCATGCCAAATAGCCAGACAATTAATTGATATAATATAAAATGTGAGGTTTTAAGGAGGGCAAGGCTAAGCAGATCGTTTGATATAGCTAGACTATAACTAAAAAAATTGTGAGGTTTGAGAAAGTGTTACCAGCATACCAGTTATATTCATAAAATATACATGTATGCTTTGAAAAACTTCCAAATCTATCAGGTTCAAAATCGCCAACTGGTGTCCATTATTTAACTTAACATGCTTCATATCCAGTGCCAGATAACTAAACAATTAATATAAAAGAAAATGTGAGGTTTCCGGGAGGGATAGACCTTATTTCAACTCAGATCACATTCAAAATCGCCAACTATCTGCCATTTGTTATCTACTTTAAAAAATATATATTATGTCTGATATATCTAGCAAATATTGCCGTCTACAGCAATCATCCAAGGGTGTGCAGCTGCAGCCTCCTCGTATCTGGCCATAATCTTCGGGCTGATTGCCAGTGGCGTACCCTGGCTCCTCCGCTCAACAGCGGAGCCGATGCAGCACCCGCATCAGTGCTGGCGCTGATGTAGGCTGTGGTAGCCTTAAATAACCGGCAATAGCGTGTTTGACATTATGTCTCTCACGTGGGATGAATGGAGTTACCCAGAGGGAGTAATCCTTCCTATTGTTACTCTGGGGACTATCCGACCCGAGGATAGCGGAGCTGCGCAAAATGCCACAGAGTTTCAGCATTAAATTGCACAGGAAAAACTCAAGTCTCCGGTCGTCTGGCTATTTCTGGGGGTATATCCCCTAGACATGTCCAGAACCCCTTATGGGGCGAGCGAAGGAAAACGCTCTCAATAACCCACCATGCCCTATCACCCCCACCCTCACATCATCATCTGTACATCATTCATCTCATCAATTGACTACAACGTTTTTATCGTATTACAATATCACTTAAAATACATTTTGTGCCGAATAGATTTACTACTACAGCAAATATTGCCAGACAGCTAGACCATAGAATAAGAAAACAAAATGTGAGGTTTTAAGGATCGAGGGAAATGCCCTGAAAAATTTCAACTCCCATCAATTTAAAAATTACCCTGATAACATCACAGTATTGGCCCAATGAAATGGTTTAATTGGGCCTGATTATCATTATGTCTTGCACATTGGTGCTGTTTTCAGCCAATACAGTTTATGATCTATATTCCGCATTGGACCAGTAATGGGCCAATAAAGGCAAAAAATGTAGTCGCATAATAACAATGGTTGAATACTGGATTTTAACCGCTGTTACTGCCGATAGCATTCGGTATAAAATAGGAATTGGCCTAATGACGTCATGTTTAGGCCTACTTTAATATATGTGATATCTGCTAAAATGTGCCAGATAGTTCAAAGGTTATTATGCTAAAACAAAATGTGAGGTTTCAGGGAGATATTTTGGCAAATTAAAAATAGCCGATTATCGGGATATATGAAAAAAATCAAATTTAATAGGTCTTGTTATGAATACAAATATATCCCAGATTTGTAGATATAGGCCTAGGCTGGCGTGAGAGAACGGTATTGTTATATAAACATGATGAATTATTATTTGTACCATATTAAAATAGTTAACCAGTAATTGCTTTACCGTAGTAAAAACGTAGCTTGGTGTAGAATAATGGTAGGGCTATTGATGCATGCATGTAAATTTGTATTCAGTTTGAGGTATGTATTATTATTTTTTTAATTATATGTACCATTACATACAAAACTTTGTATCCAATTATATAAGCTCAAGATCGGCTGGAGTTAATATTATTTTTAAACCACTGTACATAAATATATTGTGTACGGTGGTACATTAGCATAATAAAACAGTTACACTACAACTAAGTAACAAAGTAAAAAGAAAATGCTAGATTTCAGGGAGTGACAGCTGTGACCTAACAAATTTGAACTTGATCACATTCAAAATAGCAGACTTGCGGCAATTATTTAATTATTGAATATGCCTGATATCTGGCAAACTACGGTATGTTAGCTAGCTAGACCCTACAACAAGCTTATGCTCCTAACAGCCATGATGAAGTGAAGATAAGGGAGGTATATGCATTTGAAAATGGTTGTTTTCATTTATATACCTTGACAAATTTCAACTCTATCAAATGCAAGATGGCTGACTATTGCCCATTATTTACTATATGCTTGATATCAGGCAAAGCATCCCAGATACCTAGCCCAGTACTATAATTTATCCAAATTTATCCATGAAAGCCCGGAAAGTATTTTGTTGGCATATATATCCCTCCCTCAAACCTCACATTTTGTTTTATACCATACACCTCACATTTTGTTTTATAGTATAAAACAAAATGTCAGGTTTAAGGGAAGGATGTGCCAACAAAATGCTTTCTAAACTTTCGTGAGGGGGTTGCAATGGATACACTAACTGTCTCTGCGGTTATATTGGAATAATAGTAATGTAGATGTTTGTAAACTATGACTGATGATGCTATTTTATATCTTTCTAGTAGTTTACTTGTTATTCAGTTGAATTATTGAGTGATCATTCATGCTTACAGGTTTGTTATTGTTGTTAAAAAAATATGTCCTCTCCAGTACATTTTATGATATTAGCTTGAACACCGTGACATTGTCCAAGTTATGTCACAAAAATCAAAATTATTTTCCATTGTTTTTCCTTGATGGTGTTTAATACGATGCAGACAAATAGTTGCGGTCTTTACCAGTGATAAACCACTTAAACATCATTTTATTTTAGCAAAGTTTATACAATTATGCTACTTCAGCTCAATTTGAAAACAAAATGTTGATTAATAACAATATATATTGGAGCAAAATTAGAATATGAAATGTTGAGCAACATATCATGTTTTACTGATCTAAAGTATGCATTTATAGCACTTGTGATGTTGTTATTTCAACCGGTAAAAAAATGTCCCCTCCAGTACAGTTTGTCACACATATAATTGTGCAGAGGATTCGCATGAAAAAGCACTGTAAAATACACAAAATATGTCATATATAGTATTCAAGCTATATGTGTATATTTAGTTGATGTCAGAGCACTAATTTGTACAATTTATACTTGAGTGTATTGCAAAATTTCATTTGTCACATTTCAAATGAATATTAAATCTATATACATGTGAAATACGGGTACAACACATGGTGATCTTCCCTTTGAAAACACGACAATAAAAAATAATAATTTAGGGGTAACGATTTTCAAATCACCTACATTATTAGCATTTGAGCAGAGACTAATGATTGTTAAAACAAATGTCCCCTCCAGTACACGCAAAAACAGCATACATTTCACATGTCAATATCTTCATTCATGGGCATAATTAAGCTCTGGAAATTTAGCTGATGTTGGGGAATGACATCTCGCTGTCAAAAGTTGTGAAATTATCATACATGGAAGGTTTTTATTTTTGACATGCTATGAGACTTTTTGTGTGCCCTTTACGTGAAATTGCCCGTATACAAAAAGTTTGTTTGGGTTTTAAGCGGTTTCATAGAAATATTATTTAGAAATATTTTTAAAAATATAAAAACTCTGAAAAAAATAAAATCATGATCTGGGGGATACACTACTTCACTACAAAACTAAAAACGAAAATTGATGTCATCCCAAGGGGCTGCTTTAATTTCGGACATGCATGTCCAAAATAAGAAATATGGGAATAACTGATAAATGGGGCTTTCGGCACACTTGCTACGTTGCCACAGCGACCCAAAATTTAAACGACTTTCACAATTCTAGTCTATGGACATGTTGATACACAGACTTTTCGCCCCATAGTCAGTTCGCACCATTTTTTAGTGAGACGTTTCGCCCCCAACTCATACTTGGGAAAGACGTTTCGCCCCCACCCCATAAATAGGAAAGACGTTTCGCCCCCGTTTTCATAGTTCAGGAAGACGTTTCGCACCCAAGCCATATTTTATAAAGACATTTCGCACCCAAACCATATTTCAGAAAGACGTTTCGCACCCAAACCATATTTCAGAAAGACGTTTCGCCCCCAAGTCATATTTAGGAAAGACGTTTCGCACCCATTTCATTATTAGGAAAGACGTTTCTTCATATTTTGGTAAGACGTTTCGCCCCCCAATCAAAAAGACGTTTTGCACCCTATAGTTATAATTTGGAAAGACGTTTATCACACTTTTCATAATTAGGGAAGATGTTTCGCCCGCTATTCATCAATCAGCATGATATTCATTTTTAAGAAAGACGTTTCGCACCCTAATTATAAAACAGCATAAGATTGCCGTCCCATGTATTATTCGGAAAGAAGTTTCGCCCTCTCTTTATATTTACGTTTTGCACCCTACTCTTGAAATCTGTATAATATTCGTGAAGATTACATGCCCACATTGGTTCAACGTCTCGGTTAAAACGAACGAAAATATCTAGGCTTACTTGGATAGAGAAAAAATAATTATTCGTAATACAGCACAACAATATAGCGTCGTCACGCCTGATGTAGATAACGCCGTGTTAATTGCAATTGAGCAGGATCAGCCTAATACCCCCCCCCCCCCCCGACCATTCAGATTCGTTCTCCTGGTACATGCAGCCTAATGCAAGTGTGCAATTCTTACTCTACTCTATGAACGTATATATTTATATGACTCTGTATGTTATACGATATCAATTTTACAAAACAGAATACGGTAGGCCTAAATATAAAGGCAAGTTTCATAGATAGAAATATTACTATTTATTAGTAAAAATAATAATAGTCTGCAATTAATTGTGATGATGTCGATGGTCTAAACAATATGTTTTGTGGTATGTGAAAATGTTTTCTTGGCCGCTATAAGAATGGGGGCGAAACGTCTCACATAAGGGTTCGAAATGTCTTAATTTAGAAAGGGGACGAAACGTCTTTTCCAGGGGGCGAAACGTCTCAATAGGGGGCGAAACGTCTCAATAGGGGGCGAAATGTCTCACATAGGGGGCGAAACGTCTCAAAGGGGGGCGAAACGTTTTAAGCTGGGACAAGTCGTCACGGCGACGGGGGCGAAACGTCTTGAAGATGGGTGCGAAACGTCTTGGGGGGCGAAACGTCTTTTGTGCGAAATGTCCTAGAGCCGCCATGTTCACATCTTATGGCCATACTGAGAAGCCAAAATAAAAATACTGATTTTTTTATGGTTTTAGCCCGATTGTGTCGCTTTGACGTACCAAACTATAGTTCAATTATAATAGTAAATATTACTTTCGTTGAATTCCACATTTCCATGCAATTAATTAGTAACACCGGTTTGTTTCATGACTTCTACGAACTTTCATTTACAGGAATTTATCAAAATAAAGAAGTGATATGTATGTTATGTAATTAATCATATAATATATCTTTTTTTTAAATCTTTATATATATGTGATGGGTTAATATGTTTAATAGACACTTTAATCCCGATTCTTTGTGATTAACTCCGTTGCGAAGGTGTTAACCACCAAAACAGCGTAGGCATTACGACAACTTTTACCGTTATGACGTTGCGTAATGATGATTAGGCCTGTAGAAAGTGGGGTGATATCGACCAGATTAAGGGTGACGGTGGTAGGAAAAATAATATTAATTGATGTAACTTTTTCAGATTCAGATTTTGACAATATACTGTTGACTAGCCATGCTATGTAGTTTGTGTATCAAATCGTCTTATCCATTACTTGTCATTATTATTCATTCATTTATTCGAGCATTTATATTAAAAATTGCTTGTCCTATTAATTTACTTCACATCACTACTCCATTTATGTAATGTTCATTCACTTTATTACATTATATTGTGATATATTTTACTTCCATGTGTTGGCGTGATAAATTTTAGCGCATTTCGAGTTAGGGCGTGAGCACCAATTTATATGTTAACGCCATATATTGTATACCACGGGGTTTAAAGGGTGTCGTAATCTAATCGTCGTGATTTTCAGGTTTAAGTGGGAATGGTTAAGGCCTAGGATTGAATAATAATAATAACAACATAAAACAATGCACTTGTGGGTGGTACAGAAAAATGTTGTCCAAATATCAGTAGTTTAATTCCACAAACATTTATAGCATAACAAAAAGTAGCATATGAGGGATATGTTAATATGCTTTTGTCAAACAATAGCATTATCTGTTATGCAAAAGTAAATCATTTTAAAACATAGTGAAACTCCAAACATACATATGTAGGCCTACATTTTTAAACATTCTCGGCTTCAAACTTTATTATTGGGCCTTAGGAAATACATACATAAAATGTTTTTAAAATAGCGATCTCGGCTCACTTTGGTGACCTCGGCTCAGTAACCTCGGCCCACTTTAGTGACCTCGGCCCAGTAACACTGCCTCGGAAAAGTGAGCCGAGGTCACTAAGACCACTTTGGGCCGAAGTCACCAAAGTTGGCCGAGGTCACAGAAGTGTGGGCCGAGGTCACCTGGTCCGAGATGGTCGTGGGCCGAGATCGCCAGTACCCACTCAGCCCAAACCGCGTATGAAGTAGCACTAATATAGACTATCAAGTGTTATGGCTAAATTAAACAACCTTAATAATGCATAGTAGGCTAAATACTGCGTTAGAAACCCACTAAGTAAAACAAAATCATTTTTTAGGATGCCTATGTTTAATCTAGTTTTGCTGCGTCTTTGATTTAGATCTTGCGCGGGCGCTCTGCAAGGCCGATGCTCGGCACACCAGCTGAATAGTTATCTGAGACAGTTTTGTGAAAGCTGTGATTGAGTGAGGAGGCTTATTATATGTTGTGTGTGTCTGTCGGCATCTTCATGTAAATAAAACTATGTAACAATCAACCAGGATTATTGACTTATTCGATGCCAAAACCATAAGCCGCCGTGATTTTAACAACACTAAATATATATAAAACTTCACAGTTTTTCATTGAATGGCTATTACATACATATAAAGTAGATTAGCCTGTTCACCTACTACCTAGAAGGTTAACAGCCAGATTAACAGTTTGGAATGATGCGTCAAGGTTTCGCAAAGTAAAGTCGAAAATATTCCATCGTAAAATGGTGTTTTTGTGTGTTTTGGAGATACTGGTGCCTTGTAAGTTTTGATGTTTCACTTTAAAAACCAATGAAAACTTCAAAAGCATCTGCATTCCAAGTTGCTAAAGTATAGCATTGCCAACATTATTTAATATATTTTGTGTTTGCGCTTTATTTGCGCTACCAGAAATGTCAACACATTTCGTGCTAAGACATGAAAAGTATGCCAACACCTATATCCAGTGAACAGTTGGTTTTATATTATACTGTCATATTATTTTATTATATAATTTTAATTCACTAATATGGTCAATAGGCATTGTAGAAGTCGTCTCGACCTGTTCCCGTCAACTAAAGTTAATAACATGTCGAAAAAAATTCAACTCAATTAATAATAACGATATTGTACTATCATTGCATGTTTTTAACTGGAAGTCAAATAAACAATAAACAATAAATAAAGTAGAGACGTTATAATTATTAGGGGCGCTCAATTTTGGTCAGTAGTCATATTATTCCACATCTTGACCTTTGGTGACCTGGAATTTTATTAAATCATATTGATTGTTGTTTGTTATCATTAAATGTGAAATATTCCCCAAATCCCCAAAAAATGAAATTATGTCGGTTTTGGGGAATTTTTGTCAAGTTTTCTAATATTGAATATAGCTCTGATGGCACTAATAACATATTTGATCACCACTGATGTTTCTAAAAAAAACCTTTTATATGATATAATTTACTATAAGAAAACACTAAGTTAATTAAATTGTGATTCCTTTAGAAATTGGGGACGTTTTAACTCTTAGAAGCGATTAATTTAAGGCAGGGGCTATATTATTCCACATCTTTTTGAGAGCTTAAATGTTGCTACAGGTCGGTTTTCGGTGATGATATGCCATTTTGAAGGCATAAAATCGTTAATTTTGGCGGGGTTTTCCGCTTTTATTTTTTTATATAAAATCTTGAGTTTCTCATTTACTGCCGAGTTTCACAATGTCCACCCTCGCTAAAAATGTGCCCCAGGTGGTCTACTATCAAAAACAGGTGGGTTATTTCAGGGCCATTTTGTGCGCCAACACCCCTATTGGCTCCAGCTGGGACTATAATTGGGGTATGTGCAAATCTGGAAAAGGCCTGAAATTGTGCACACATGTCGTCTAACATATGTAGAGGCGACGCTGCACTTTTCTCCTTCATATGCTTATTTGCATCAATCCAAAATAGCCGCCGTCGGCCATCTTGGATTTTTAACTTTTGACAGAATAGCCATAGAATCTCATATAATTCCTCATTTTTGACTAATTTTAATACACTGATTACATTGACATTGTTATTTTTGCGATTAAATGTCACTTGGGGGACAAAAATAAGATGGTTGCCGTCGGCCATATTGAATTTTACTGTTTTGACATAATAGCCGTATAATCTTATATGTAATATCTCATTTTTTATTAATTTGAATACATGTACACTGATTCCATTGGCATGATTATTTTTACGATTGAAGGTCATCTAGAGGTAAAAACCAAGATTTTTGCCGTAGCCTATCTTGAATTTTTAACTTTTGACAGAATAGCTTAGAATCTTGTGTAATACCTCATTTTCGACTAATTCTTTAAATAATCCGTTTTTACCAACGATAGTCTTTAATTTTTAACTTTAAAATAATAAGATTATAGTTTGATGCATTATTACGGACTGGATCTATCTTGATTATTCCAATGATGTAAATATGAAGATGACCGCCAAAGTCCGCCATAGCGTCATCAGTTGTTGACAGGCTTTTTTTTGAAGAGATGTTTTGTATGAAATGTATAAACTCTTCAAACCTTAAAAAACAAGTTTGTAGTGCTAGACAATGTCAAATTCATAGTAACATTTGAAAAAATACCCCAAACACTATGACACTTTCACTATGGGCGAAATCCTCTTACACCCACAGTTTTTAAGTTCCTTAAGGCTATTGGCTGCTGGTGGAATGGATGTCTAGGATGGCTTGCATCCGGAATCAGTCGCCACCCAACCCCACGATCCAGCCTACAAGACACTGGCCTAAGACATGGCCGGCTTTAAATACGCAGCACTCTTGATATGCTAAACGAGTGCTTCCTTGGTGGGAGATACATTCAAAATTAAAAAAAATAAATAAAAACTGCGTGCACCATGTGTGAAAATAAACTTTCTGGCACGATTCACATCTGCCCCTGGACAGGATTTAAAACAAAACGAAATAGCATATTTGGTTATTGCAATGTCATATTCCTCTAAGGGTCAAACCATTGCACAAGTGGGTGGGGGGACTAGATTTGTTGTTGGTTGTAATTGTTCTTACCTATATAAGAAAACTTTTTTTAGCGGTAAACGTTTTTTTGTTTTTATGAAGAACGAACATGTCAGATTTGATGGTAGGCCCCTATATCTTTCCTATTCTGTATGTTACTATTTGCTAGCTTATTCTGGTCAACATATTTTTCATCAATTCCTTCAACAAACTTCTTTTCTGCCCAGATTTTCCGACTTTTGTGGCGACGAACTTTTTTTCGTATTTCTTCTTGCCATCCACCTCTCCCCAGGTATCTAATGCGCATCCCTTACTAGTCTGTTTGACCATAATCCAAAATAGGGCATGGACAAAATGCCCTAGTGGGGTAAAACGCACATCCTTATTCTGATGCCATTATAGACAATTTTGAATATTTTATGCATTTAAATATAGCCTACATAAAATTGGAATGTATCATTTTTTAAAGGAAAATTGGCAAGTTTGTACAAGGGGGTGGGGGTGTAGTTTCCCAAAACAGGACATGTTCATGTAATTTTTTGAATATTCTGAGCTCGAGTTATTATCACCAAGAAAAATCTCTAGACATTAAAGGATAGGTATTAACTTTAAATATTGAAAAACGATTGATAGTAACTCAAGTGATTAAAACACTTTAAACATCGCTTTGTTTGCAAACTATCAAATTTTGGGAAGGGGCGTTTGATCCATAGGGGTGCCCCATGCATGTAAGGGGCAAAACGCCCATTTCAGATAAAATTAATGTTATTTTCATAAAAAAGGGGCTTCTCTCTAAACGTTCAAGGATATAGAGCCTAATGTTTTCAACATTCATCATTTTGCTTCATCATTTTGTGAAATGCCAAGAGTCAAATAATTATAAGCTTTTTCCCGGTAGGTAGGGCGTTTTGCCCCACCCCACGCAGGATCAGGGGTTAGTTCCGGCATCGACACCCACACCCACTTCGCTCATTGATTTTCACTATGAGACGTATATCAGTATAAGCCCATATCGTACTCTGTTTATAAAAAGAATCGGTATGGCATGTCGTGTGAGAAAATACCAATGTTGCACATTTATCGTGCGATATGTGAAAATACAGCTCAAGTCCAATGAGAAAGTTGTTCGTCTATAGGTTCACACCTTACTCATTGGTCGAGTGCTGTATTCTCCTTGCCGTGTCGCCCTCTCCGTGGCCGTGGATGGATGTATTTGCTTTACCCGAAAAATTCAACATGGCGCTGACTGAGAGCGATCCCGACCCCAAGGTCCGAAAATTTCCATAACTTTTTAATGACTCTACGACCTTTGAGCTGAGCATGCGGGCATGGGACTGAAATGTTACTGATTCTAAAAAATCTATTTTTGACCTGATTACTCCCCGATATTTTCCGATATGACAGTCCAAAGAAATGTCCCACGATTTTGTAGGCGATCAATCTGTGGCTGAAGCCTATTTCAGCCACTGGGGCTAGTATTCTCCCATATCGCACTCAAATGAACACCATTCGTATATATTATGCTGATTTCTTGCCAGCCCCTGAAAAAATGACGTCGTATCGCATCCAGTCAGCGAGTGAAATACAGGTAGAATTCTGCACATCTCAGTGGACATATGTATAGCAATAACCCAAAAGTCGACCCATAATTATTCATCCACGCCTATCCGAATATAATTGATGGCATCTCATTGAGTAGCATCAGTTTCTTCTCTGCAGCATGTTGCATTCTGAATAACGCGGGTATCAAACTCATTGTGGTTACATGGCTCTGGACCGGATGAATTATGTTGAAACGTTTTAGAGATACATGACATTTAAGGATTTGAATAGAGAGTCCAGGCATAATCTATCATGTTTGATGTTACTACCACAAGCTTGAATTTCAGGTGTGTAAGTAGGCGTGTAATATATTATTATAATTATGTTATTTAAGTGACACAAAAAATATGTAGAAAACTATTTTTTATTGGTATATTCCATAAAACAAAAGTAAAAAATAACGCAGATTTTAAATTTTGGTATGTGTGCACGCAAAAAACCCAGATATGTCACATTTCGAGGTCTAATTTAACGTTGACCTTACAAAATGACCCCAGCTGGATCTCTTAGGAATTCAAAATGGAATCCTAGAACAGTTTTATTACAAAATGGCATATTATATGTGACTCTACGATGTTTAGTTCTCCAAATGCTAGGGATTTATATAACGATTTAAATTACTGGTTTATTGGCGGCCATTTTGGCTTTTACCCCAAAACGAGGCTTTCCCCAAGGAGGAGGGGTACCGGGATGATTGCTAGTAGTAGTACTTTTTCCCCCCATCCGGAGAGGGTCATTAGGGATCTGTTCCGTCAGTTGCATGCTGTATGGCATGGTACGGAAGCACTAGTCTACAGAAATCATCCAAGTAAAGCTGCAGCCTCCTCGTATTTGGCCATAATCTCCGGGCGGATTGCCAGTGGCTACCATGGTTCCTCCGCTCAACGGTGGTGCTAATGCAGCTCTCGCATCAGTGCTGGCGCTGGTGTAGGCTGTGGTAGCCTTAAATAACCGGCAATAGCGTGTTTGACATTAGGTCTCTCACCTGGAATGAATGGAGTTACCCAGAGGGAGTTATCCTTCCTATTGTTACTCCTATTGGGGACTATCCGACCCGAGGATAGCGGAGCTGCGCGAAATGCCACGGTGTTTCAGCATTAAATTGCACAGCGAAACCCGGCCGTCTGGGCATGTCTGGGGGTAGATCACCTAGAAATGCCCAGAACCCCTTATCGGGCGAGCTAAGGAAAACACTCTCAATAACCCACTATGCCCTATCACCCCCACTCTCACATCATCATCGTTTTTATCCTATTACGTTTTTGTCGTATTACAATGTCACTTGAAAAACGTTTTGTGCCGAAAAGTGACGAAAAGCAATGATTTACTACTACTACTACCCAAGGAGGATTCGGCTGGGGTTTTATCGTTTTTGTTTTTTCCACTAATTATTTCGCTTTTTCATAGTGCTAAGAATGTAAAAACAATTTTTTCGTCGATCCTGTTTGAGGATTCATTCCCACACTTACAAAAAGATAACCACACATTGTATGTCATTTTAAATATTACTTTATTTAAATGAAATGTTAATAATTCTTCAAACATTTCTGTAAGATTAGATACAATGTTGTATCTAAGTTGAAGTCGGAAATCAATCATGTCCATAGCTGGGTTGTCAAGATCCTATTCTATCCCGTGCTCTACAACATCTGTAAAGTAATAGTAAAAGTGATCAATGTCTCTTAAATACATCCTACTTACCCTGCAATACTCTTTGCTGAATAATTTCAGAAACTGAAACGAATATACGTTAATAATCTGTTTGTCAATTTAAATGCAAATCCTCTTTAAAGCTGTTATTATATTACGATAAATAATCTATGATGTTCCCGTTCCATAAATTGTTGAAATCAATAACTATGAGATTAACGCACGGTGCTTGTTTATTCATTTTGTCGAGTTTCAAAGTAAAAGGATTGCATAAATATAGGCCTACTCACTGTATCTTAGAGACTGACGTTGCCGCGATTGATTGCTGAAAAATAATAATCATATTGTTGTAGCTATGGTTTGTTGTAACGAGAGCGTCAATATACATGGTATCAGAAATACATAATACAGTGTATTATGTATTTCTGATGGTATGTATAATTACAGTCATATTTCATTTGAGATGATAGCCATGAAACTCTTTGAATGCCCATGGCAAGTTATAAGAGCGGTTGATGATCGTTTTATATCATGTTTATGAACAAATCATAATACCTTCATGAGAATTTGATCAATTTCTAACATTAAACTGATAGTCTTAAAATGTTCCTGAAATAAAACTAACCAGCACGTAGATTTAATGCACATGAACAATTTCCTGAACTAATCATGAATTCAGTGAATGTGTATCCTGCATGAAATGTTCTGGAAATGTCGATACAGATATATTTCGTAAGTACTTCATGAAAACTGACGAGCACGTAAATCATTTAAATGAGTAATTGTTAATCACGTTAAAATGATAATTTGATATATTTCACGTACAGTTGAATTCGCCCGCAATAATTATGGTGGATCACAGTGAAATGCATAGGTTTCAACAAACACGTAACTCAATGATGTTTTGATGGGCCAGCATCGAAGACGATAGAGCAGCATTAAAACAGCATTGGATCAATGTCACGTGTTGCCTGGAATAGTAATAAATAAGCATCCTGTATGCGATGACGTCGTTTCAACCTATTTCTGCACCCCTCTCCACCCGGCTCCATACTGTCAGTCCCCCCATAAATTTTAAACTATTTGCAAAATTGTGAGACTAACACATCTAGACCAAATATGGTTTTCATTGCAATAAATGTGTTAACCAAATATACTTAATTCAATTATTAATATAATTATCAGAGCATACAAATTTTACCATAATTATAGACACAAATAACGTTCAGAATTGTTTTTTTTTAACTTGATACGAGTAATTAATAATATTAATAATCTCAAAATTATGTATTATTTTTCACAACATTGTCACAACATTTGAGCGGTGTTGGGTAAGTTCCCCCATTGCCTGCTTATCTCACGCCATACTTTGCAGTGTGATTGTCTGCGTCAGGATGGAAATACTTACTTATTCAAAATACTGCAGTTCAAAGGCAAACTGTAGTATCTGCTTACTTTTCAAGTAGGAAGTTACCACTGTTTGATTTACATGGCAAAATAACAAAATTAACATGTATGGCATGAAATGCGGTCAGTACAGAGTACTGGATGGATCACTGGGCTCACATATTGTTCATATTGTTGTGATGTATACGTTTGTAGGATCCTGACTTTGTTCAGTTAAGGTGGCAGTTATCCCCGGCTTCTCGGACGCGGGAGGCTGGGGACGACCGCCTTGTTCCCGTACCTTGGTGACGGGTGAACACAATTGCAACCCGTGCGGCTTTGGTATTTTTCCCGCACTTCAGGCGTTACACTCGGCGACTACGGACGTGCCGTAGTTCGCTCTCGCTAAGTCAGATAGGACGTGCCGTGCGCGGAGGTTGTGCTTTGTTGTTGCCAAATGTCAAACGAATAAACATGACAAGTGGAGAAAGAGTTTTATGATTTGTCTGGAACCGTCGACTCGACGGGGAAGGAAGTTTGAGTTTAAATGGTGAGATCGGGCAGATTCCCTCGTCGGCCATTGTGACCCCACACTAGAGGCTCCGACAGTCACTTACAGGTACTCTCGGCGCGAGGGGCACCCCATCCCACCATACTGGTGGACCCGACGTGAACACCATACTGGAGCCCCCGACGTAGGCCCATCACACCATACTGGTGACCCCTGACGACTGATCGTCTACGCAACAGTGTTTTCACCTAGACGCCAGTTGAAAACCACTGTTTTCAAGGATAGTTTTGATTAATTTTAGGGATTTTTTGAAAAAAATCAATAGCATTTTTTTCATCAGGTACGTGAAAACTGTAGGTCATTATTTATATGCCAGTTTAAATTAGTCAGAAAGAGTTATCAGAGGAGAAGCATGTTTCTTTACGTCGAAAACGGTGTAAATTTCAGAATTTTGGACGAAATCCCACGTGTTTGGCGCCTTTTCAAGATGACGACCATGTTGGTTTCTCTAGAAGAATCCAGAAAATTATTCTCATAGACTTAGTCTATCATTTGTTAAATGTAAGAGTTTGTTTAATGCCTTCATCCTAGTAATGTCACTGTAGGCGAGTAGGAAATGGGTATTTTCAGTAACTCAATTTTTATCGTTGATTACCATAATTGGGTGACTCGATCTTAAAGTCCATAGACGAAGTCTCGTCATTTTTACGATTTTTCCAGCAAAATCGACAGAAATTATAAATATCGCTTCGACTCGGGTAACCTTTAATAGGTTTAGGGCCAAAATAAATTGTTTCCCTAAATGAATGTCAATAAATGGTCTTATTTGGTCTGTTTAAATATTCCCAGGACCGTAGGTCAATATTTTGTACTATTATCATATGTTATTTCAGAGAATGCTGAATATTGTACATGTATTTGGTAGGTGTGCGCCATTTTGGATGCTGGTGTCCCTCACTTAGCTGATCGCCCGCCATGGGCACACACGTGTTCCGCCATAACCGGCATGCATCCGGACAGTGAACCTGTGTCGCAACATCACATTAGCATAAAATAGGCCGCCATTTTGATTTGGTGGAGATCATTTCTCACGTGTTCAAAATTTTACACGGACTGGTTGTAAAAGTTTTTTTTTAAATTGTTTATAAATTTCCTTTTTCAAAACGATTGAAGGAGAGGATATATAAATAAGTTATTTCGAAAACAAAATTGTACCACTAATTGTGTGAGATTTTTGTTCACTTTGAAACGCCCTTCGGTGTTTGTAATCGTTCTAGCCTATTTAGCGCCTTATTTGGGCACGCAGTAGGTAATGAATATGCTAATGTGAGGCCAGACGGGGATGCTGATCATATACTATGTACACACCGTTCCAAGCATGCCGTCACAGACTGTAAGCCACATGCTGCCTGCCGCACAGGTTGGAAGCACCGACAATACATCATACACACACCCACCACAGACGACATAAACGCAACCGCTAAGAAGACAGTCAGTTTATACGTCAATCAATGAATCGATGCGAGCGATTGATTCGGACGTTTATGAGAATGACTCGGTGATGAACGTACCATTATAAAAAAAAAACGTGGAATGTTCATCACAGACATCATTTTTCAGCGAAATGATATACTATATCATTAATCAGCATAGACTACTGTCAGTCACGTTTTAAATATTATTCTAAAATCATAAATGTAACTGTTTTTCTTCGCAGTCACATTTAGTCTATCAGTTTGAGAACGAAATTTTCTCACGATAGTTTATTTCTGAAGTTTAAATTTTTCATAAATACAGAAATATCCGATTTGACAGTTGCGCTATTGCGAAACATTGCAAATATTTAAATGTGTTTTTCGACTTGCGTAAAAAAAAAAAAAAATTCACCCAGGTCGATTTACAAATTACTATTATCCTAGCTTAGCATAGCATGTTATAATTGTATCTGGCATATTATTTTTTTATGTACCATTTCGTTTTATGTCAAATATAGACCTTCAGTTTTCACTTCAATCAATATATACCTTTGTGAATTAGTGCACAGCATTTAGGTGAAACCTCAACGACGCATTTTCAACTAATCTGCAAACCCCTGTTTCTCGCAACATGCGACATAGCATGAATATTTTCTACAGTCTACAATTCTAAGTTTCAGCATATTACAGACATTTTTCATCTGATTTACACGGCAACGCACAACCTATCCGCGCACGGCGCGTCAAAATAGTTGGCATGTGTTAATAAGACATGTCATTTTAAACACATTTGAGATAGGCATAGAGCCAATAGGCCAGCTATCTCAAATGCTTCACTAGTTAGAAAATTTAAAAACACTACTTCATAATGCCGAAGTAGTACGACAGTGAAGGCTTCATGTCAACGCCCCTAGAAGGTGCGGGTGCTAGACCTAAAGATGATTATCGTCAAGACAGTGAGGACAATGAGGTTCGATTCCGAGAGGCAGATGTAGAATATCAACGCCTCAAAGCTGATTTCGCTCGAATTGCCCGAGCTAAACGTAAGACTTCTCACTCTAGGAGCGATTCCTCAAGGAGTTCTTCACCCCTCGGTAGACAGTCGCAGAGAGGTGCTACGAACTTACCCAAGTTCAGAATCGCCACTTTCTACGCTTCGGATGTTGAACTCTGGTTCAACCAAATAGAGACTCAGTTTGCTCTTCACCAGATCAACGATGATGATGAGAGGTACAGCTTAACCTGCGCTGCTCTTTCGGGCGAGGTCGCATCGGATGTGAGGGACGTGCTACTTCAGCCTTTTAGGTCCAATAAATACGAAAGCCTGAAAGCGATCTTGATAGAGAGACGAGGTTTGACCACACCCGAAAGGGTTAACAAAGTGATCTCTGGTGAAAGGATTGGTAATGACATTCCCTCGCGTTTCATGCGGCGTTTACAAAAGGCGGCTGGCTCCGGACCACGAGCCGTGGTGGGGAAAGCAGTAATTCGTCAAGCGTTCATTCGGCAGATGCCCGCTTCAATCAGAACTCATTTGGTGACTCAACCCGACAGTGCCACCCTCGAAAGTTTGGCCGTTTTGACCGACGGGGCACTGGCATCCGAACTGGACGTCGAAGAGAGTAAGCCGGGGGTCGCAGAGATCAAGATAGAAGAAACCTCCAAACTAGTTGGTTTGTTGGAGGATTTGTCTAGGCGAATAAAGAAACTTGAAACCGTGACTACGTCAGAGAGGAAAAGAAATAAAGGACGTGGACGAGCAAATAATAACTATGCTCCTGCGCCTGCATTTGCTCCTAATGTTCAGGCCTCAGGTTTTGTTAGCAACCAACCTAGTCATTATAGAAATGAACAGAATAATGCTCCACCTTTCGTTCCGCCGCCGAATGCACAGGCCACCGAGTTTGTTAATAATTCCAATAATTGGACTAATGCACAACAAAATGTTCGACCTTTCGCACCGCCGTCGCAAAATAATGTCGCGCAACCGACCGACACAGCCACTGCACAGGTTTGCTACTACCACCAAACTTACGGTGAAAAGGCACGCTTGTGCAGTGAACCCTGTTCATACTATGTCACATTAGGTCAGCGCGAGGTAGCGAATATCGCGTTATCACACTCTAAGTTATTATATGTCGCAGATAAAGGACATAAATGCAGATATTTAATTGACACGGGCCCAGCTGTCAGTGTTTTGCCGAAATCTTGCGCTAACGGGATTTCGGACGCTGACAGTCTCCCCCTGGTGGCAGCTAATAACAGTACTATACATACTTACGGCACCTGTAAACGCGATGTCGGCTTAAAGCGCGAATATCGGTGGACGTTCATAGTGGCAGATGTGCAGCAACCCATAATCGGGGCTGATTTGTTAATCCACTATAATTTGCTCGTAGACTTGAGAAGCAGATGTCTCCGGGACATGCGTACAGGTCTAGCTATTGCCGCTTCACTGTCATCGATTAAACCTCTGTCATTGAACAAAGTTGACACCGTTCAGAATGAGTACACAAAACTCCTCGGCCAGTTTCCGGAACTGACACGCCCCACGACAAAGGGTGAGACCGGTAAACACGGTATAACACACAAGATAGTGACTAAAGGACACCCGGTGTTTGCACGACCACGACGTTTAGCACCCGATAAGCTGGTTACCGCAAAACGCGAGTTTGATGAGATGATAAAACTAGGGGTCATTGAACCCAGCGACAGTGAGTGGTCCTCAGCGCTTCACATGGTGCCAAAGAAAAACGGCGATTGGAGACCATGCGGGGACTACCGTAGTTTGAAAGCACAGACCGTACCGGACCGTTATCGATTCCTCATATACAAGATTTCACGCAGCGTTTAGCCGGATCGAATTTTTTTTCGAAGATCGACTTGGTCAGGGCTTATTACCAAATTCCGGTGGAACCGTCCGACGTACACAAGACTGCCGTTACTACACCTTTTGGCTTGTTTAATTTCACTAGAACACCGTTTGGTCTAAGAAATTCCGGTCAAACTTTTCAGCGCTTTATAGACCACGTTACACGCGGACTTGATTTCGTTTTTGTTTATCTTGATGACCTACTGGTAACCAGCCCAGATCATAAAACGCATAAGAAACATCTACGAATTCTTTTTGCTGGACTATCTGAATACGGATTTATCATTGGTCTTGAAAAGTGTCAGTTCGGTACAACTGAATTAAGTTTTCTAGGTCACCACGCTTGCGCCGAAGGAATTTCGCCGTTACCCAGCGCCGTTGACGCGATTGTTAATTTCGTTAAACCCGAAAAGCAACGAGCACTGCGTAGATATCTGGGAATGGTGAATTACTAACACCGTTTCATACCGCATTGCGCCGCGAAGTTGACACCACTCAATAATCTACTGACAGCTGCCAACGAAGGACATACCAGACTGTCACCGAAGTCAAATTTCGATTTTAAGTGGAATAAAAATGCAGAGTCAGCATTTTCTGAGTCAAAACAGATATTGGCAAACGCTACGCTTCTGGTGCACCCAGATTTTACGGCTCAGATTAACATCACGTGCGACGCTAGTGATGTCGCAGTCGGTGGCGTTTTGCAGCAATTTTTAAACGGTATGTGGCAGCTACTTTCGTTTTTCAGCAAGAAGCTGAGCCCAGCAGAGACACGCTACAGCGCGTTCGATCGTGAGCTTTTGGCAGTATACGCTACACTTAAACATTTCAGACACAATTTAGAAGGACGAAATTTCTTCGTTAATACAGATCACAAACCGTTGACATTCGTAATGTCATCCGTGACTGAGCGCGCGTTCCTACGACAAACACGTCATTTAGCTTTCATTGCTGAATTCACCACCGATATTAGATATGTAAAAGGAGAGACAAATTTCGTCGCTGATGCGCTGTCACGACCATCAGTGCCAGCGATACATGATGGACCAGCGATAGACTATAAAGAGTTAAGTCTCGACGCGGAATTCACGTGTTTGAGACACTCGACTACATCCACTATGAAGTTCAAACTATTAAAATCGTTCGATAATCAATTGATCTGGTGTGATGTGTCCACGGGACACAACTGGCCGTACCTTACCGCGAAATTTCGCAGAACAGTTTTTTCAAACTTGCACGGTTTAGGCCATCCATCGCATAGAGCTACCAAACCTTTGATTAATACCCGATTTGTATGGCACGGCATGAACACAGATATTGCTAGATGGTGTCGTACCTGTAAGGGTTGCCAGACTGCTAAGTTTCACGTCATAACACCCCAGTTTTCGGAAAGTTCACTGAACCTACGAGCGATTCGATCATGTCCACGTAGACATAGTCGGACCCTTACCTTATGCTGATGGCTTTAGATATCTACTGACTTGCGTCGACCGTTTTACACGTTGGCCCGAAGCTATACCTATGGTAGATATTAGAGCCGAAACAGTCGCCGATGCCTTCTTCAGCGGGTGGATAGCACGTTATGGTACCCCTGCCACTATCACCACTGATAGGGGCGCTCAATTCGAGTCCAAATTGTGGGATAGTTTGTGTAAATTGAAAGCCGCCATTATGGCGCACGAGTCACCGAACCTGTGGACTATCACGTTACACGCTGTGCTTTTAGGAGTTCGTTCCGCCGTTAAAGAGAGACTAGGCAGGTCAGCTGCCGAGATGATTTACGGGACAACCCTTAGACTCCCAGGAGAGTTGACTAAACAGTACACCGTCGACGCTAACACTGATTTGGAGAATTATTCAGACAAGCTACGCGTGGCCATGTCGCGTCTCCGTCTATGTCGGCCACGTGACACACAACAACATAACATTTTCCAATTCAAGGAAATAGCTACATGTACTCATGTATTCTTGCGCCGAATCGCAATTGCGCCGCCTCTGACCGCCCCTTACGACGGACCATATAAGGTCGTCGCGAGGAGTGGCAGAGTAATGAAAATCCTAGTTAAAGGCAAGGTTGAGGCGGTCTCTTTAGATCGCGTTAAACCCGCACATCTTGAGTGCGAGCCTACGACAGGTACAACAATACAGCGTAAAACGCCAAGCAAACCACGGAGATCGACGGCTACCAGTACATCTAGTAGGAATCCACAGGGTCCACCTAGAACTGGTAGTGCGGACACTCCGACGTCCAACGGGACGAGAGTTAAAACGAAAAAGTCGACGGCAGTCAGAAGCAGTCAAAAATCGGCCACAGTCCCAAAGCAAATAGATGTTCAAGTCAACTTGTCTAACAGAGACAATACTTATGTAGCGCCGCATTCGCGAGCCCCTGCCGTATCCCGCGCTAACGGGAACGGCGGTGGTTTACGAACGTATTCCCGCATACCTTTACATCTACGGGGTAAAACCCCGGGTGCTGCTGACGCCGTAATCGACTCGACCAAAAGCAAACATGCAAATATCGCTAATCGCGAAAAAATTTCGACCGACCAAACAGCGCGAAAAACTAGAGTCGGACGAATAATCCAGACTCCTGCCCGGTTCGTGCAGATGGTTCACGCCATAGTTGCGCCTAACGACATCTATGGCGGGCCCAACCGCATGCATCGTATTAACAATGTTTTAAAATTGTAAATGAATATGCCAGGCCTGGCAGCATTGTGTACAGATATATAAATGTAAAGACATTTTTTTTTAGCAAGTTAATTGCTAAAATACGAATAGAAATCTATGTTAATTAAATGAATGGGTTGATCGCAGCTTGCAGCAAATTAATACATGCATAAAGGACAGTTGGTGTTACGAGGATGGGACAATTCATGTATAATGCTGCGATTTAAACCACCCACGCTGTAACCACACCCGCTATATTTTTTTAAAAACTATGCTTAGTTATAAGAGGTTACATATTTTTACAACCCCGCTACTTGCACGAAGCAGTCTCCTACACGTCAGTTGGGTCCTACGTTATCACACACCCGGGGGTAATGTAGGATCCTGACTTCGTTCAGTTAAGGTGGCAGTTATCCCCGGCTTCTCAGACGCGGGAGGCTGGGGACGACCGCCTTGTTTCCGTACCTTAGTGACGGGTGCACACAATTGCAACCCGTGCGGCTTTGGTATTTTTCTCGCACTTCAGGCGTTACACTCGGCGACTACAGACGTGCCGTAGTTCGCTCTCGCTAAGTCAGATAGGATGTGCCGAGCGCGGAGGTTGTGCTTTGTTGTTGCCAAATGTCAAACGAATAAACATGACAAGTGGAGAAAGAGTTTTATGATTTGTCTGGAACCGTCGACTCGACGGGGAAGGAAGTTTGAGTTTAAATGGTGAGATCGGGCAGATTCCCTCGTCGGCCATTGTGACCCCACACTAGAGGCTCCGACGGTCACTTACAGGTACTCTCGGCGCGAGGGGCAACCCATCCCACCATACTGGTGGACCCGACGTGAACACCATACTGGAGCCCCCGACGTAGGCCCATCACACCATACGTTCATACCGTACATGACGTACACTCACTGCCATTAAATGTACACGTGACGTCATGTACATTATGAACGTACAAAGAGTAATAATATGTGCGCCCAGTGGTGTGGACATCTATTCCAGCCTTGTTTATACAAATCCTACAATATTCCACTTACAAAGCGCATGTATTCGTGCTCCAACTACTTCCTCAATTGTTGCCTGGTCTGTAAGATATAACAGAATAATAATATATAATAATAACATACACTGTTTGTATACACTTTCTTGTGTTATTAGGGAATTCACTGGAATTTTAATCTGATTAGATTTTCTAGTCAAATTTAAATTCAATATACAGAACTGCATAACATAACACTTGTTACAGAGTGTGAAACAATAAAATCTCATGCAAGATTTACCCTTAACAAAATAATTAATTGAATTCAAATTGATAGCTGTCTGGAAAATGGACATTTACAAAAAAACTTGTTTTTCAAATATATCATTTGCAATAAATGTAACTATTTTTAGGTAATAGATGTGACTTTTTCAAACATATACTGGCTAATATGCGGATGTCGAGCGTAGTGATCATCAAACATGAAGTACAAGTGTAATACATAATTTCAATTGGTCAACATTATATGCTGATCCATGTTTTACTAGTGACTCGTCCTATGTAACACTTACCAACTCCCGCCAGACGGCTTCTAATTGCTTCCAAAAATTGATCTTGATCTGTCAAAAAATATATGAAATACTTAGATTTATATTGTAAAGCAACGATTTATAACGCACAAATTATTTTTAAATATCGATACATAGGGTGTCTAGAAATAACCCATCTAGGCTACTCAACATGCTCTGACTAATTCAAGGTATTGGTGCACAAAATCTAATTTGTTTGAGTAACACTCACCCACTCCACTTAGTCTACTTCTTATTTCATCCACCACATCTTCACAATTATCTGCCACAAAATACAATTACAATAAAACCTTAGGTGATAGAATAGTAACAGTGATGTTATACAAGTCAACGGATTAAAATATAGCCAACAACGTACCTATTTGCACTGTGGCTCACACTTGAGGAAATCATGATGATGAGGCAATAAAAGTGTTGTCAACTTGAATGCCTACTGAACCATTGTGCACATGTAATTCTCAATTCTAAAGTATTGATTAGCGCACAAAGCTAATATGTTCTTATGTTTTTATATATTATCACCTTTTACACAAGATATATGTAGATACACTCTGAGTAACACTCACCAACTGCATCTAGTCTCTTCCTTATTTCAGCCATTACCGCGGCAATATTTTCTGGCACTAAACAGAATCATATTAGCACATTAAATGAGTAGTAGTGGTAGTAGTAATAGTAATAGTATTAGTATTAGTAGTAGTAGAAGTAGTAGTAGTAGTAGTAGTAGTAGTAGTAGTAGTAGTAGTAGTAGTAGTAATAGTAGTAGTAGTAGTAGTAGTAGCAAAGTAGCAGCAGTAGCAGCAGCAGCAGCAGCAGTAGCAGCAGCAGCAGCAGCAGCAGCAGCAGCAGCAGCAGCAGCAGCAGTAGCAGCAGCAGCAGCAACAGCAGCAGCAGCAGCAACAGAAGCAGCAGTAGCAGTAGCAGTAGTAGTAGCAGTAGCAGCAGCAGCAGCATCAGCAGCAGCAGCAGCAGCAGCAGCAACAGCAGCAGAAGCAGCAGCAGCAGTAGCAGTAGCAGTAGTAGTAGCAGTAGCAGTAGCAGTAGCAGTAGCAGTAGCAGTAGCAGTTCATTCAAACATATATGCCTTTTTGTGTTTTCTCATACCAGGCGACTTGCCCAAAACCCAACAAGTAAATCTAATGGCTGGCTATGTGGATGCTTCTATTTATAGTAGACCTCGACTGTCCTAAACCTACTATCATCTGCTTTTGTGATATAGCTTTATCAATAATATGTCTAGATGCTCCTCTGGATAGTGTAATGTATCTATACTCTACAAAATGTCACTTATTTATGTTTATTTACTACTTTTACTCGTGAGACACTTCGTGTAACACTTACACACTTCTGCTATTCTTCCTCCTATGAAAGTCAAATCTTCCTCAATATCTGTTACAAATAAAACACAACAGTAATATAACCATGAGAACCGCGACATTAATCGTCTTTATTGATTATAACTGAGAATGTCTTATTATAGTATTATATAAATAATTAATCTGTATCATCCATGTCTGTATCTTACCTCTTCTAGCTCGTCCCTGTGCGGCTGACTTGCAGCTGACTTCCTGCCATCCAATAGACAGGATGACCACAACCATCAATAAACAGGTTGAGCGCAACATGTTGCTATTATCTTCAGGTAAAGTATCAGTCTTGATTCTTGTCTTAGATGATTGTTATCGCTATCTAGCCCCTTTATATAAGGCAGCTAACAACCAGCATGGTATTACAAACAGCCATAAGACAAGTAATAAGATGTTTTATTTTTGTCCCATCAATAGCATACCATCATCATGATCATGATATCACCATGGCATTGAATTCAAACTGGAATGATAAATATACTTAACAGATATCAAGGGACCAAAACAATTATTGAATGTGCAGATATAACTGCTCTAGGATGAATAATTATCTAATTAGTATAAAACCACGTTTGCACCATTTGTTAAGTGGATACATGGTGAAAAAATGATTGCAATCGGTTAAATATTTATTAGAGTATCGTGCTTACAATAACTTTCAAAGTTGAAAACGACCGTGGTGACACCAATTATTATAGAATAGCCCTCATCTTCATTTTTGTCCAAGCCATTGGTTTGCGGTTCGCTCGGTTTAATAGTCATGCGAATATCATGTTTGCAATCCATGTCTAAATTAAAGTCGGCTTTGCGACCCCAATTAATACAGAACAGCCCACATCTTTCTCGTATTGTTGCGGATTTGCATGCATGGTAAGAACTCAAATCTCAGAGTGCTTAGCACTCAGAGCATTTGGTTCAATATTAATAGTCAGGTTCATTATATTAAAAAATAACGTGTCGTCGGAATGATGAGTTGGAAAATAGATGTTTGAATTAAAAAAAAAACTTTAAAAATCCATGATGTTTTTCAATAGCCTCCATCTGGCACTATCTCAACAGTATGATACTGTTCTGGGCTCTATTTTAGATAAACCTTTAAGTACAAATCCCAGAAAACCACCAACTTCATGGATGACAAATGAAATGAAATGAATCGGGCTTTAGGCCACCTTTGTGCACATATAGGCTAAACTGGGCCAGGAGAACCTCCTGAGGATGGTGAGATGATTGAGATGACACTGTCCTCCAGACACAGGATTCGAAATTCGAGCCCTGGCGGTCTGAGGCCGAGCACGCTACCTCTCGGTCACGGAGGCTCCCCACAATACTGACTTTCACACGTGGATGGAGAAGAAACATTTTTGTTTCTTTGAAACCGCCGAGACCGGGAACCGAACCCCGAACTCTGGCGTGAAAGGCAGCGGCGCTAACCACTACCCTAGGGCCCCCGCCCTCATGGATGACATGAAGGCTAAAACCCTTCGCCACAATCTCGAACGAACATGGCGCAGATCTCGCACACATCTAGATTGTTCTCGTTACAAACATCAATGCCACCTGTGTAATAGAAAGATGACAAAAGCTAAATCGAAATATTTAGCTGATGGTATTTCAGAAAATTCGGACTATCCTCGTCGCCTATGGAATTCAATAAATAACATTCTGCATAGAATTCCACCTCCTGCTCTGCCAGAATTGAATCCCATGTCAGCCTAATGTTGGCCCACCATCTGCGGTACTGGCCCAACATTAAGGATTTAAATTAATTACTAAATTAATTTATGTAGCAATGATTACGTCATTTTTAAGGGTGTAATAATATATTTCTCTACCTTTAGTTATCAGCTCGATTACCGCCTGTCTCCATATGGATGGTACGACACCTTGCTCAAAACATTTTGCTGTTTCGGTATGTATGTGGGTACTCCCAATATTAGACCAAAGCTATATCAATGATGGAATTCGTCGTATATGCTGGACCAGTATTAGGGGAACATTGCACCAACTGTCAACTCACCTGACAAGGCGCTTGAAACGTGTGTGATGGCTGTAAGAATGCTGATCTGTGTGTTGGACACGTTGAAGATTTCGACAGAGGCTCCCAGCATTATACCGAATCCGACATCTAGAACCGAAACTACCATCATCATCACGAGCCCCGAGAACAACGCAAAATATCTTCAGCTACACATGCTGACCCTTAAATTAAAACGAGGTAAATTAAAGGATGAACCGCTCAAATAATTTGAGAGGAGAGTTCAAAACGTACAAAATGAAATAAAATGAATGGAGAACAACACAAAATATCTCCAGCTACACATGCTGACCCTGAAATTAAAACGAGGTAAATTAAAAGGATAATCCGCTGAAATAAATTGAGAGGACAGTTGAAAAAGGTACAAAATGAAATGAAATGAATGGGATTTTAGGCCACCTTTGTACACATGTAGGCTACACCGGGCCAGGAGAACCTCCTGAGGATGGTGAGGTGAATGAGATGACACTGCCCTTCAGACACATATAACTCGAAATTCGAGCCCTGGCGGTCTGAGGTTGAGCACGCTACCTCTAGGTCACGGAGGCTCCCCACAATATTGAATCTTTGCGAGTGAGCAGGAAAAAACTTATTCTTTCTTTGAGACTTGAATGCCAGAGCGGGGTTCGAACCAGCGATCTCCGAGTTTCAAAGCACGCCCGCGTTTAGTAAAGCTGACAGGGGTTTAGATTGCCTCTGAAAATTCTGAGCAGTTTGGAGGGTTATTGTTTTTCTTTTTTCAAGGATCATTTTAATATCTAGAAAAAAGAAAATCAGGTGTGTGCCCCTGGCATTTTAACATAGATGGGCTTACAGTTCATATTATGTAATTACGTAATGTTTCAGCATTAGTTGAAATATTAGCCATAGATTTACAAAATAGCTGTAGTGCAATAATCAGGTAATATATAGTAGATGCGAAAATAAAATAGTTCGGGAATTGTACACCTTTACATTATCACATGCAGAATCGTCATCAATATAATGTTGTATATTTTGTTTAGCTATATTTTTAAATGTCGTTGGCAGCACGAGAGTAAAGTTAATTTTACCCGTATGACAAGGGCACCTTACAGAGTACATTTTGCTACACTGCACACAGGCGATCAGGCTATTTTTTTGCGAAAAAGAAATCTATGCCTCGATCTGAAAACCCATTCGATCACGTATTCTATAGCAGTGCTTGTCGTGATGAACGTTCTACGTGTGGTTTCACATGTTCACATGGTGGTATGTTACTTTTTATGTTGTTTTTTATTTATTCGCCATATGAAGTACATGTGAATACATTTATAGGTTCAATAAACAACTGTGCAGTAGTTCACTCAGATTACAGTATCTCGCCAACCTGATGAGCATGAGGTCGATTTGAGGTGCACGAGGTCGATTTGAAGTCCATGAGGTCTACTTGAGGTGCATGAGGTCGACTGGAGGTACATGAGATCGAATTGAGGTGCAAGGGATCGATTTTAGGGACACGAGATCGACTTGATGGGCATGAGGTCGACTTGAGGTGCATTGAGTCGACTTGAGGTGTACGCGGTCGACTTGAGGTACATGATGTCGAATTTAGGTGTACGAGATCGACTTGAGGGACATGAGGTCGACTTGAGGTGCATAAGGTGGGGATTGTATTTGCTTAATTTTAGAACAAAAGTTAACAAATAGTAATGTTTAAACACAGCGGTTTAAGCGGCTAATATGCATAAAACGGATTCAAAGCTACTGTATTCGTGCTTACCATTTTGCGTGGTAAGATCCCTCATTATACTCAGCCGAAGCGACGCAAGACGGACTAATTATTATAGTTACCGGTGTGTCTGTGCGTCAGCTATTCAGAGCAAGGATTGGTGTAAAGGTATTATACAACAAGAGGATCGGCCAGTTATGAACCATCACAAGTTAAAACTACGTCACACGTTTGTGTCATTTGACCTGCTTCTACACAGAATTACCCCTTAGAGCACTGAGCTATTCAATTTAAATTTTCAGTCACTTGAAGTTGTGTCTCGCTACCGCGACACACAACTTCAAGTGACTGAAAATGTATGTGATTTGTGAAATTTAAGTTTTAACATATATCAGTGTTTCAAGATTGAAGGTATATTTTTACTTTTAACTACTTGTTTTACAGGTGCTTATAAAAAGAGAAAATGTCTACTGTAGTTGACATCGTGTTCTAAGAGGTAAAGCCTCACAACTCTCGATGATGATGATGATTTCTTGTCCATCCATTAAATCTTGAGACCATTTTTTTTGCACAAAAAAATATTTATAAGTGAAACAAGCTTTCTGAACCAGTTAAGGTAGATCAAACCGCGAAAAATGTCTGACAGAAGTCACTATAGAACCCAAATTTTAGGCTGACCGTCATCTTTTTTAAAATGATAGATATTTCCCACGCGATTTGATATACGGTAAATCTTTATTTTTTTGTAGAATGTTTTAAGGGCCACGGAAACGTTTCGATATTTCTATGCATGTTTTTCTGAAACGTTTCGATATTCCTATGCATGTTACATTAAAAGGGGAAATTCAAGATTCTTTCATTCGTATGTTCGTTCGTTCGTTCGTTCGTTCGTTCGTTCGTTCGTTCGTTCGTTCGTTCGTTCGTTCGTTCGTTCGTTCGTTCGTTCGTTCGTTCGTTCGTTCGTTCGTTCGTTCGTTCGTTCGCTCGTTCGTTCGTTCGTTCGGGCGGGCAGGCAGGCAGGCAGGCAGGCAGGCAGGCAGGCAGGCAGGCAGGCAGGCAGGCAGGCAGGTAGGCAGGCAGGTAGGCATGGAGGCAAGCAGGCAGGCAAGCAGGCAGGCAAAAACATCAACAAGATCAAACGTGATGTGACTGAAATAATTGGCCCCGATAAGCTAGATAAATGCAATGAATAAACATTGTTATAACACCGTGTACCCATACCATGGGCTTGTCTCATGTAGTTAACCTTTTCACTACCATACATGACGGAAATTTCCGTCGTCATTCGTCAATGAACTGAACCATAAAATGACACAAATTTTCGTCAAATATATACTACATTTTTGTATTTTTCGTCATTTGAAGCTGGAAATTGCGTCAGCAATTCCAGCTTCAAATGACGAAAAATAGAACTCCTACACCAGTATATCTGGATCCTGGCATGCACCACGGCCTGGAAGTCAAAGGGTTAAGGGATACGTTAAAGTCACCATTGTCTTTTTGGTGATTGGTGTTAATTACTGTGAACTTTCCCATCAGAAGCAATCATACTTCAAATTTAATTTTATCATACTAGGTCGCTCGTATGCATTCTTTTCGACAATGATCCACCATATATTTACTATTTGTTTTGCTCTTCTCATCAAACCTTTATGATCCCTGCTATAATCAGCTCTATCCATCCCAGTTTATCTCAATACAACTGACCATTGTGTGACCACAATCCGTCGAAAATGGAATTACAAAAATTATCAAATGTCAACTCCAGATTTTTTCTGATATTTTTAACTTGCTAACTATACATTGATGTGGCTGAAATTAACAAACAATAGATTAAGATTTAGATATAGAAAATATCCCTAAGGCATTTGAAATGACAATATACATACACTTCTCTCTGTAACATATTATTACACATTAAAAAATAGGTACATGTATTTATAATAAAATTAGAATAGATATAGGTCTAGGTTATCATATACTTTTAGAACTGTAGTAAGTGATCGACATTACAAAGTAGTTTTCGAAATTTATCTCTACGGTAAATCAGGGGAATGTTTCTGTGATAGTATCAGTAGTGATGGGAAATAAATAAGATAGGTATTTTTTTCTAACAACTATTTCTTTTCACACATGGGTATACACCAATTTATATCGCTATCTTATCCGAAAATTTATCGCAAAATCACATTAAATGTGTCGGTTATGGCGGACATCTTGTGTTTTGATTTTGACTGGCATGCATCTTATTGAAAAATATTAATTTGTGACCCACGCGAATATTTTGGACAAAAAAGTAAGCTATGTAGCAATCACACTATGTAATTTTAATATACATTGCTGTATTTACTGTTACGGCGCTTTCGGCGAACATTTTTCCGATGTATACCCTAGCTTGGCTTGTTCTGATTTTTTTTAGGCTTATACAATATTTTTTATCAAATCTTGCTCTGCGGAATTTTTATCCAGATAGGGGCCTATATGAATATACATCTGATTAGACATCTACTATACTGCCTTATAGAAGAAAAGAATTAGACATAATTCGTATAAATTGGTCAACTTTTAAAAGTGTTGTCAATACCCCCCCCCCCCCCCCCCAGGTATATTTCTCTGGACTTTTTTTCTGTGATACTAGATATATTGAAGAACATAAAATCGAAGAATTAGGTGAGATGATTTTTTCCCGCAAGTCATCTTCAATCTACAATCCTATTAAAGCAGGACTACCGATCGCGATTTGGCTTCAAACCAACACATATCAGCCCTGCAAACCGGAGACGTTGATCAAATATTGGTTTGATGTTGGGCCAACGTCTGAGGCGATGGGCCAGAATTAGGCCATCACTGGATTAATATCTCGTATTGGCTCAGCATCATCCAGCAGATGGGGGGATACTCCTGTCCTGAGAGAAAGAAAAAAATCGATATTGTTTGAAAGTTGTTTCCCGTCTACGACGGTCTACGCCGCTGGCCAAGCATCAAACCAGATTGAGTGAACGTTTAGTATGTGCTCGTCTGTTTGTTGTGACGTGCACCTAGTGCTATGTACACCCGTTCCCCGTGAGCGCCTTGTGTACGAGGCAGTGTGCACGTATCCTGAAGTTGATCAACAGAGCGTAAACAGTCACACTTCATATACTCAGCACGGAAATACTCAAACACTTGGCAGAATGTCGTTTCAATGCTGGGCCAGCGTCGTAGACTCTGTCTAGTATTACCACAATATTGGGGCAGTGTATCGTGGTTAGCTGGAAAGGGCGATCAATGAATAACCCTTTAAGCCCTCACGATGCATTGAAGCATCATTTTACATCCCTTGCAGAAAACAGACTTATTTCTTCCACAACTATAGGGGGTGTTGGGATGAAAATTTTCATGACACTGGTTAACCAATACATGGCAATTTTCTTTAATTTTTAACCCACTTCAAATCATCTTCATCCACTACAAGTCGAGAATTGCGACATCAATTCGCGGCTTGTAGTGGATGAAGATGACAATGGTAAATTCAGCGCTTTAAGGGTTAAATGATTAACCCTTGAAGCGCTAAGCTCTACTGTTTTAGATCTGTTTTATTAGCAGGGTAAATCATTGTAATTGGGAATTAAATGTTTGTTTAAACATCAAGATTTGCAAGTGTTTGGTCTCAAATTAAACAGATATGAGTAATTTTCACCCACTTGAAGTGGTCGATCGCGGTAGCGAGACACAAGTCCAACTGGGTGAAGGTATAAATTAGATAACTAGGCATAACTTTGCTACGTTACGTTACGTTACGTTACGTTACGTTACGTTACGTTACGTTACGTTACGTTACGTTACGTTACGTTACGTTACGCTACGTTACGTTACGTTAAATTACGTTACGTTACGTTACGTTACGTTACGTTACGTTACGTTACGTTACGTTACGTTACGTTACGCTACGTTACGCTATGCTATGCTATGCTATGCTGTGTTGCGCTATGCTATGCTATGCTATGCTATGCTGTGCTGCGCTATGCTATGCTATGCTATGCTATGTTATGCTACAAGTGACGCCGACCCAATGTTGGCCTAATACTTAAACCAGTATTGTAAGATTACTTCTTATTTACTGGTATATTTGCTTCACGCGACGATGGGGGTCTGACCTCGCTGTAGCCCCTGTCTTGCTACAGTGAACAACGTTGAACACGGACACACCAACAAATATGACACACACACGCACACACACATGTGTGTACGCGTCTACTTGCAATATATCCATCCAATAGACATGGTCGACATCATAAACTGTTGACTAGTTGATCATTCTGCAGTCACATCGGAATAAAACAATACGCAGTTGACATGGCGAGGAAGGAGTAGTAGAAAACACAGTATAACACATCTGAAGAAAGAGGTAAGTAGATTCTGACGTCTAAAGTCGATCCCCGCACTGTAGGAGTAAAAATGTCAGCGCCTTAAGGGTTAGGGCTACCAATACTACGTCACCACTATGTGCAGCTCAGTGTCATATACTTATATACCCAGCTTAGTGCACATAACATGATATACTAATTAGATATGATTACATGTTTAAGCCGCATCGAGTTTGTCGAAATCACTCACAATTATCTAATTTAATATTGAAATGTATTAATTAGATATAAGCAGGAAAACAATTATCAAAATTATGGTTATCAATATTTATGTTATATATATATAAATAGTGCACATGTATGAAATATGTATTGACCCTTTACGCCTTCACGATGCATCAAAGCATCATTTGGTATCTCTGAAGAATGACTATATTTCCAAAAACCAAGAGGTTTAAAAACGAAAATTTTCATGGAACTGTTTAATAACAACAATACCTTTTGCATTTGCCACCCACTTCAAGTCATCTCCATTCATTACAAGTCGAGAATTGCGACAGCAATTCGCGGCTTGCAGTGGATGGAGATGACAATGGTAAATTCAGGCTTTAAAGGGTTAACCCCTAGAATTCTGAATTATTCCATTGCGATTTTTGGTCACTTGAAGTTGTGTTTCGCTACCGCGATTCACAACTTCAAGTGACTGAGAAAGGTTGTTTGTGAAATTTAATTCTCACCATTTATCAGTGTTACAATATTTAAGGCATATTTTATTTTCAACAATTGTTTTTACAGTTGCCATCAAAACACAGAAAGTCCACCGTAGTCGACATCACTGTTCTGGAGAATAGATAATTAAATTTCAAACCACTTTAAATTTAATAGTTTAAATTTCCTTTCCAGCCGTTTATCAAAGCACTTATTTCACACTCTAACAACCGTTATATTATTTATATGGCAAAATAAGGTACATGAACAGTTATTACCGCGCTTGAGACGCAAAGGGTTAACTATGCCATACCACATATCGCGCTTGAATTTGAGTACGATATCGACCCAGCATTGATCCAACATTGGTTCAATGTCTCGTGTTTGCTCGGAATCCATTATCAGAACTTCTCCTAGACACATCGACCCAATGTTGGTTTAGTAACATAATAAAGTAATATAATAAAATACTCTACATGATCAAAATATAGCCTAAGTTTTCCACACTAATGATCATTTTCAGCTATTCCAAAAAACTCGAAACGTTCACCCAATGTTGGCTTACTGTTGGGCCATTGTTTGCGACGATGGCCCAACATTGATCCAGCATTGGGTGAATGTCTCGTGTTTGCTGGTTGGAGTATGATGCATGATATCAAACTATGTTCACCTGACCCCCGTCAATTGGTTTCAGTTTGAGTTATGCGTGCAGCATACGACAGTCTGGTTACCAGAGGACGAATTATATCACACTGGGAGATTTTAAATTTACATGTTTTTAAAATTCATTGTGAGGTGAGAATATTGCGGTAGTCATTCGCACCTGACACTGAATAGAAATATGATTAACCCTATCCTGCTAAGTTAATTTATTTAAATTTTTACCCACTTGAGGTTGTGTCTCGCTACCGCGACCCTCAACTTCAAGTGGGTGAAAATTACTCATATTTCTCATATTTGTTTTATTTGAGCACAGATATTTGCAAATCTTTATTTAGCCACATATTTCATTCTTAATGACTTTGATTTGTTCGACTAATAAAACAGGTTAAAACGACAATAGTTGCGATCAGCAGGATAATTATATGCATCATAGTTCCGAGAGATATACCATTCTAAGAAATTGTGTCATATTTTGAAAATGAACTGTTTCTTCTATTATCTTTATCTTCCAATTATACCTGTACATCAACATACCCGCATTTAATTAAATACATTGCGTATACCAATTTGTCATATATAATTAAAACCCTTATATTGTGACCTGAAATTATTTTGCATATTTGTCAGACGTTAAAATAATTTAATTAAGTCTTAATTAACACTTTCACTGCGCGACGATTGCACGAAACCTTTTCCCAAAAAAATACGAGAGTCAATGTTGATGTAGGATCGAGTCAGCGTCGAAGACGGTGGGCTAATAGTAAATCAACATTGGCTGAACATCTCGTGTTTGCTAGGCATTGTTTTACTACAACAGAAATATTGATCAAAATTGATAAAATATTTAAATAATAAAATAAATTATAAATAGAATAGTATAGGTTCATTTTTTTCTAATTAAATGAAACAAACATTCATTTATCTGAAGCTAGAAATTGACTCAGTAACATCAGCCTAAATTAACCATTTGGCAGCCAAATTATTCAATTGGAATTTTCACCCCCTGGAAGTTGTGTCTCGCTGACGCGATCCACAACTTCCAGTGAGTGAAAATTATTCAGATTTGTCAAAATGGAGGTCAACGATTTTAAAATCTTGCCGATAGATGTCACATTTTATCTTCAACCTGTTTAAAGGTGGTACTTATTGTGCAAATAAAAAAATAAAAAAACGAATATATTCGGTACCGGCGGTTAAAAGGTTAAAGTAAAATGTAATGTCGCGATCACCCCCCCCCCATCATACAAGATACGTTGATCTAATATGGTAATTAACCCTTTACCCGCCGAAGACGACTATAGTTGTTTTATCTGTTTTATTAGCAGGTTAAATCACTGTTATGGGGGAAGAAATGTGTGTTTAAACGTCAAGATTTGAAAATGTTTGGTTTCCAATTAGACAAATTTGATTACTTTTCACACACTTGGAGTTGCGGATCGCGGTAGCGAGACACAACTTCACGTGGGTGAAAATGTATATAGGCCTAAGGTATGTCAGCGGCTAAAGGGTTAATTCTGGACCAGGTTCGCAGAGGGTCCCTCCACCCACCCACCCACCCCCCTGCCACAACAGAGCAAACAAGACACATTTCTCCAGTGTTCGTTTAATGCCTTATAGAAGCTGGTCCGGCAAGTCAAGATGGGGTTAGTTTATCGTCTTCGCTGAGCTGTAGCGCAGTCGTAGCGCAAATATACTGTAAAACAATCTACCACACGAGTTTGAAGAACTATGGGACGAGTTGCTTTGTAACATTACTCTCCGTCTGCCCTGGAGAAACATTACGTTAACCTGCATCATGTGAGTATAGTACCAAGACCCAGTTAGTCACATCCGTGTCCATAAACTAATTATATTGATAAGGTTAGGCCACTATGTTTAATTTCTCTGTTTTAGATCAGAAAAAATCCAAAATCTAATGATGGAGGGCGGTAAAAAAAAACATTTAAAAAAAAAACACTGAACCTATTTTTGGAAAAGTTAATAAGGGCGAGGAAACAAAAAAAAATTTGACAAATTTCTAGAAAAGTTAATGAGGGCGAGGAAATTAAAAAAACTTTTGATCTATTTGAAAAAAAGTTAATGAGGGCGACGAAAAAAACAAGCAAAAGAAAAACATAGCTGGAAAGATGTTTGTATTCCCCTGAAATAAACTTGTTTTTTTTCGGAATGTTTTTTTATCTCCCGAAATTAAATGGGTTTTTAACACATGTTTTTTTTTGGTGATGCGCTGCCTAAATCTAATGCGCGCTCTCATCTAAAACAGATAAAAAAACATAGCTGCCTTACGTACCGAACGCAGACCTAGCGATGTCTATACCAGGACACTGACTTGTATAAACCCTTAGAGCGATAAGGTATCTAATTTAAATTTTCACCCATTTGAAGTTGTGGGTCGCTACAGCGACCCAGAACTTCAAGTGGGTGAAAATTACTGATATTTATTTGATTTGAGTCCAAACATTTGCAAATCTCGATGTTTAAACACTCATTTTATTCTCAATAACAGTGATTTGATCGGCTGATGAAACAAATTAATAACTACTTTATTCGTGATTAGCGCTCAGAGGGTTAACAGCTACAAATAAGATGATAATTTACCAGCATCAGCAGCTGCTATTATTGTTTGGCCTATATTGTGAATCACAAAAATGAAAACCACCGGTCATCGGAAATGTGCTTATTACGTAATTGGTGAAAGAAGGCCATACCAGAGAAGTATTATTCTATAATACGTGGAATCATTATTTCTGTTAATTATCAAGGTGTTAACCCTCAAAGTGCTGGAATATTTTTGTATAAACCATGGAGAACAACAGTTTCTTCAATTTGAAATCATCATTTATAAATGACTTTGTTAGCTCTTTTCGGTTCATTTGAATACCTGTGTTATGGTTCTACGGTCACTATAAATATTTTTGATGTTACAGTGCCGATCCCTTGCTATAAGGGCTAGTTGCGTCTACAGCCGTATTTAGTCAAGAAATAAAATATATACGAGAATTGTGCAATAAATTGGCAAAATTGTCTTTATGTTTTTTTCAGATTTTACAAAAATAGGTAATTTTTACCCACTTGAAGGTTGTGGATCGCGGTAGCGAGACACAACTTCAAGTGGCTATATTTTTACTATAGCGCTTTAAGGGATATCATTATAATACTCGCAGCAATAATTTCATGTAAGTATTAGCCTATCAGCTGACTATAATCTGATAAATATGTAGATGCACACGCGATATGTAGGGCCTATGTAGGCTAAATATAGTGATGTTACCACGTGTCTTATAGCATGTACTGACAGTAACATTTAAAAGCTTAAAGCAGCTGGGTCGTTATGCTTCACTGAACCACAATGTTTACGGTGTGGCAGACCCCACTCCTGTGGTATTTGACCGTGCTGGGCATGCGCGCCATCGCTTTGTATGTATGTAGGCCTATCCTCGGCTCAAACATGTTAATATAAAGCGACACAATCAGGCTAAAAAATTATATTTGCTTCTTAATATGACCACATGATGTACACATGTCCATAGACAATAACTGCAAAAGTTTTTTTTTGTTTGTTGCTCATTTACCAGTTAAGCTAGATATAGACGAAATTCCCGATTTATTATTTCGGAGATGCATGTCCAAAATAAGAAATACGGGAATTTCGTCTCTATATCTCACTTAACTTGAAAATAAGCAGCACAAAAATTGAAAAAAGTTTGCAGTTCTAGTCTATGGACATGTCTACATCATGATGGTCATTATTATTGAGAAGCCAATATAAAATTCCCAATTTTTTTTTTATTTCAGCCTGATCGTGTCGCCTTAAGTTATAGGTCGAATAGCTGTCCCAGCATTAAAAGAAGATTGGTTAAACGTGGCGCGAGTGACGAATTCTTTTTGGAATATTCTCCCTTGACAATGATTCACCCGGTATCAATGTACCTGTATAGTAGGTTTTTCCCGGTACATTGACCCAATGTTGATTTAATGTTGGCCCGCCGTCTACGACGTCGGCCCAACTTTAAATCAGCACTGGGTAGACGTCACGTGCTTGTTATGTATACTCCACCCATTAGAAAGATACACGGCCCAGTGGTATCTACATCTATCAATGTAGCCGTGCAAAGTCAAAAGACAGTGTCAGCTTATTTTACAAAGAAACATAATACTGTATTTTTGGCTTTGCAGAGCGTATTACATCAACCACTTTCTGTACACTGACACTTTTAATTATTTAACTTGCAAGAATCAAAATATTTATAATGGCCGTAGACGAATAACATAGGTATTCGAAGACTAAGACATTTATTATGATTAAAAATTAAAAAAAATGCTTTGGTCTCCATGGTTTATACAAATATTTCAGCGCTTTAACCCTAGTCCTGCTATGCCCGGATATATACGGGGTTAAGGATGTTTTAGATCAATAAAAATATCACTTAATTTGATAAAATAGTTTTTAATAGACGCTTTGTTGATCCAATAATTTAATTTTAGACATGTCTTTTTTTCATAAATAGTAATATTTTTCGTCATTTGAAGCTGGAAATTGCGTTAGCAATTCCAGCTTCAAATGACGAAAAATACAATTGAAGCAATTCAGCAGGACAAGGGGGTTATGTCATACATAATTGTTCTATGTTTTCCATCCATTTCAAGCTGGCCATTACATCAACAATGCCAGCCCCCAACGTTTAAAAACCACACAAGCGCTGCCCAACGTTGAACCAGAACTGGTTCAACGCCTTGAGTTTCCTTACATGACAGGTCTATACTCCCATGCTCTGCAAAGCCAAACGACAATATCTGCTCAATAATTGTAAAGTAAGCAGATACTGCCTTTTGGCTTAGCACGACACTTCATTGTATCTGCGTGATCCCAGATGGGTTCTTTGTCTATCCCAAAAAACACGAGACATTAAGCCATTGTTGGTTCAATGTTGGCCCAACGTCTACGACGCTGGCCCAACATTGAACCAACAATGGTTGAATGTCTCGTGTTTGCTGGCTACTGTGGTTTTAATTAACTGTACAGTAACACGATATAACGTTGACCCTTTAAGCCCCCACGATGCATTAAAGCATAATTTTACATCCCTGTAAACATACTTAATTTACCTAAAACTGAGGGTTTTAGAACGAACATTTCCATGAAATACGTGGTAATTTTTTTTAATTTTTAAACCACATCAAGTCATCTGCATTCACTACAAGTCGAGAATTGCGGCAGCAATTCGCGGCTTGTAGTGGATGAAGATGACAATGGTAAATTCAGGATTGAAAGGGTTAATACTTTATATTCAAATGAGAACATTTTAGTAATTTGTCAGAATTATCATAATTATACACATGATGATGATTCATGCACTGCCCAGCAAATACTAGACGTTGCACCATTGTTGTTTCGATGTCGGACCATCGTTGGAGACGGTGGACCAAGATTGAAACAACATTTGATGAATGTTTCATGTCTGCTGGGTCGTATTTTACTTTTTATATAATACTTTGTCTGCATTATTGACACATGAATGACTATATAACATGCTTAACAACGACAAAATCATAAATGGTCAGTAGTAGAATTATAGAAATGATTTGATACATTTTTTTCGAAACAGTGGTAGACCACTAATATTATTCTAGACATATTTTCATCATCAAACAATTTACTTGTGTCAATTACATTCAAGATAGCGAGATTCAATGCATGGCATAGATTTTTTAAATTTTTTCAAACCTATCAAAAAATGATAGCGTAACAACATTTGCAGCTCTTCGACCAGATAGGTAGAGCAACTCTCGAATCCAAAACTGTAACCAGGATAACTGCTCAATATGTTTCTACATCTTGCTTCTATCAGGTTGATTTCCAACACAGACTCCCACCTCTTTTGCCTCTGAGAGTCGATAATATTGATTCCCATTAATAAAACTAAATGCTCAGGCCAATAGGCACACACACCTGCATCCGGGGATTGAAGTAGTTCTCATAACTAGAGCTAAAACTAAACAAAGCGCACATACATCTGTACATGACTTCAACTTGTAATAGTGTTTCGTCACATTTTCTACCGGCACTTTAACCCTTACAACGCTGAAATATTTTTGTATAAACCATGGAGAACAGTGTTTTTTCAATTTGAAATCATCATAAATGTATTCGTTAGTTTTCTTCGCTTCATTTGTATACACCTATGTTATGGGTCTACGGCTGTTATAAATGATTGATTCTTTCAGTGCGAGGATCGATTAAGATGTCAGAATCTGACGTCCACAGACGTCAGATTCTGATGTCTAATATCGGTTCCCGCGTTGACAGGGTTAAATACCACAATACAACCAGTATGAATATTAATATTGTTTTACGTCGCTTTCTGCACAATCATGGCAATATCGCGACAGAAGGAAGCCCGAAAAGCCGGGACTATGCCCTACTCTTATTTCGAATGACTTCAAGGGTTCTTTATAGTGCACAGTACCAGAGGCAGCACCGTACACTCCATGCCTTTGAACAGTTTGGAGCACTGTATATGCATAACCACGATGACAAATATCCGTCTCGACCGGGATTTGAACCTGGTACCCCCAGGTTACAAGCCCCAGTCGATACGAATGAATATGATAAACATTACTTTACAAGTAAGCAGATACTGCATTTTTAGAAGTAAGCAGATACTGCCTTTTGGCTTCACATACCTCTATGTACATGTACGGCCTGTACGGCTTCCAGCAATTTTGAACATAAATAAAAAAACATTGGAGCGGATCAAGTACGTTTTTTATTATGGTCGATGTCAGGGAATCAAATAACTCAATGTGGAAGATGTCAATTTTTCATAGCAGGCCTAAGATCGCGTCAAAACTCGAGCGCAACTTCGAGTAGGTGAAAATATCATTTTTTATCAGTAGGCCCAAGGAATCTATAGGGAGACTCCTTGGTAGGCCGAAACAAAGACAGTATGTAATTTGTAAGCTACATTTGCTGTTATATTACAGTATCATGGGTATGTTGGTACATTTCTCATAGCTTATGTGGATGAATGACCAAAACATTGCATGACGGAATATGAGGTGGGATTAATGAGAACGTATGGACATAACACATAAGGTTTGTGATTATTGTCTTGATAAATTACCGAATATTTTTTATATATTTCTTTTACAAAATGATGAAGTTTTCAGATATAGTCAGGGCCCATTTGTCAAAAAGAGGCATTCTTAAAGTTTGTAAGGCATTTTTTGGTAGAATTTGTCATGCAGTTGTTTTCACACAATTCGGATGTGCTGATTCCAAATCTGCCCCATGCCAAGCTCTATTTCTAGTTTTTCCCTTTCAAAATTGCAAAACCAAATGGCCGCCAAAATTGCAGATAAAGTCTTAATTATCATGATTATACATCATGTCTGGGTGCACAGCGGACACACAAACTTGACTTTCGTGTTCAAAACAACATTTTTGTTTTGAGAAATTTCATGTTCTAAGACCTGGTCAACTATCACGCAAAAAATCCAATATGGCCGCCAATAATACAGAAAGTACCATTTCGTTTTTCTAAAAGTCATAAAAAGTTGTTTTTGGTGCCTAAATATAGGTTTTCAATACCAATAAATCTAGTACAATACAGTAATAACCTCTAACTTTTATATTACATGTAGTATCAGGGAGAAAGATGGCCGCCAATTATACAGCAAGTACTATACCTATTTTTCTAAATGTCGTAGGAAATTATTTTTGGCGCTTAAATAGTTTTCTGATACAACAAATTTTCACAGCATCAAAGAACTTCCATGTTACATGTAGTTACGGGGAATGCAAAAAATATGATTATTTAAAAACAGCACATTAACTAAGAGGAAATTGCACAAAAGTAGCATGTGTTACTTTCATCACTGTAGCTACATAGGCTTGCTGTGTAGATTTGCATGAATGTCATCATCTTGCATAATGATAATGCTAGAATAGTCACCCCATCAATATATTGATCGTATATTTGTGCAGCTTCGGAATTGATGTAGCGACTCCTCGATAGGACGCCATTGGCTACTTTCACGCGGTCCTAATTCACACTTAATCAAACTAAATGTGATAGTTCTTCAGGGTGAGCAGGAAGCTTTTACACGAGAACTAGTTGCAGTTGTCCGTTAATGAAGCTCCAACCACATCTCATATGATAGATGTTTATAATATGTCATCAATACTGATGCGGAAACTATATTTAATAAGTGGAAACGTGATTTTGCCGAACTTTTCTCAGAGCAATCTAACTCATTTGATGATAATCACCTGATCTTTGTTAAAAACAGATTGCATGAAATTGAGAAGGTATCTAGTATGGTAAATCATGTGATTGATGAACCCAATTTAACTAATTTGAACTGTCGAATCACAATGAAAGAAATTGAAAATGCTAATACGAAATCAAAAAACGGAAAAGCTTGTGGTAGTGACAGGATGCACGCGGAAGTACTTAACAATAAGCACACTGTAGCTATTTTGTACAAGCTTTTTAATTTTTGTTTCCAACATGGTACTGTACCACGCATTTGGATGGAAGGTATAATACATCCAATCTTTAAGGGTGGAGATATGTATGATCCTCTTAATTACAGAGGAATAACTCTTGTAAATGTTACATGTAAAATTTACTCCGCTGTGTTAAACAATAGATTATTAGCATGGGCTGAAGAATCAAATGTTTTAATTGATGAGCAAAACGGCTTCAGGAAACTACGCAGCTGCATAGACCATATGTATGTATTATACACCACGGTAAAAAATCGACTTCTGCATAATAAGGAAACATTTGCATGTTTTATAGACGCCAAAAAAGCATTCGATAAGGAAGATAGAGAGTGTATGTGGTATATGCTGCATGATATTGGTGTGAAAGGAAAAATGTTTAATGCCATAAAATCATTGTACACTGACGTCACATGTAAAGTTAGGGTAAACGGCCAATGTACAGAATCATTTCCTGTAAATTGTGGTGTCAAGCAGGGATGTAATTCATCGCCTACACTTTTTGCTTTTTATATAAACGACCTTGCTTTAGATATAAAGAATTTGAATGTGGGAATTACAGCTGGGAACCTAAACTTATCTTTATTACTATATGCAGATGACATCGTTTTGCTTGCAGGTACTGCTGGTGACCTACAATTACAGCTAAATGTTTTGAACCGGTGGTGTCATAAATGGCGAATGACAATTAACCAAACTAAGAGTAAAGTCATCCATTTCAGGTGCAAAACGACGAAGCAAACAGTATCAAATTTTAAATGTGGTGATATAGGTTTAGATATAACGAGTGAATATAAATACTTAGGTTTGTGGTTTAATGAGTTTTTAGATTTACAAGGCACAGTGAAACATATTGCAAAATCTGCGACAAGAGCACTGGGTGCAGTCATATCTAAATTCAAACGGACAGGTGGTATATTATTTGATTGTTATAAGCAATTGTTTGATAGTATGGTAAAACCTGTTCTGTTGTACGGTGCGGGCATCTGGGGAACAGAGAACAGGCAGGTGATTAATACCGTTCAAAATAAGGCTTGTCGTTTTTTCCTTTGAGTACAAAAAACTGCTAGTAATATAGCTACACGTGGCGAGATGGGCTGGATATCTATTTATACCTGTCAGAAATTAGAAGTGATTAGATTGTGGTGCAGATTATGTAATTTGCCTGCTCCCCGGCTGACTAAACATGTATTTCAATGGTCTTTTGATTTGGCACAAAATCGAATGAAAAATTGGGAATATTTTGTTCTTAAAATGTACAGGTTAAATGATCTTGATTTTCTTAATGTTATTCAACCCAGGTTCACCCCAGCTATAATCCGACAATCGTTCTCAATATTAAAAACAGCAGAAAACCAACAATGGGAAAATGATTTATTCAACGACCGAAATTTAATAAATGGCAATAAATCACGAACATATAGATGTTTTAAAAGTAGACTTGTAACGGAAGATTATGTGAAGTTAAACATACCAAGACATGAACGTCGCATATTATCCATGTTAAGATGTGGCACTTTGCCTCTCCATGTAGAGACTGGTAGATGGTGTCGGCCCGTGAAACCTTTAGACCAACGTATATGTACATATTGTAATCAAAATAAGATAGAAAATGAAGTACACTTTATAATTGAATGTGATATTTATGATGACTTAAGAGTCGAACTTTTTAGTAAATACGCAGAGTTTAATACTGATTTCACTGATTTTAATGCGAATGATAGATTTTTTTATAATGAACTGCACACCCTATTTATATGCGCTCGCCAAGCTTGTTTTTACTATGTATAATAGAAGAAAATCTTTTACCTAGTAATTTACTATGTGTCTCATAAGCCGAACACCGGCTCAATGTCATAAATGTTTTAGCTAAAATAAATTGTATACTATGTTTTATGACATGTGACACAAAAATAAACAATTTTACTACTACTACTGTGCATGGAAATGTTTTTTAATGTAGGATACATGTGTCTTGCATAGATTATTAAATGATCAAATTATCAATGTTTATTACAAAAGAATATAATAAATAAGTAATAAATATTCTGCATGAATGATAATTAATCTACTATGTCTGGAGGAGACATATAGTTATTAGGGACCTAAATATCTTCACGCCCATCATATGATTTCATCACTTTATATATGGTAAGACTTGAGAGCTTATATCTGATTAGAACCAGAACCTTTCTACCATATCACGACCACATCTAGAAAGTTTCTGTATTTTATATTAATCTTTATAAAAACATCCTGATCGTGCTGCAAACGGTATTATTGCCCCAATTACCACATATTCTGCATCATATCTTGTTGCACCCAATAATCTTTGGTGACTTGTTCATGACACTCTATAGCATTTAGTTGCCAAGACTAGGTTAGTTACTAACATCTTCTGAAGATGGTGTATGTTCGTACTATATTTATAAAATAAATTCATCGTCAGTATTTCAACATTACCCTAGCGTGTCCGCAACCATCAATCTTATATGCCCAAAACATATCTAAGTCAACTTCTGCACCAAATTACAGATTCTCGATATCGTGTAACTGTATTTTATCATAGGTAATGATGGTGATATCATCTATCTTATTCAAGTTAGGGGAGTAGAAATATGTGTAGCCTACATTATGGGTTTTTTTGTGGATCGCTGAGCCGATGGTTGGGACTTATTTGTTCATATATGTCTGAAAACTGTGTTATCAGCGCATTACCAGGCTTTTGTACGGTATCTGTTCTGATCAAAAACAGAAAAATTAAAATGATACTATTATCATTATTATGTAAATTGTCAATCCGATTGAGAAACATAATTTCTATGTGATGTGCACGTTTTAAGCAGCACAATATACCTAGTTACTATAATCCAATTTTACAATCTCTTTCAATAGGAGCTCTAATGTACGTAGCTTAACCGCTCCAACCCGGAACCCAGAAAAAAAATTAGATCTTATTAGCCTTATGTGTAGTATTACCTCTCTAGATATATTTGGAATTAGTGAAACATGGCTGGATGACTCAATACCAGATGACCAGATACTCCTGCCTGGATTTTTACCGCCTATTAGGAAAGACCGTCGAAGGGATGGCGGTGGTGTAGCTGTGTACATATCTGAGAACGTAGCCGCTAAAAGGTGTCCTCTTATTGAACCGACATCGGGAGAATATATTTGCATTGAAGTCGACATCAAATGTACGCCACATCTACTTTGTTTTTTCTACCGACTATCTAGTTTAAATATAAATGACTTTATTGACAATATTTTTCATATAATAACCAAAGCGAAATTTTACTCAATCCATAATATATATTTAATTGGAGACTCAAATACAAAGCACCAAGAGTGGTGTACATACGATGCCACATCCTCGGATGGAAAAGCTCTGAAAAAACTTTTTCGACTGCAATGATTTTTCTCAGTTGATAGACGAGCCGACCAGATTTGGAAATACTTCACACTCTTGCATTGACCACATTTTTACAAACTCTACTTTTAATGTGAATGAATTTGGCACCTTACCTAAAGATAGCTGTTTTGATCACTGCCCTATATATTTCAGACTATACCCTCAAACCTCATCTATACATACTGCTTATAAACGAACGGTGTGGAATTATAAAAATGCAAATTTCCTCATGTTCCGAACCAGTTTAATGAATGTTGCGTGGAACACCATATTCACAACTGGTGATATTAATGAAATTACAAATAATTTTATGAATCTTTTAACATATAATGCAAAATTATTTATCCCCTGCTATGAAACAACGATACGTCCCAGAGACAAGCCCTGGTTTAACAGCGAAATTAGGAGATTAATGAGGACTAGAAACATACTTCATTCCAGTTTGAAGAACATACCACAAGACATAAGGCTGCAGAATAAGTTTAAAACGATTCGGAACAAAACGGTATCTGAAATTAGAAGCGCTAAAATAAACTACCAGTTGAAGCAATTTGAAATGGTTAACAGTGGGAATCCAAATTCTAAGACATGATGGCAAACATGTAAATCATTGCTGTATAATAAACCAGTTATTAAAGCTCCTCTTAATAATAATGGCTCCCTGGTGACTGATAATAAGCACAAAGCCGACATTTTTAATCGCTACTTTGTTGAACAGTCCACTCTTGATAAATCTGCTGCAAAACTACCTCAGACACCGCCTCGCTATAACGCCACTATATATAATATTACTACACATTCACTTGAGGTATACAAAACATTAAATAAACTAAAACCTGGTAAAGCTACAGGTCCGGACAATATCAGTAATCGAATACTTACAGAGACCTCATCTGCTTTAGCTGAACCTCTATCTATCTTATTTAATAAATGTATCGCAAAGGGTAACTTTCCTGATGCTTGGAAACAAGCAAATGTGATACCATTATTCAAGAAAGGTGATATGACACAATGTAACAACTACAGGCCTGTCTGTTTACTACCATGTATTTCGAAAGTGTTTGAAAAAATTATTTTCCAACATTTATTTAGCTATTTGAAAAATCAAAACATAATTTCTAGCAAACAATCAGGATTTATTCCACGCGATTCCACTACTAACCAACTACCCATTATATGTCATAACATCTGTTCAGCACTTGATTCCGGAGATCAAGTACACGGCGTCTTTCTGGATTTGTCAAAGGCCTTTGACAAAGTTTGGCATACAGGCCTACTATATAAACTAAAAATATATAGCGTTGCTGGAAATATTTTTGAATTAATTAAAAGTTACTTAAAAAATAGGAAACAACGTGTTCTGGTAAATAACACAGAATCATCATGGCTTGAAATAACTGCCGGGGTTCCTCAGGGGTCAGTCCTTGGGCCACTTCTGTTTTTAATCTATATAAATGACATTTGTAATTCGATAGAATCTGACCTATTTCTTTTTGCTGACGAATGTTCGCTTTTCCAAAAAGTGAACAGTAACCGCCGAAAGGCTGCCAAAATACTGAATCGTGACCTCGCAAAAATTTCTAAGTGGTGCAAGGACTGGCTTCTGACGCTTAGCCCATCCAAATCTGCAACTATACTTTTTTCACGTAAAAATAAAATATTACCTTATGTGCCAGTATTGGTAAACAATACTGTCATAAAACAAGTAGATAGCCACAAACACTTAGGCATTGTCTTGAACAAAACGCTATCATGGTCTGATCATATCAACGAAATAACAACTAAGGCAATGAAACGTGTCCATTTACTCCGTTTATTTAAGTACAAAATGAGTCGCTCAGCACTACATCGCTGTTACCTTTCTTTTATACGTCCACTTTTAGAATATGGAGATGTAATTTTCGACAACTGTTCCCAGAATGATAAAAATACCCTTGAGAATATTCAATATAATGCGCTGCGTCTGATCACAGGTTGTAAGAAAGGTACATCACGCCATCTGTTACTGGAAGAAACTGGACTTTAAACTTTGCAAACCAGGCGAACGGTTCATAAAATTTTAAAATTCCATAGCATAGTATTTAAAACCTGTCCTGACAACCTCCATACCTTTTTAACGCGCCCTCTGGGGAACAGCAGAAATACCACTAGAGCCAGGGGGAGTTCAAATACTTGGGACATCGTTGCAGAACATCATACTTTCGTTATTCCTTTTTCCCTTCAAGTACACATTTATGGAACCACCTACCGTCCAGCATACGTTGCTGTTCTCAAAAAGCTCTATTTAAATGCAAACTTACTGACTACCTGAAAGTTAGGTCCATAGTACCCAAACATTTTTATATTGGCAATCGACTTGATCAAATTAATCTCTGTCAAATTAGGTTAAACTTCTCTTCATTAAATGGGGATCTATGTAACAAATCTTGTATACCCAGCCCCATGTGTACATGTGGGCCTCAATTCGAATCTGCTAGACATTATTTTTTCCAATGCAGCAATTACACTTTTCAACGCGAAACTATGCTAGAAAAAATATCTCCGTTAATTCCTCCAGAAACAAGAATAGATTACGAACTTCTTGTCTCGGGATCTTTTACACTGCCCCCCCCCCCCGAAATAAATATAAAAATATGCCGTTCTGTTTTGTTATATATTAACGAAACATCGCGTTTTGGGATGTAGCCAGATACCTGCATTTCATTTTAATTTTAAGATTTTTTTCATAATTATAGTGTGTACTTCTGTATTTCTCTGTTTCGAAATGTGTGAATATATAATGTTATTTTTGAGCCGCCTTGAAGGCATCTTTCATGCTTATTGTGTGTATTCATATTTTTTGCTTCTTCGTAAATGTGGGTCATAATGGTGTGCATTTGTTTGGTCACATTGTTATGGTATTGCATAGAGGTGCCGATGTTTAATTTATTTAGATGATTATTTGGATATATACATGTCTCATACCACATTATATTATTATTACTATTTGCACTTGCACCTGCACTGAGGAGACACTGACCTTAGCTTTGTAGCTATTTGTAAATCCTCGTTAAATAAATATGTTTACAACAACCCTAGTACAGGGCTTGGGCAGGAGGGTGCCACCCGTGGCCAACGCAAATTTAAATTATTGCTTTCTTCCTTACGGTACTGTAAAAACACGATGAAGTGGATATCACATAGGCCACATACTAATAGGCCTAGAACGGATATATGGTGAGCAACAGGTTATCTAGTGCCGGACAGTGTTCAACAATCATTATATATTTTTTTTCAATAGTCTAAACATTTTTACAACATTCCGGATATTACGTTTGTTTCCCTCGGCTTCTAAATGTGAAATAATGACTTTATTAAATAAATCATTATTGTTACACTGGCCTACGATGTGTCGTTTTCTTGGCGCAACATTTGTTTTTCCCCCATAACTTTGTGAAATATTGATAATAGATGTTATCACGGCTCTGAATTGGTTTCTGAGATGTGAGAAACATATATGTAGACACCAAAAACACATCTCTACGTTATTTGGAAGCAAAGTTATAGCACATTGCCTTGCAGTGGCAGCCATTTTGGATTTTGTCCTCTAGCGGCAAACGCACAAGGTGGAATTTAGGGGACTTTTAAGTATGTTGCTCAGATGGGTTTTAATACACCGAAATGATGTTTTTATTTTCATTGTAAGCCAAGCCGTGATGTAAAGTTGTGACATTTTCACTTATTTTGGCGGCTATTTTGTTTGTGAATTTTGAGTGGGAAAACACAAAATATAGCTTGGCATGGGACAGATTTGGAATCAGCTTTCCCAAATTGTGTAAGAGCAACTGCATGCCAAATTCTACTAAAAAATGCCTTACCAAGTCATAAATTTCGAAAATGGGCCCTGACTAATATAGCTTTGATATAATGCCCCTTGTTTATGTTTTCACATGGTTTAACCCTTTAACCGCCAATTGTATCTTATTTAAATTTTCACTCACTTGAAGTTACAGTGGATGACGAGATGTTAAAATTCATCAACATATTTACCACGCATAACTTACATATCATATATAAGGGCCAAGATTAGATTGCAGAATGTCATTTTTACCAACACACAGATAAATTTATTATCGGCCTATAATAGATTTATGTTATTATTATTGCAATCATATATATTATTACGATCATAGTACAATATACCAGCAAACATGAGACTTCGACGGTTCGACCTGCTATTGGATTAACGCTGGCATACCGTCTGCGACGCTAGCTCGACGGTAATCCAATATTGTGTCAATGTTTTGTGTTTTCTAGATAAGCACCTTCATTAAACAGTTATTTACCACAGTAGATTCACAATTCGCATGCATAGATAATATGTCTATTCTATGACTCTGCAAAGAATATCATTATATCGCTACACTTATTTTTATGGCAATAAGTATAGGTGTCTGTAGCCATAATCAACATGTGTCATGTATATTGAAGGTTAAAATAACGAGAAATAAAGCAAATACAGCATTCATATCTGTTTTCTAGTATGGTCATTCTCTTTTAAAATTAGATCCACATTGGTGGTATACTGGTGTTAATTATCATAGCTGATCGTGCTGTTATTTTTACATTTTTTTTATTGCATAGCTCGTAAAATATAACATGACTTCCCACACTTTTTGTTGTAGTCGGTTTCCAGTTCATTTTTTCATGAATGAAGTGTTTGGTTTTTGAGGCTATTAGTGACTCTGTATCACCACAATGTATGTATTTTTTTAGTTTCATGGCATATTTTCTTTTAACATTTTGTTAACGATCTTTTTTGTTTTGTAAAACCCAGTCCATTTATTTGAAACGGGGAATCGACTCATGTATTTATTTAACATGTATTTATTTAGTATAACGATATATTGATTGATTTTCTGCTATATTTCTATTTATTTCAAAGCTTTCAACATTAATCGAAAAAAGAAACGTTTTATGTTTCATCGTGACAGAATCTGACAGGAGTGTTACGGTGATGAAAGTTGTTTTAGAGCTAGCTATGGTAGAAAATGTCTACTATACAGTATTAATTATTGGTGATGGGTCTATGAATTTCATGAAATAGTTTTGTGGTTAGTGGTATATTTTCACAAGTAAAACATGAATTTGTCAAGTGTTACGTCACAACCGGGGTGGGACATTATTTAGCCGTATTTTACCATGTTTACCCGACACAGTCAACGTTTTTCAACACAGCGGTGACAGAGAGCGATTTCGACCCCAAGGTCCGACAAATGCACGTAACTTTTAATGACTGTGTAAAAGATAAGCTGAGCATGTGATCTTGTAACTGAAATGCTACTGATTCAAAGAAACCTTTTTTGACCTGATTAGTCGAGGCCAAGTCTTAGATATGGCCATCTAAAGAAAAGACCCACGACGTTTTATGGGCGCAATCTGTTGCGGAAACCGTCAGTGTCAAATGCTGTTTAACCCTTTAACCGCCGGTGCCGCATATATGCGGGTTTTCAGTTTTTATTAGCACATTAAGTACCACTTTTAAATATGTTAAAGATAAAATGTGACATCAATCAGCAATATTTGAAAAAAGTTGAACTCCGTTTTGTCAAATCTGAATAATTTTCACTCACTTGAAGTTGTGGATCGCGTCAGCGAGACACAACTTCAAGTGAGTGAAAATTCAGATTGAATAATTTGGCGGTTAAAGGGTTAAGCCACATTGGGGCTATGCCATTATTTTGAGAATATTAGCATGATTAACAGGTGCACACAGAGTTGAAGCTTGTCTGACTTCTGTACTCATTATAATCTTGCTAAATGTTACTATTTTTTATTCGCTCAGAGATGGAATTGCCAGCGTAATTTCCAGCTTCAAATGACGAAAATATCTGACTTTATGCAAATCAATCCATCCAAGTTTAAATTATTTTTGATTTATCTGGGCAGGGAAGCAAACATCACGTTTGCTCGCCTTCCAGCATACCATGGAGACCCTTTGGATCCTCCGTTAATAAATCTAACCAACGTTTTTTGTTTCAGTGACCTGTTCAGCCATGGCGTCCAGACAGTCCTCAGAGTTAGCCATGTTCTTCTTGATGGGCCTGGTCTGCGGCTTGTTATTCAGCTTCATCCTCGGCACATACAGAATGGGCGAGTGCTCAAAAAACATGTAAAGCAACTTATTATAATAATCTGCCGGAAACGTTATAACGTGTTCTTGGTCGTTAAATCAACTGAGTATAAGTCGTTATAAAGACTTATAAGTCGTTAAATCGACATGTGTTAATTTGTTATAACGACTGTCTTGTAAGTCGTTAAATCGAGCAAGTTCTAAGTCGATCTCAGAAGTCGTTAAATAGATTTACTATAAGTCGATTTAACGACTTATAGTTAGTCGATTGAACGTTTTATAAATCGTTATAACGACAAATGCTAATTCGATTCAACGACTTATAAGTCATTATAATGACTTATACTAAGTCAATTTAACCATTTCACTAAGTCAAATTAGCAACTAATAAGTCTGATACTAAGTCGATTTAACGACTTATGCTAAGGCGATTAAACGACTTATAGACTTAGAAGTCGTTATAACGACTTATACTAAGTCCATTATAACTATTTATAAGTCGTTATAACGAGATAACGCTTCCGTACATAGGCATGTATGCATGATGTTTTAGAGCCTTTTCCCAGCGCTGGTATAATGTTGGTCGACCGTCTACGACACTGACCCAGCATAAAAACAGCACTGTTTATACGCCTCGTGTTAGCTGGGCTGGGTGCTCTTTATATATTAGCGAAGGGCCCAAGCTCGCGGGAGCGAGCTCTTACAGCAACGCGTGTGGTCAGTGACTAGCAAAATTAGATTTGATTTTTAACACTCACAGGCACAGTGTCAGGACTGATATTTCGTGGTCCAACATGCATCTGATCATGTTCATGGGCGCTGACATCTTGTTTGTTTATTTTCTGTTCAGAAGTCAAAGTTCAACCTCACTGGCATCATACTGAGACAGATATTCCTATCGTACTTTTCCCGTTTTATCGCTCAGTCTGATTGTGGTACCACCTAGCGAGTGGGTAGGACAGTTGATGTGTATCACTATAGCCGCATGAACATTTCCCCCTACGACTCATCAAATTGTGGGTATTGGCAGATCAGTCTATATTTCGGCAATCGTATTTTCATAAGATTAATTTTTGTTCTTTTTAAACAATGACGATGTAGATAACGCTACATTTCTGTAAATAGTAGTGTGATCTAACTCAGTCAGTGTTGCAGGTCCATATAATTGTTTCTTTGTTTGGTTTAGACCCAGCTGGTTTAGACCTAAGCTAGCACGTAAGTGGGTTGCCTGGGCCTTCCGACAATATATGGATCGCTCAACACCCTGCGACAGGGCCCGCCATTTGTTAGGTAGTCTAGCCTACACGTTATCCTCACGTTACATTGCCTTATACTTATAGCATATGTCATTTCATGACACCCTACTTTAGTTCATAATAATTTCCGCTCGCTTTCTAGGCATGCCTATTCATATTAGACCTACCATGAATGTCAATTTGTGATTATTTATATGTATTTTAGGTATACTATTACAAATTACATATGCTTGTTGTAGAATTCCATGAATGTCAATTTGTGATTATTTATATGTATTTTAGGTATACTATTACAAATTACATATGCTTGTTGTAGAATTCATGGACAGGGATTTGGTTTTGATACATCTCACCAGGTGGTAGCTGGGTACGTCAATAGAGCAGTCTTATCTGAAGACGATTCTCAGGTAGGTAGGCTTAATTTTAAAAATTGATTGTAGCTTTTCTCGTTCACAATTTACTTTCTTTGCAGCTGGCATGTAAATTTTGGCCGGTATTTTCTGAACACCTTGCCCTCATAGCTATAGAACATTATAATACCACTGTGATTGTGCTGTATTCTGGTAGTATTGTTCTGGGTCGTGATAGATTCCTTCTAGCTCACTAGGTGGCCTGCTGATATTACCGTGTCCCATGCTGACTCATCAGAATGTTTAGTATTTGGGCCGGATATTTCTGGCTCGCTCTGGCCACGAATACAACTCCCTGGTCAATTAAAGGTATAGATGTAATCACACGACACCATTATTCCAGCACGACCACTGTTCTAGGGACTAACATTTTACTGTATCACGCTGCTAACACTAGAATACAAATCACCCCTTAGATATGAAAGGGTGTATCTGCCACTTTACACAGTGGCAAATACACCCTTTCATATCCAAGGAGATGGAATATACATTTTCTTGGCGAGTAGATAGGCCACACGTAAAATACGTTATGCATTGGTTTTGCTAACTACGTTATGATACGGTTATAATTAAATCAGAAATGCCCAAGCTCTAGAAGAAGACTGACTTGATTGATTGATTGTTTGATAAATTAATTGATTGATTGATTGATTGATTGATTGATTGATTGATTGATTGATTGATTGATTGATTGATTGATTGATTGATTGATTGATTGATTGATTGATTGATTGATTGATTGATTGATTGATTGATTGATTGATTGATTGGTAGGCTGGCTGGCTGGCTGGCTGGCTGGCTGGCTGGCTGGCTGGCTGGCTGGCTGGCTGGCTGGCTGGCTGGTTGGTTGGTTGGTTGGTTGGTTGGTTGGTTGGTTGGTTGGTTGGTTGGTTGGTTGGTTGGTTGGTTGGTTGGTTGGTTGGTTGGTTGGTTGGTTGGTTGGTTGGTTGGTTGGTTGGTTGGTTGGTTGGTTGGTTGGTTGGTTGGTTGGTTGGTTGGTTGGTTGGTTGGTTGGTTGGTTGGTTGGTTGGTTGGTTGGTTGGTTGGTTGGTTGGTTGGTTGGTTGGTTGGTTGGTTGGTTGGTTGGTTGGTTGGTTGGTTGGTTGGTTGGTTGGTTGGTTGGTTGGTTGGTTGGTTGGTTGGTTGGTTGGTTGGTTGGTTGGTTGGTTGGTTGGTTGGTTGGTTGGTTGGTTGGTTGGTTGGTTGGTTGGTTGGTTGGTTGGTTGGTTGGTTGGTTGGTTGGTTGGTTGGTTTTGTGGTCAGGGTGAGAGTTAGGGTCCATGGTCTGGGACGGGTAAGGGTTCCAGTAACTGGTTCCCCATAAAGCCCGGTATCAACCTGTCAACCGTACTCTCATAATACCCCCTTCAAGGGCATGCCTTTCCATGTTCCCAACCTAGTGCACTGACCGAGGAGAAGTATAGCCTGATTTATAAAAAGGAAAACAATCATACTAATTGATATAAATTATACCTCATCTAATGCATTTACTAATGTAGTCAGATCCTGACTTGAGTCGAATCCGGTAACCGTTGGGCTGTCCAGTGTGGCTTTCCCCAATCTACTTCTCACCAAAAGATCACGTAGATTGTGTCCCCTTTTAAATGTTGTTACACACCGTTTATACAGGATGTTTGGATGTTTCGCTTTAAGTTTATTGAAGGAAGTCTTCACTAATTTAGCTGCCTCCACCGCAGTTGCAGAGTAGGTAATAACAAAGGGGGTGACGCCACTATCCTCAGGGGAAGGTACCGTATTTAAGCCGGATGGAGAATACGTTTTCAAGGCTAATTGCCACTTCCTTTCCGCTTCAAGTCGCCCAATCTTATTTAGAGTTATGTCTCCTGTATTTTTCAATACTTCAAGATACAACACTCTCAGATGGGTCGCCCTGCAGCTCCCGGAATTGAAGTGTGTGGCAACTGCCGTGTCCTTCTTAAGCTGTACATCCGAACGATGTATATTTATCCTTTTCCTGAAGGAGAGCCCAGTTTCTCCCACATATAATTTTTTGCATTTCGAACAAACTATACAGTAGATATCGTTAGTTGAATCACAATTTTGTGTGGTAGGAATTTGAATTTGATTCCCAGCATCCAGTACGCCCCCCATGGTCTTACCACTCTCTACAACTACTTGTGTCGAACATAATTTACAGTTCCTAGTAGTGCATCTTTGAGAAGATCCCTTGTTCGGGTTTTTTCTCAATTCACACAATGTTTTATCTTTGATCTTTCACAAAAGACGTTCCGAGTAACCTGTCCTAACTAGTGCTGCAAAGAGTTTCCTACACGCTATCATTACATCTTGTTTGTTATTACATATTCTAACATATCTAAGGATTTGTGACTTAATTAATCCCTTAAAAGTATGGTTTGGGTGATGTGATTTCTTGTGTAACAGTTCCAAAGTATATGTTGGTTTAAAATAAACTTTGGTATCAAATGTACCTGTCTCCTTAAATCTGTTTCCTTTGTAAACCACTGTCCCTAAAAAATGCATTGATTCCGAGCGCAACTCTGCCTTCATTGTAATCGAAGGGTGATGGGTATTCAAAATTTTCACAAATTTGTAAAAGTCTTCCTTGGAGTGTTCCCAGATCATAAAAATATCATCTAGGAACCTCCAGTACACTTGAGGGTTTTAGGACGCATTTTTCTAATGCTTTTCCCTCCCACTCAGCCAAAAATAAATTAGCATAATTTGGTGCAAATTTCTTACCCATCGAAGTTCCCCACGTTTGTAGGTACCATTAGCTGTTGAACTCAAAATCATTGTTTTCTAAATTGATTTTAATAGTTCTAAAATTTCTTTATCCGGCCTATTCGGGTCTGGATTCTTATTAAATATTTGTTTGACAGCCTCTAACCCATTGGTATTATCTATGTTTGTATAAAGACTGTCAACATCTATTGTGGCTATAAATGCCCCTTCCTTCGCTTTAATTTCCGCAATTTTGTTAATAAAGTCATTAGTATCCTTTAGATATGATTTATGTTGTTTTGCAAGCGGTGATAAAAAATGATCTATATATTCGGCTGACGCATAACTTTCACTACCGCAATCCGCTATTATTGGTCTGCCCGGTGGGACTTTTCCCTCTCCCGGCCACACTTTCCTATCTTTATGTATTTTTGGTAATAATAAATCAGAAATGGTTGGTTGGTTGGCTGGTTGGTTGGTTGGTTGGTTGGTTGGTTGGTTGGTTGGTTGGTTGGTTGGATTTTAATAATTTTAAAACTAGAATCCCATGCCATGATTCCATAATCGTATGCTCAACATGCACTTTTGCTTTCGCAGGAAGAAGACATCGAGGACTATGGAAGGAAGAGGATGTTCCAGGAAGTTGAGGTGGACGTGTCTAAGCTGAACAAAGATCCTTTTGATTTTGACACCAGTGTGAATGTCAAACCAGTGAATTTTACGGTGGACACACATAAGCATCATGGTAAGCGGAAAGAATGAGTGATGATTGTCAACAGCTATGGTTGTAGATGTTTACACATTTTCTCAATTCACATAATTTATTTCATCAAAACAATATATTTCAAGCCCCACATTATAACTGCAGAGCATAATAGGTTGATAGACTCCCGTTGCGACCATGTAAATTGTCGCTGCCATAAAAGTCACCCAAATGTTGAGGTAAAAAAAAGTAATCGCAAAAAAACACGATAATATAACAACTCTTCTAGGATCTTCAATGGTAAATGGCATTGATAACAACGACATAGAAAGTGCCTTTTAGATACTTTCGAAAGTAACATAAACAAGGAAAATGAAATATCAGCTAGGAATTTCTCAAACTTCTCATCAAAACTTTATTCCACAAGAAAGGTGTAGTCCACCCTCAGCCCAGTTTACAGTTAGTCACCAGGTGGCGCCTACCCTGACCAAATCTACAGTCGGCGCGCTGTATCCTGGGTAAACCCATGGCCTGCTGCTGGTGTCTATGTTGATTACTACATTGGGTCTATATGGACACGCTATACTCATGATACTAGGCGGTGATAGTCGCTATCCTAGTGTGGACTAAGTAGATAATACAATGTATAACACTTTGGTCAATAGAACTATCTATATATCTTAGATATAACAATGTATTAAAACTCGCGAGGTTTGATGACATCTTGTGCTCCGTGAAATTTGTCATGTGTAGTTAACGGATTGAAGGGCGACGTTGGGCCGAAATGGAAGGTGTGAAAGATCTACACTGTGCACGCTATGGGATCACACAAGGCGTGATTAGAGTGGACGTTTTATAACAAATACGCTGCTCTATTTCGTGCAAAAAATTGGGTGTATTTTTTAAACTGATTACACAGGTATAACAAGTACGATCGGTGATGCAAGGCATCACATGGTAATAGTCACGCCCAAAATATTTTTTAAGTGCTGAAAGATTTTTTCAAGAGGCGATATTGTTTATTGAAGAAATATTTCAAGTTCTGAGCAGTTAATATGAAAGGAAAAAATGATGATAGGTTTAGTCCGTTGATGTGTTGGAAGAAAAAATATCAAATTGATTGTACTGTTCAAAAAATGCAGAACACAATTCCCAATCTAATTTTGTTAGTAAGCGACTACTGTTGAGACGAATACAAAAAAGGTGTAAAATAAAATAGCTTGGAATGTGCACGAGTCGCCTCATATAATTTCGGGAACGGACATAAAAGGGTGGAAAACGAATGGGACAAGTCATAATCTGTCAGTAATTGTGACAATACTTATCCATTCCAAGTTTGTGTAATTGTGATACGACTTGGAGAAAAAATATTATGTTTCGTGGTTTACAAAGATGGGATGGATGCGACAGATTCACATAGGGGGTATACTTTTTTGACCGAAAACACAATATTTCCGAAAATATTTTTTTTATCTGCTGTTAATATATAGATATATTGAGGTATATAAGTATGACAAATTATACATGATTATGCACTTGCTCATAATTTGAAGAAATGAAAATTATCGACAAAATTCAAAATGCTATAAATTTTGTGTTTTGTACAGCTTTGTTACTCCTGGATCACATTTTTTTCTGCGGTCATTTCTTAAAATTCAAGTACTTTTTATCCAGAAAAATGACCAAATTATACATGTAGATAATTGGGTAGATTACATATCACTACTGCATAGTTAGTATAGTTTTCTCATTAAGGTTGTGGTATGCCTTAATTTCTACAAGATGAAATGAGGATCTTAAAAACTAATGCGGATATATTTAAAAAATATCTGAAAAGGTTGTATTTTTTATTTCTATGATTTTTAGAAGAAGAAAAAATTCAATGACTTCTGTAGGTTTTCTATGAGCATACGAACACTATACGTAGGCTCTATCCAATCACATAGCAGTGAATAAATGACATAAAATAATGGAAAATCATTAAAGTGTTGAAGGCTTATTACAGGCTTTTATGGGTTACTTAGGTCATTTTCTTTTGATAATCAAAATTTTTGTAAAAAATTCAATTTAGCACAAATTTGAACGGCAGATGATTTTAGATCAATTATACATACTACAGGATTTGAATGTATTTCGAAGATTTTTGGGGCAAAAATTTAAGGGTGGAAAAGAAGAGGCGGGAGAAAAAATATTGTATGAAAAGAATGTTGTTTCATCGTATAGGTTGGCTGTAATGAATGGGAATATTGTCAGTATACAAATAATATAAATAGATTTTATATAGTAAAAAGATCTATTCAATATAAAATAGTGAAATAAAATATAAGTTACATATACAAATATTTATTTCACTAACTACCTACTTTGAGGTTTAAAACAAAATGTATTTATAAAAATGACAAAAAAGTAATACAATTTTCTTTGCAAAGCTGAAAAGCAGTATCTGCTTACTTGTAAAGTACTCAGATACTGCCTTTTGGCTTTGCATGGTAGAAATGTAATGTTTATGCAGGGGTGAGAACTAAGAACGAAAGAAACAAAAGTGCAATCATGGCTAATTTATTTAAAGGGACTGGCTCAGGCTAAAATCATCAAAAAATCGGTGATTTTATTTTAGCTTAATAATATGACCATGTGATGTAAGCATGTCCATAGACTAGAACTGCAAAAGTGTTTACTAGAACTACAGAAGTGTTTTTTAATTTGTGTGCTGCGCATTTAGGCTGCGCAGTTAGGCGCAGTTAGGCTAGATATAGAGGCGAAATTCCCGTATTTCTTATTCTTGACGTGGTTGTCCAAAATAAGAAATCAGGAATTTCGTCTCAATCTCGCCTAACTGGTAAATGCGCAGCACGAAAATTTAAAAAAAACTTTTGCAGTTCTAGTATATGGACATGTTTACATCATATAGTCATATTAATAAGCCAAAATAAAATCACCGATTTTTTTATGATTTTAGTCTGAGCCAGTCCCTTAAATATAAAATAGTACAATAAAATGTAAGGTACATATAATTTATTTCACCAACTACCTAGGCCTACTTTAAGGCTTAAAACAAAATGTATTTATAAAAATGACAAAATAAATCAAATCTGCTCTGCAAAGCTAAAATGCAGTATCTGCTAACTTGTAAAGTAATCAGATACTGTCTTTTGTCTTTGCATGGCAGAAATGTAATCCGTATTTAAGAGTGAGAACTAAGAATGAAAGAAACAAAAGTGCAAATATGGCAAATTATTTGGATTATCCAAGTAATTAATTGACGATATTGCATATGGCTGGCATGTGGTGACAAAATTATGAAACTAGAAACAAATAACAGGTTTAAAAATATGATGAGTTAGATATCAATCTATAACAACAAAAAAACATACTAACTATTTAACTAAATAACGCATTTGATGCTTGATACCAGCAAAACATTATAAGACTTTAAATAAAAAAAGAGCTAAATAATGACAAGTTAGATACAAAACTACAATAACAAAAAATGACCATATGAGTGGAATGGAAAGGTTATAAATAATGACTATTCAAAGATGTTTCAGAGCAATCAACATTCATCGTAAGGCCTTAGCAGTCTGGGCCGCCTAAAGGCTAGACTATCTGTAGACTATAGGTAGTCACATAGGGCCTAGCCCAAGACTTGGGCCTACGGGATTTTTTTTATTTTTCAATTTTAGTCCCACATCAGGATTTAAAAATCCTATAGCTACAGTCCTAATACGAGGTTTTAAACAACTAATATAGATACTAAAGAAATATTTCAGCAACTACTATAATTGTTAAGGCCCAACTGCACTTAAAATGTCCTTAGTTCACTAGCGATTTTAAGTGAATGCACCTGAAATGCAAATTAATTCTGCAACTAGGCCTACTATGATTGTTAAGGCCCAACTGCACTTAAAATTCCCTTAGTTCACTAGCCATTTTAAGTGCATGTACCTGAAACGCAAATTTTAAGGGCACATCAAAATAAAAATGCACTTAAATGCACTCGGTTTAAGTGCACTATTTTTTTGCACTCAAGCACCTGAAACCAGCTTTGATAGCTGGTCTTGTAGATAGGTTTAATATCATTAATATTAAGGTCCGAGTTGGCTGAGGGGTGAGTTGACCCGGATCCCACACATTTACGTCTCAGGCTGTCAGAATCACTTTTGGGAATAGAACTGTGGTTTGTGAATAGAACTGTGGTTTGTGACTGTCACTGTAGTCTAAAAATCTAAACTGCGGCTAACTAACTGTTACTAATCCTATTCTGAATTACCCACACGGTGTGAGCGTGCCCCAGTATTCGAACATGCCCTGTTCTCCCATACTAGTAGGCCTACTCCTAGCCTTACGGGATTTAATCACCAACGCTTACGAAATTCCCAAATAATTTATATTCCGGGCCGCCTAAAGGCTAGACTCTCTATAGACTATATGTAGTCACCTATATGGCCTAGCCCAAGACGTGGGCCTACAGGATTTTTTTTTCAATTTTAGTCCCACAACAGAATTTAAAATCCTATAGCTACAGTCCTAATACGAGATTTTAAACAACTAATATAGCTACTAAAGAAATAATTCAGCAACTAGGGACTATGATTGTTAAGGCCCAACTGCACTTAAAATTCCCTTGGTTCACTAGCGATTTTAAGTGCATGCACCTGAAACGCCAATTTTAAGGGCACTGAACAATAAAAATGCACCTACTCGGTTTAAATGCACTAATTTTTTTAGTGCACTTAAGCACCTGAAAACAGCTTTGACAGCTGGTCCTGTAGATAGGCTTAATAACACTAATATTAAGGTCCGAGCTGGCTGAGGGGCGAGTTGACCCGAATCCGACACATTTACGTCTCAGGCTGTCAGAATCACTTTCGGGAATAGGCCTGTGGTTTGTGACTGTCACTGTAGTCTAAAAATCTAAACTGCGACTAACTACTACTCCTATTCTGAATTACCCACACGGTGTGAGCATGCCTCAGTATTCGAACATGCCCTGTTCTCCCCTACTAGTAGGCCTACTCCTAGCCTTGCGGGCTTTAATTACCAACGCTTACGAAATTCCCAAAAAAAATTATAATAAGGTCTCACGCAATTTATTGGAGCAATCGGCATTTGTCGGAAGCACCTGAAACCAGCTTAGACAGCTGGTCCTGTAGGCCTAGATAGGTTTATTATCACTAATATTAAGGTCCGAGTTGGCCAAGAAGCGAGTTGACCCGGATCCCAAGCATTTACATCTCAGCCCGACATCTAGCCCGACGGGATTTAATAATTAATGCTAACGAAATGTCAAATAATTTATAATAAGATCTCGCACAAATAATTACTTTAAAATACATTGATCAGAAGGACCGAGCAGACCGTTTACAGGGCTAGCTAGCCAAACAAATAAACAATGAATAATTACAAGTATTTTAATGTTTCTTTTCGTTTCTAGTGGAGTCTACCTCTTATTTTTGTATATATATTATCACTATCATTTTTAAAAGGACTAAAAACATTGGTTGATTTATTATTATTATTAGGGTCTTTTTGTAAACTACATCATTTACGTCTCGGGCTGTCACTGTCAGGAATAGGTGGTTTGTGAATGTAGTCCAAAAATCTGAACTGAGATTAATTACTAGGCCTACTACTAGTACTTCTATCAGGCCTAGCCCTACGGGATTTAATTGCTAATGCTTACGAAATTCCAACAATTTATAATAAGATCTCGCACAAATAATTGAACAATGAATAATTACAAGTATTTTAATGTTTCTTTTTTGTTTCTAGTGGAGTATATACCTCTTATTTTTGTATATTTATTATTACCATCATTTTTAAAAGGACTAAAACATTGGTTTTTTTTATTATTATTATTAGGGTCTTTTTGTAAACTACATCATTCAGTTGAGGATCCAGCATAGGGCGTACCCGGCGTACCCCCCCCCCCCTTATTGGTGAAAATATTACATTTTCATGCATTTTTTTTAATAAAGTGAAGCTAACACCCTTTTTTTCAGCCTAAATGTGGCTTACGCCCCCTCCTTTTGCACATTCTGGATCCGCCACTGTCATTTACGTCTCAGGCTGTCACTGTCAGGGATAGGTGGTTTGTGAATGTAGTCCAAAAATCTGAACTGAGATTATTTACTAGGCCTACTACTAGTACTACTATTAGGCCTAGCCCTAAGGGATTTAATTACTAATGCTTACGGAATTTCAAATAATTTATAATAAGATCTCGCACAAATAATTACTTGAAATGTAAGCAAGATCGAAAATACATTTATCAGAAGGCCCGAGCAGACTGTTTACAGGGCTAGCTAGCCAAACAAATAAACAATAAATAATTACAAGTATCTTAATGTTTCTTTTGTTTCTAGTGGAGTCTACCTCTTATTTTTGTATATTTATTATTACTATCATTTTTAAAAGGACTAAAAGCATTAATTGATTTATTAATATTATTATGGTCTTTTTGTAAACTACATCATCGCTAACGTTAACTGAATGACAGGCAGTCTGCCCTGGTCCTGTAGATCGGTTTACTATCACTAATATTAAGGTGGAGTTGGCTGTGCCTGTGGTGCGAGGTGACCCGGATCCCAGGTACGTCTCAGTCTCAAGCCAATGTCTCACGCTGTCAGTGTCACTTTCGAGAATGGACCTGTGGCTGGTGACTGTAGTCTAAAAATCTAGACTAGCTACTTCTAGTAGTAGGCCTACTACTACTATAAGCCCCCTTTAGGCCTAGCCTTACGGGATTTAATTACCAATGTTTACGAAATTCTTTAATAATTTATAATAAGGTCTCACACAATTAATTAAATTAAAATCTAAGCGGGATCGAAATACCATGATAGCCCCATGATCATGATGTTTCAGAGCATTCTACATTAATTGGAAGGCCCGGGCAGCCCGTCTACAGGGCTAGCTTTTTTTGTAAAATCTACCACAGTCTGGCCCAGAATGCATTGCGCACCACTTCCTGTCAACCTAATGGGCCACACAGAGATAGCGAATACAGTATCGTCGCGCCCCGACAATGAGAGGGTGGGCTTTGTATAGAGGCGTTGATAATCGACGAGATTTGCTACAATTATATCGCTACTGTATGATTCACTTTCGGCTTAAGGCTGGTACAGCGTCGTATGAAGTGGGCCAGCATTGACACAACAGTGGTCAATACACTGTGCAGACGTGTACTGTTAGCTTCAAATCACCGTACCAGATAGCATTATCCTTCTAAAAATACTACTTTTTGAAATTAGCTGTTCACAGACTGTGTCACGTCTGCAGATGTGTGCCGGCCCTGCACTGACAAGATACGACTTTTTCATGTTTCCAGCCGACTAAATGTATAACTCAGATTATAGGGTCTGAAAAATGTTTTCAGGTGATATAACTATTTTACTGTATCTTGAACATTTTTCAGCTTGTCTGCTATTAATTTAAAACCATGTTTGAATGGGGTTTTCAATGTATATATTTAATTATATGTGCTGCAGTTAGTGCACTCTTGGCTTTACAAGGTGCTTGACACCACTAATTGGCAGGAGACGTCAGTGGTGTCAGCTACTTGTGATGAACATCCCACTGCAAATACCTAACTTTGCCAATTATGGTTGTATGTAATAAATATCATCAGATAGCGTATTCAACACTGAAAAAAATGATATAAGTCAGATAATGATAGCTCATAAACTCGGGAAGTTATTGATTTGGAAAATGCGGCAGGGTATAGCAGTCTATCATCAAGGGGAATAAACGTAAACCAGCAAACACGAGGCGTTGTCCCAATGTTGTTTTGATGTTGGCCCATCGTCTGCCACGGCGGCCCAGCATTAAAACAACACTTGGACAATGTCTCGTGTCTGCTGGGAAGGGGGCCACACGCCGCCAAAAGACGCCGAACCGATGCCGCCAATGACGCGGGGCCCAGCATTAGAACAACACTGCACCGATGTCTCGCGCCGACCATATTCACAGCCACGTGCCTCAAAGTGTATACACGTGAAGATAAAGTGTTACTGTGTGCGTTGTGTTGTCCGTGTTATCTGTTTAACTTCAATCCTGGTGTTTGCCATTGACTATTTCACTTGTTTTTTAATTTTTATTTGGCAATGTAATAGCGATTAATCCAGATGTTTCGGGTTGAGTTAAAGTGTAATGTGTGTGACACATTAACAGAGCCATAGCGTCCACAGTATAAGCCTTGATTTGTCACAGCTACTGGGTGTAATATGATCGTCATATATAGCGCTGTATAGCAGAATCAATAATACCGCGTATACATACCTTGATTGTCAAATAGCCTACCGAGGTATATGGTCGTCATATATCATGGTATAACAGAATCATCATAGGGTTTATACCGCGATCGTTACATTTTGTTTCATTTTGAACAGTAGCAGGCAAAAGGTTAATCCGAGGCGTCGTCAGTAGTCGCGCCTGTCTACAGTGGGGCCGCGAATACGGAGGTGTGCAATGATCACTGCATGCATGGATGACTGGTTAGCACATGTGAACGTGCGCGGGCGCTGTAACGCAGACTCGCGTTATGAAGACTAAAAAAACATGCACTTTTACTTATTAGGTCAAATTAAACCTGAAAAAAACAGGGTCCATGCTCGGACCGCGTTATAACCGATATCGCGGTGTAACGATCCGCGTTATAACGGGATTCTACTGTACTTCAAAGCTAACTTTTTCCAACCGTATGTCATCCATAAGTCGTCCATATGTATCACGATCGCTACACGATCGTTTACGCGAGTGTGATACACATGGATGACATACCTGATGGCTGATGCAGACAGACGGAAATGACCTTTGTCACACCCATTAGTGTCTGCAACAGTGAGCGCGTATAACTAATGATTATTGTACCGAACTATTAATAAATCTACCAAAATGTGATGATGTTTGGCGACGAGATTTGTAACATAGCCTTTAGAATTGCAACGAAAAATTGTGATAGTTTTAAAATTACCAATACTTCATTCTAGCTTGCTGCACCATATAGTGGGGATGCTTGTGTTCATAAATAAATTCCCGTGGAATTTTGATGGTTAAAATATGCCACCTCTATCAAAATGTTCAGAATAAACTACAGAATAAGAAAAAGTTTGATGGAGTTCGCAAATTAGTGTCAAAACACTCTTCCCAGGCATTCAAAATGGCCGCCATGAAATCACTAAAGTTATCATATCTTCATCAATAATTGAGATAGAAACAAGATTATTTTACCAAACCATATCTTTTTGGTATCAAGTAATGCAATTAAACAAACGATACAATTATTTGACATCGTTATCATGCAAAATTCAAAATGGCCGCCATGAAATCGCTATAGTGATGATATCTTCGTTAATAATTGAGATAGAGACGAGATTATTTCACCAAACCATATGTTTTCGCTATCAAGGAATGCAATAAAACAAACGATACCTTCACTTGATATCATTATCATGCAAATTCAAAATGGCCACCATGAAATCACTAAATTGATCATATTTGCGTTAATAACTCGGATAAAAACGATATTATTTTACCAAACCATATGTTTTCGGTATCAAGGAATACAATAAAAAGCTGATACTTTATTTCACATTATTATCATGCAAAATTCAAAATGGCCGCCATGAAATCACTAATCATATATTCATCATTAATCCTGATATTATTTCACCAAATCTCATGTTATCGATGTAATTTTAATGCAACACAGTTAATCATTCAAGATGGTCGCCATGAACCTAATGAATTTATCACATATAAAGATACACTGTCCCCACACACACTGCTACGGAGTGTAATATAAAGATAAAGACTGGATTTTTTCATCTAACCACATGTTGTCGGCATCAATAATACAATAAAACACATCATACCTTTATTTGTATATCTTTATATAGCTTCAAAATGTCATTACCTATTTATCCAATGTCTCAATACTAGTAATGGTAATTACATAGTAGAGCATCTGTTTATGTATAGCACACACCACCCATCTACGTAACAGATTTTTTAGCTGAACAATCAGGGCATATCCACACGTGATCGACAGAACAATGTTTTAACTCACCCAAAAACAAATAGATCCATATTGAATTACACCGCTTCTAATGTAATGTACTTTGAAATATTAGCTGTCACTTCTGTATGATCACATTGATGCACAAGAGTGCATAATTGTTCATATACACCGATAGTGCACTTCCCGACATCAACCTTACACGTTCTAGATATCAATAATATTCTACACCTCTAAGATGTTTTTCTATTTTTAACAAATTAGTAGCTTTATATATAGTGTGTATAGTTATTAACCACCTGTATCATAATTAGACTACATGAGGTCAACAACAATGGCATAGCATACTATCCTGATAATTGTATTTCTAAATCCGTTCTCCAGCCTTTGAACAGACACTGTTATAAATTTAGTTATACATTACTAAAAAATAGTATTGTGATGTAACACAATGGGGCATAGCAAAAGAGTATCAATATTTGTAGAGATCATGTTTACAGAGTTAGCGTCTACGTTACAGTGTATCAAATAGCATATCAAAGGCAAGTTAATGTCATTGCAATGTCAAATCATAGCAAAGTTTTTCTTTAATTAATTGTCATTACACTTTTAGGTGACAAAAAATATTTGACAAAACACAGCTAAAGTGCATATCATTGAATAGTCAAAATGATTTTTTGTGAATTTACATTGCCAGGACTTAGGGGGTGTAGAATGGATACTATATAACCCCGGAAAATATACACATAACTTAAGATTTGGGCTTGTTTAGCGTTGAGATGTAATGTTTGCACCTAAGTTTCACCGTTCACTTGTCGTGCAATTAACCCGGTGGCGTATCTAGAAATAAATTAAGGGGGGTGCTCAGATTTCCAAGAAACCATTCAACAGCAGGGACCCATAAGGGGGGAGGGACATGCTTTTGCAAAATTTTGAAAAAAATAAACATCTAATAGTGCGATTTCGTGGTATCTTTGCTGTAAAAGGAAGATATGAGATACCGGCTTAAATGTCAGTTTTAACTTAATGACAGGTTAACCTAGTCTACACTACTCCAACTATTCAAGCTAACACAGCCACACAATGGGAAACAACATAAACATGATCATTAGCTCATTTGATAGCGAGCGCGAACTACCAGACATATTAAATAAGCTAAATAAAAATAAACAGCTGTCGACCCAATGTTGTGTTAATGTTTGGCCAGCGTAGCAGACGGTGGAGCAACGATAGTATTATTCAAACGTTGGGTCACCCTCATTGTGATAATAATTATGCAGCCTTGTTTGTGGAATGCCGCTTATGCAATTATGTATACCTTATTATGCAAAAATTATCTAATAAAAGTGTAAACACGTCATTGAAAAAAGATGTGGACTATTAAAATGCTTACCACGTTCACTAATGATCACTTAAAATTCCTGAGATATTTGTTTTTATTTCACCTTTTTTAATTTGCCACCCTCCCCTATGGCTGTATATTTATTAATGCAAATGTTATATTCCAGTTCATCATCATCTAGGCCTATATCAAATATTTTGTCAGTATTGGTTGTTCTTTCACATTATTAAAACAACTTTACTGCCAATTTTCAATTATTATCCTTGATTTCGTCTCTGGTAAAAAATAAACTGTTGAGTCCTAGCTGTATCTGAATTATTTCGTGTCAGTGACTATACTGGAGGTTTATATATTGCACTGAAAAAATACAACAATTTCAAATAGGCCTTAAAACAATTAAATTTTGGAAATTGAAATAGCGACCCTGTTTTTTATTCACTTGTTCTCAAGACCGAGTCTCAGAGATGATATCTCTTGAAAAATGAATTCGCCATCACCCAGGTGAAAGAATCATGGTAATTGGCGAATAATTTGTATCCCGTGGTCCTTATTATTTTATTTAAGAGCTTGAGAGGGCAGCACGTCCATGTCTAAGTCGTTGTCCGTTTCAAGCGATCCCCATAGCCTACTGTGTATTGTGCCGGGGGGGGGGGGGGCATTCAAGTACTGGGGATGTGCCACTAGACAGGGTGCCTTTTTTGAGCTTCCAGCTTTGGCATGTGTTATAATTATCATAGGGTAGGGTAGTCTATGATATTTACTATCAGTCTTAGCATATCTACTTTGGAACAACGTTGTTTCAAGGTAGTCTATGCTAATTATCATCATTCTTAGCATATTTATTTCCCATGACGTTGTTTCAAGTCTCGCTCAACGTTTCAATTATTGGCCAAGACTAACAAAAAATTGATATATTTTATTCTGTTTCTTTTCAAAAAAATAATAATGAAAGTTTGAAAAATGTGTTTATCTCACACTAGTTAATGGTGGACAGAAAAAAGAAGACCAGTCGCAACAAATTCCTATTTTTAGGTGCTCCGAATGGTCAATTTTAAAGATTTGCATTCTAAAGATTTTGCTTCTGTCGCCACATAGGGGCGATGTGGCTAGCACTTGCCCAGGTCATTGTCTGATTTGAGTCTTTAATCTGTCAATGGCGCCAATGATGCATCCCAGACAACAGCTCTTTAAATAGGAAGGGGTATGCATTCAGGTGTGGAGGACACTGGTGGAATAATTGTATATGAAAATTATTGTTAGAAAATTACCACTCTGGAAATTAAGGGAGGGGGGGTGCTCGAGCACCCTGAGCACCCCACTGGATCCGCCTGGGATTAAACTTATATTCCACAATACATATGATCACAACTAGATTAGAGCTGGATAAGATGTTATAAGGTAAATAATAGGTTATTGTTCCATTCTGCATTGTATTATTGTCTTCCTATAATTAAAATGAAATATTGTAGATTTATATGGCAATAAAGTACATTATATACTTTAAATTATAAAGCTAATAATGAAATGACATTAATCGAGGTTGCCACGACACCTTAATAACCTGACAAGTCAGGATTGGTTATCATAACCCTGAGTTGTCAAGGAAAACACCTTACGTTAAAACAAATTTTGGCAAAGTCAGGGGAAAGTGAAGAGTTTTGCTCTAAAGATCTCATGAATTGACTTTAATTTAACCGAAAAATCAAAGAGACAAGCCCCCAACACATTTTGGTCATGAAAAGCCAGTAAAAGTCATGATTTACTAAATTTTGTAGCAGCCCTTAATAATGTCTAAGATTTAAAGAGCTTTTATCGCTACGATGATCTAATTGTGATAATTCATTAGCCTTGAGGTCACGAACAGATGACTTGCTTAAAATGTGATATTGACTTACAAGAGGTATAATTACCTATGTAATATCAGATATTTAATTATATAACATTTTTGTTAAATATAAATATAATTATGATAAATATTTTTTTATTCTTGTGTGCTTAGAACTGTTTATAAATTTATAAACAGCAAGTATTCCATAGGATAATAACATCGCCGCATTATCCCCTAAATATAGGAGGCGGGCTTCCTGCTCTCATGATATCAGCAAAAAGCGGGGTAAGAATTTTTTCACTCACTTATGTAACCTATTGCAGCGGGCGCCTTCTTAACTTTTACCCAATGCCTTAATATGCACAAAAAAACAGCTCCCTTTTTTAGACCCTAGAGCTGCAAGTGAAACATGCGTGACTAATGAAGCCAAACTCTTTCAAGTACGTACTTGCTTGGGTCTTAGTGATGATTACATTTTATTCTCAGAAATTTGTTGATAATATAGCCATTTTTAGCTCTGCGAATGAATGAGTGAGCCTCGGAACAATGAGTATGCGGACAAACAGACTACACTGAATCAGGATCACCCATCAAGGATAGTGTGATGAATCTGATTGTACTATCGTCTAGACCTACGACTGGCAGTCTGAAAGCAAGCACGCTATTTCTCGTTCACAGAGGCTCCCCAAAATACTGAAGTCTTAAGTTTGTGAACGGGGGAGCATTTTTAAACCACCATACCAGAGTGGGAGACAGGCCTATTACATTCACCACTACACCAGACCCACTGTTGCATGCATTTATGTGCTTTTTGGGGGGATACAAGATAACATTCTGCATAAACGTTTTTTATCTGATGTAGTATTTCAGTCAAGATCTTGATTTCTAAAGAATGAATTTTGCTTTACGTTGCTTTCGGCACAATCATGGTAATATCGCGACAGAAGGAAACCCGAAGCCGGGACTATGCCCTACTCTTATTTCGAATGACTTTACGGGTTATTTATAGTGCACAGTACCACAGGCATCACTGTACACTCCAGGCCTTTGAACAGTTTAGAGCACTGTATATGCACAACCACGACGACAAACCACGACCGGGATTCGAACCTGGTACCTCCAGGTTATAAGCCCCAGTCGATACGAATGAGCCATCAGGGCCGGCCGTTAATTTCTAAAGCGAGAAAAATTAAAAACAGTGCCATTGTATTCCCTAGTAGCAAAAAATCAGGCCTCTGTTTGAAATATTGAGGAAGATATGATAACTTTTGTTATGATGTTCTGGCGGCCATTTTGTTTTTTTTATGATACATGTAGTGATGTCGTTAGAGGTATCTCGTGTCTACCGCATCCCTTAATACAGAAAACATGTCGTTTGGTGAAAAAAACTCGTCTCTACTCAATTATTGACGAGTACATGCTAACCTCAGTGATTTCATGGCGGCCATTTCGAATTTTGCATGATAATGATATCTAATAAATGTATTGTTTGTGTTCATTGCATGCCTTGATAGCGAAAACATATGGTTAGGTGAAATAATCCTGTCTCTATCTGAATTATTAACGAAGATATGATCACTTTAGTAATTTCATGGCGGCCATTTAAAATTTTGCATGATATTGATGTCAAATGAATGTATCGTTTGTTTATTGCATTCCTTGATACCGAAAACATATGGTTTGGTTAAATAATCTTGTCTCTATCTAGATTATTGGTGAAGATATGATAACTTTAATTATTTCATGGCGGCCATTTTGAATTTTGCCTGATAAGAGGGTCTTGACACCCATTTGCGAACTCCATCAAACTTTTTCTTATTCTGTGGTCAATTCTGAACATTTTCATATAGGTGGCATATTTTAACCACTAAATTCCCACGGGATAACACATGCTCCTGCACTAATAAAGAGAATACTGTATTCTCGCTGTTACTTACACCAGGATTGAAATGCTTAGATCTATGGCAAAGGCTATTAAATCCGTCGAATAGATTACGTGATAATTAAATTCAAAACGGACAAGATCGACCCCTACGTTCACATGAACATATAGCTTAACCTTTGAAGCGCTCAAATATCCTGATAAAAAACGAGAGAACAAAGGGTCATTTTCAACTTAAAATCATCACAAATATCTTAGTTCGCTATTTCCGCTTCATTTCAATACCTATGTTATATGTCTACGACCATGTTATTAAACTTATTTTACTCCTTCAGTGCGAGGATCGATTAAAGACGTAATGATCTGACGTCTAAAGTCGGTCTCCGCGCTGAAAAAAAATAAACACAAATAAAACAAAATACAACAAAAAGTATAAAAGACAACATAGGGGTTTGAGACTAAAACTATACAATTTCAATTGCATACAATGTCCTATGTATATTAAATTTCGAAGCCCAAAATGTAGATTTACGATTAGTCGGATTCCGTATAGAGATCATCAAAATAAGTACATTTGCAGCTGCCAATATTATATTGGGTGGGTGCTCAAAAGATGGGAACTTGATTATCGGCCTATATAATCAGGAAACCGATAACTCGATCGGTGGATGAGAAGTGACATTCGCTTAGATCGGATCAGTCTGATCCAATGTAAGCCAAAGTCCGATAGACATCCGATATCCGGCAATATCCCACATGATACACTGGCCCAGATGTTACGCAACGCTGGGCCAAAGTCAACAACGCTGGCCCAACGTCACGTAACATCTGGTGATGCTGACATACATAGAAACTCCCGGTAGCTCAATGGATTGATTTATCTCTCTCAGGGATGGTTGAGGATTTTAGTCAATTAATTCCGAGATCTGTACCCGATGGACCCAATGTTGTTTCAATGTTGGACCAGCGCCGTAGGCGGTGGGCCAATATTGAAACAACATTGGGTCAAGTCCTCGTGTTCGCTGGGTAGGGACCTACACGATACTCTATATTGAACAATTTCCATTCTCCGTCGTTTAATCTGCCGAATGGATACTACGTAGCTGTAAAGCAGAAGTCCCCAATGATATGAGCCCAGAGACGCGACATATAGAACCTTGTTAAAACAAGTCTCAAGTAATATAGGCGAGCAGCATGCCAACTAATACGTCAGAGAGGGGGGCGGGGGTGCTTTATTTAAAAAATCTACTTATTTTGATGTAAGTTCAGAGGAAAGGCCAAATCGCTGAGTTGGACCGTCACAAAAAATATCCCAGTGCCAGTGGATGTTTTTACGCTGTGTGGGTGTCGTGAGCTCCGTTATGTCATGTTCCAAACTGTTCAATGAATATCTCTGAAATCAGTATACAATGATCCCGGCAACCATCTGGTCTAGTTGAGTGTTCATTCCCTCATTTAGAAATCAATGCGCAAATCCATGTTACTGTCAGTACGCTGGTAAATCTCCACTCCAATAGTCATGCGTGCTGAAAATGTGAACTGGCAATAGAAGCCACGCTTTATCATGTTTATCAAGGCAACAAATATTATGCTTAATAATATATATATGATTGATAAAATCATATCAAAAAATATATTAGACGCTCTTATGTTACGAAAATAGGAGCTGAGTGATAAATGTCATGCACGTGGGTGAAAATTGTACTTGTATATTTTGTTGGTCAAAGGGTTAGTATGACTGTAGAGCTCTAAGTGTCACGTCTACCGTAAATTATCATGTAATACCTTTGTAATAGGTGCGTGCCATGTGTTGCACTGCATGCGATCACCGGTGTACTTATATACTTAGAAATATGACACACATAATAGCCGTAGGTTGTCATATCTTAGGGGTGTTGTCAAGTAAGAAAAAAATAAAAAAAATCTAAGAAAAACTCGTGGGTGGGTGGGTCAAGCCTCAAATCGTATTTTTTGTGTGTGTTTTTTGTGTGTTTTTTGTGTATGTGTTTTAAAAATTTGGGGTGGGTAGATTAAGTCTAGCCAATACAATTTTCTTTCGTATTTTTAGACTTTTTTTAACTTTACAAGATCCCTTCAGTTATATGTATATTGATGTTTCAATTCAAATAAGTAGGGCCTATTCTCGCGGATTTCCCCACGTACAATTTTATTTTCTCATATAGATTACGATATTGGATTACGATTCTGGTTGTTGCGCTCTTGAAACCAGGGGCGGACCCAGAAATTCGGAAAAGTGGCGGGGGCCGCACACTCAAATATATTAACTTAGATGTCGAATAAATATTTTTAGCCTTCTCAGCTCGTGAAGGGTTGAACGTAGGCCTACCCATCGAGTAGCCTACATTTTGAATCTGCAGTTTACATGGTTAACATGGTTAAAACAACATGCCCAGGTCTGAAATCATAAAAAAATCGGTGATTTTATTTTAGCTTAATAATATGACCATATGATGTAAACATGTCCATAGACTAGAACCGCAAAAGTTTTTATGGACATGTTCACATCATATGGTCATGTTAATACGCTAAAATAAAATCACCAATTTTTTGATGATTTTAGACCTGGGCATGTCTCTTTAACGACACGTGCCAACAGCTCGTGCTCAAGGCGTGATGACAATGCTTGAGTAGAGTGGTGCATCAAGTGCCAGCTGTCGCTCACTTATCACTGACACTAGATTAGAGTCCGGTGGTGCAGCACTCATTCCTGTAACAATAGTACACAATAACAAATACGTTGGGCCTGTGCTATTCGTATGCTTTGCCAGGGTCCGTGACGCTGGCCCAGCATTGAAACATTGAAACAATATAGAACCAATGTATCTTGTTGGCTATGGAGGTGAGGTGTGACACTACATTGTGGTGCACCCAGCAAGTTCAGGACATTGGTCCACTGCAGGGCCAACATGTAAAGCATTGTCAAAGCAGCGTTTGATGTTTTCTAGGTAGGCCTACCTTGTAATGTGTAACACTAAGACAAGACAACAGTCTGTATGACCACTCTGTTTGTTACTCAATCACTCAGATGTCACGAAATATTTCACATAGAACACACCTCAAGTACACCCTCGCTGACCAGGGCATGTACGACAATGTAAGACCTGTAATACACTGTGCTCAAGTATCACCCAAAGTGCAAAGCTAGCAAATCGGACTGGTGAACAGTGAATACCTAGACTACAATGTTATAACCTATTTGTGAGAAGATATGATGAGAGATCATTGTTATCACCAGAAAAGAGCTGTAAGCGAAACCTGATATAACACTGTATGGAGAGGATCTTCATTGTGATTCAAGTATAGATGAGAGTTAGGCCACATTACCACCTGATTTCAGATGTGTCATAAGCTACCCCATTACCATCAGACTACGACATAGATAACATCATCACCATCAGATTACAGCCTATAAAGCCCCAGTATCCTATCAAGGAAACCTTAAAGCTGCAGCATAAAACAACGCCTCATTACCATCAGACTATAATTGTACCAGAAGTAATCTCATAGACGTTTTGAATCCAAAGGGCGCACATGCACACAGACTACTCTGTGACTTCTGAAGTTCTTGAATTCAAAACAAAAACTTTCAAATCAACATTACATCTGTAATGTCTCCACCGCCTGTATTGGCTGTTATTGCCGGGTTTCTGGCGGGTGTCGTCTGTCTTCACTTTGTACACGTCAATCACTACTCCCACACAACGGTGGAAAAATACGTGTACACACACAGTGATGACGTCACCGGAATACGTGACCACGAAAAGAGCATATTTTCCAGTCAGATGAACGACTCCCATTTACACAGAGGTGAAGATTTAATGTTTTAATTTTTTGTATTTCGAATTATTTTGATTATGGACCACATGCCTAATACATATGCTCAAGACCTTGGTGAATTGCTTTGAGTCAATCACTGTCGTACGTGCCACTGAAATCAGTGTCACATGCTGCAATCTTTCCTAACCTTTATCCTACTGGTCACGAAAATTTTCGTTTTTAAACTGTTTTATTAGTCGACCAAATCCCTGTTATTGGGAATGAAATGTGTGTCTAAACATCAAGATTTATAAATATGTATGTCCAAATTAAACAAATATGAGTAATTTTCAGCCACTTGATTTTGTGGCTAAAATTAAAAAAAAAATTAACTTGACGTAGCCTTCGGGAGAAATCCGACACTGCTCGGACCGGAAACCAACAATACAACCAATTAATCCCGGCCTGTCCGAAATGTTTGAATAGCATGTATAATTTGGTCGAAATAAACAATGATAATTTTTCACTTGACATCGAACATACATACTGTTGAATATGTCTAGATACATGTCTTTTCTCATAATGTACACCTTGAACTTACAACCAAGTAGCGTTTATAGTTATTTCTGTAATTTGCCCCTGCCACAAATAACGCATCTTGGAGATGGAATGTTCAGGGATGAGATATTTTTGTTCTAAATTTAACAGATGTTATTTAGGTATTCTATATTCCCTTATCCACTCAAAAAGGCACTGTTTGTTTTATCCATCCTAACACCCAGATATTTGTTCTAGTTTTCATTGAATTTCAGATGTGAATTGTCCCATCTCAAAGTAAAGGAAAACCACAATATTCATAAAATATCCATGTGTGACAACCCAAATGAAAGTTGAGCGTGTGCTTAGTTTGGTGAAAATAACATGTTCTCGTCAAATAAATTTATTCACCATAATTCTGTTGCACAAAAGTTGTGGTCCATTGTGAACCGATTGAGGGATACAGGTATACCCAGGAAGCATCACTCTCCCTACAGAGATATTAAGGATAAACGCCACCCGGTGAATATATAAACAGGCATTGGGGTGGTATAGGACTTTAATATTAATTTGTTTCCATTCTGTGATTTCAGACGACACCACAATAGCGGATGACCTATATAAGAAGGTGCGTGTATTATGCTGGATAATGACGTCAGAGGGTAACCTAGATAAGAAGGCCATACACGTGAAACAGACGTGGGGAAAACGATGTAACATTCTGCTGTTCGCCAGCGACAGCAAAAACAGCACATTCGGAACAATTGACATCAAGGTCACTAAAGGTTACGAGCACCTGACCCAGAAAACTATGGTGACCTTTGATTACGTCTACAAGCACTACATGAACGACGCTGATTGGTTCATGAAATGTGACGATGATACGTATGTCATCGTGGAGAACCTGCGCTATTTCTTATCGGGGGAGGATCCGAAGGCACCCAAATATTTTGGTCACCACTTCCGGCCCATCGTGTATGGTGGCTACACCAGCGGTGGCGGTGGTTATGTGCTGAGTAAAGAAGCCTTACGCCGCTATGGCACCAGGGACCCCGCAAAGAAGCAGTGTAAAAAAGATGGCGGTGCCGAGGACGTGGAGATGGGGAAGTGTCTCAGTCGTCTTGGTGTCACGGTGGGCGACTCCAGAGACGCTTTAAATAGGTCAAGGTTCCATTGTCTGAGACCTGGCGCTCATATTGTAGGTAACTACCCGAGATGGTACAAACAATATGACATGCACGGAGCACCCAAGGTGAGTGATAGAACCTGTTATAGTAAAAAATGAAATGAATCGGGCTTTAGGCCACCTTTGTGCACATATAGGCTAAACTGGGCCAGGAGAACCTCCTGAGGGTGGTGAGATGTTTGAGATGACACTGTCCACCAGACACAGGATTCAAAATTCGAGCCCTGGCAGTCTGAGACCGAGCACGCTACCTCTCGGTCACGGAGGTTCCCCATAATACTGACTTTCACACGTGGATGGGGAAGAAACATATTTTGTTTCTTTCAAACCGCCGAGACCGGGAACCGAATCCCGAACTCTGGCGTGAAAGGCAGCGGTGCTAACCACTACCCTAGGGCCCCCGCCCACCTGTTATAGTGGAAAACATCTCAGCAAGCATGGGACATTACGCCTAACCTAGTGTTGGTTTAACCCTTTAACAGCCGGTGCCGCATATGTTCGGGTTTTCATTTTTTACTAGCACATTAAGTACCACATTTTATATATGTTAAAGATAAAATGTGACATCAACCAGCAACATTTGAAAAGAGTTGACCTCCATTTTGTCAAATCTGAATAATTTTCACCCACTTGAAGTTGTGGATCGCGTCAGCGAGACACAACTTCAAGTGGGTATAAATTCAAATTGAATAATTTGGCGGTTAAAGGGTTAATGATGGACCAGCGTTGCAGACAGTGAACCAACATTGAACCAAATTAGCATCATTGTGTCATGTTTGCTGGGTTTTAATTTATATCCGAGGATTATGTTGACTCAACACTTCCAGGAAACATAATATGTTAAAGGGACTGGCCCAGGCTAAAATCATAAAAAAATCGGTGATTTTATTTCGGGTTCTTAATATGACCATATGATATAGGCCTAAACATGTAGGCCTACATAGACTAGAACTGCAAATTTGTATAATTTTTGTGCTGAGCATTCACCAGTTAGGCTAGATATAGAGACGAAATTCCCGCATTTCCTATTTTTCACATGGTTGTCAATAATTAAAAATCAGGAATTTCTTCTCTATATCTAGCCTAACTGGTTAATGCGCAGCACAAAAATAAAATAAAATTGCCTTTCTAGTCTTTGGACATCTTCACATCATATGGTCATATTCAGAACCCAAAATAAAATCACCGATTTTTTATGATTTTAGCCTGGGCCAGTCACTTTAACCAGTTAACCCCCGTGTGTTAACAGTGGTTAACCCAAATGCCGAAATGGTGTTGTAATGCAGAGTCACTGCAAACACGAGACTTTCAGCCAATGTTTCACAATGTTGGGCCAGCGTCGAGAAACGATGCGCCCACATTGTACCAACATTTACTGAACTCTTCGTTTTTGCTGAGCAGACAGTTAGTATTGTGGGGAGCCTCCGTGACCGAGAGGTAGCGTGCTCGGCCTCAGACCGCCAGGGCTCGAATTTCGAATCCTGTGTCTGGAGGACAGTGTCATCTCAATCATCTCACCATCCTCAGGAGGTTCTCCTGGCCCAGTTTAGCCTATATGTGCACAAAGGTGGCCTAAAGCCCGATTCATTTCATTTGCTGAGCAGACGATGACACAGTGTTAAAATTTCACAACATTGTCATATGTTTTCTGGGCCGCCTCCGTGTAGAGGTAACCTACGCTAAATGAGTAAATGACATCGAAACATAGCTGGCCCAAGGAGTATTTTGGTGTAATTTTATTTTATAAAAGCCTATTTATACGATATTATTTGTGGTTAACATTGCACAAAACCTGCTTGGATATCAGCCCTATCACAGGTTTATTTGATCCCTTGGCGGGATCAAATAAACCTGTGATAGGGCTCAAATTTCTCAAGTCGGGCCTCAAAACAAAACGTTGTCCTGCCCCCCCCCCCCCCCCACGCTTAAAATATTGCTACTATTTTATTGGAATGACAAATGATCTGGTAAGATAGCATCTTACTTATCCGGTATTTTATTTGATGTTTCAGGGCATAGACTCACTGAGTGACTACCCCATCAGCTTCCACTACATTCCTCCTAACATGATGTATGACCTGGAGTACTATATCTACCACATGAGACCATACGGACTACAGGCCGGCCTACAGGACCTCAACAAGGGATCTAAACCAGTGACGTCACATCACCATGATCACAGCACCACGTGACCGCGGTGACGTCATATCACCATGGTCACGGCACAACGTGACCGCGGTGACGTCATATCACCATGGTCACGGCACCACGTGACCGTGGTGACGTCAAATCACCATGGTTTCGGCATCACATGATAGCGGTGACGTCATATCACCATGGTCACGGCACCACGTGACCGTGGTGACGTCATATCACCACGGTCTCGGCATCACGTGATAGTGGTCACGTCATATCACCATGGCGTGGTGACGTCATATCACCATGGTCTCGGCATCACGTGATCGCGGTGACGTCATATCACCATGGTCACGGCACCACGTGAGCGTGGTGACGTCATATCACAATGGTCTCGGCATCACGTGATCGCGGTGACGTCATATTACCATATCGTCACCTTGGTATTAGATACGACCCTCTAATACCAAGGTGACGATATGGTCACGTAACCATATGACCTAATTAACATACAATCTTCACTTGAACACAGTGCCTCTCCTGGGGAGAGTCACTGTGTTCGGGTGAAATGAGAGAACAGGCATTAATGAATCTCAAGTATTAGGGTGTTCTCCGGTGTTCAAAATAACCAGCAGATATTATATTCATGACATGCAAACTATTAGATTTCTAGACTTGTGTCAAATAAATATGTGCGTAGGTCCTACATATTGTGATATACAGTGTAGTATGCCCACTATTGAAGGCCAGTACAGATACGTACTAAATATAGGTTTTTTCTTGCACATATTTATATTTTAAAAATATATATTAAATAAAAATGTTTAATGAAGGCTTATTTTTGGCTTTGCTGAAGCATATAGGCCTACCCGCCACAGGGGTAGATTTTGACATATAACGTTAGGCCTACCTAAAAAACAGGATATAGGCCTATCCACCAACTTTGGATCAGTGTTGGTCCACCGTCTGCGATAAGTCAAATTCACAGTCTTGGCCAATCATATGTCTTAAAGATATAGGGCAAACTATTGTTATCTATGATCCCATTAAAATTGAATCGTGTGAATCCTTGTATACATAATTATACTCATGTTATCGGGTAGGCCTACTTTAAAGTACCAGGATACTGTGGAATGCAAATGTGGTTGGAGTCACTTTGTAAAGCTGCTCTTGACACATTTTGACCCCAAGTCGCGAAATTGAAGACAATAATTATTTATAAAACTTAGCTGGTGGAAGTAAAAAAAAACAGACATATTCTCGTAAAACAAAACGTTCCTTATGAACAAGGAATCTTTACAGATTCCTTGTTGATAAGGAACGTTTTAGAATATTAGTGTAGTATACAGCCGCACAAAGCTAAACCGCACTATGTGCCCACTTTACAGGTAAGCACATATTGCCTTTTGGATTGGCGGAGCAGTATAGTTTCTATTTGTATACCAAAGCAACATTACTAAAACATTCTGAAGTACGATTTAGCACAGACTACGTTTTTCTCGTGGCGTATATTTAATAGCCCATCGTGTTATATTAGTGGCAGCGTTATCGTACATGATACATTCAACAACAATACATATTGTAAAAAATGTATAAATACACTGACTATATGTATAAATGTATATAAGTATACTAGGAAATAAAATTGTTCAAATATACCAAGTCTTAAATCGATTTGTGAATAGATAACTCTGTTTTCCAATAAATCGTATTTGATATGTTTTGAAGAAAAAATGAACTCCAGGTCGAAACGAGATCACTCATGAAAATTATCTTAATGATTCCGTTTTCGTAGGAACAATTTGAAATAACATCACGAAGTCAGTATTCAGGTGTTTTACCCGCGTGGTGAAATGAGGCATTATAATGTAAACTTTTAAATCGAGGATTAAAATAAAAATGTATAAATTAAGCTGAACAATAATAGTTTATCGTGTTTGTGGTCAGTTAAAATATTCCATTATCTATTTCTGATTTTACTAATAACGTAATGTTATTTACGCTTTAAGACCTATACAAATGGTCCTAACGTATGTGCCACTTATTTGAGTTTTCAACTTTGATTTTTTACAGCTAATTTCCAATTATCTTTCTCAAAGGGTCAAAATTCACCCATTTGATGTTCAGATTTAGCTTCTCGACTCTCTGGTAGCACTCTGGTGTATGGGTGTTTTAGAATCCCTTCACTTAGTTAATAATATGCACATAGCTGGATTCTATGATAATACATGCAAGAAGTAAAAAGACTCGATGATTGTGGGTAGTTTTCATATATTTGGAATGACGAAAATGTTAATACAAACGACGCTACTTTTAAGAGTATGTTAATATGTAGATTACAAAATATTAGTGTATACACAAATAATTGCATGATCTACACGTAAATAGTAAGTGTAATAATTATATATATAGAGAGAGAGAAAATATTTATTGAGATAGGTATTCATAGTTGCTACCCCCAGCCCCTTGGGCTTACATGTCACAAGTAATTATACTGTATACTTTAAACAAACAAACCAACAAGCTAGCAAGCAAAAGTTTACGAATACCAATACTAATATTTCTAATAATAACTGAACTAAAAACTAAGTGTACAACAAAACTAAACTAAACATGATCGTACACGGAACGTTGTCTTTTGTTTAAGCAGTGGTGTGCGTACTGACTGGAAATTTTTATGTTTTCTTTTTTCATCATTATGATAAATTTTTCTTTGGTAGGAAGTTTTTCAAAATTTTCTTCGTTGATAAAAATCGTGCTAATAAATTCACGTCTCAATTCAGTATAATTTGGACAATCAAAAAGGAAATGTGCTTCATCTTCGACTCTGTCTTTGCACAGTACACAAAATCTCCTGTCAGCAGGCACACCCTGCCACCGTAAAATTTCTATTTGTAGTGGCAAAATACCACATCTTAATTTTGAAAAGGTGGATCGTATCATTTTATTCCCAACTTCCAAAACATATGGTTCGGGGCCAAAATTGGTTTTTGAATAATTTATATGTCCTTAGTTTTGGTTTTACTTGAATATCTTTATGCCAGGTATTACAGAATTTGTCATGAAAAAGAGCCCAAGCCGAATTTATGTTGAAATTTTGAAGGTTGTCAAATGCATCAGGCTGCTGTGAAGTAGTGAATAGATGTTTAATATTTTGTGACCAATTATTTCTCAATATAGATTTATCCCATAGAAAAATTGTGTGCGTTAACTGAGTTTCAGGCATTTTAATCAGTCTATTCCACAGGCGTATCATTTCTATGTGGCGTCGAACTCTGTCAGTGGTCCATCCCATGTCACCGGATACTGCCAAATTCGGCGCATGTTTATGGACCCTAGAAAAATGCGCATGGCACGATATTGTATTGTGTCTATTTTAGGTATTTCAGGGTACCCCCAGACGGTTGAACTGTAGTCTAGGATAGGGGCTACTCCGGACATAAACATTTTAGTGAAGGTATATTAACCTAATCCTCCTAGTTTATAGTATTTATTTAAAATTGAGCCGAGAGCTCTACTAGCTGATTTAGAGTTTCAACAGCTAATTTAAAATCGATGAACTCATCTAGATAAACTCCCAGATATTTATATGCCTTTACAATTTTAATACTTGAGTTGCCTATGTGAAAATTAAAAGTGGTAGCTGGTGTATTATTTTTCCTGTAGTGGACGACTTGTGATTTTTTTACATTTTTCTTTATTCGCCAAGCACACCATTTATGAAGGGCATCTAGCTGTTTTTTTGAAGACCGTCAGGAGTTTCACTAATTAGAGCAATATCATCTGCATACATTAAAATACTAACCGATCCCTTATTTATTGGGATACCCGCACCACAGTTGTTTATTACTTCAGCAACACTGTAAAACTTTGCTGTCGTTTTTACGTCCATTTACTGTTTAATTTGACATCAGATTACCGTACTGTTAATTTAACAGTAATCCACTGTTATAAACTACATTCACTGTTCTTGCATAGTATTTTAACAGCGCATTTCTGTATGAACAGCGATTTGCTGTTTTTTTCGACATTTGCGTGGTGCATTCTGGGATAGCCAGAATCCCAGCAGGCGTGAATAAATATGGTTCTGATAATATGATGTATGTAATATTGTTTTATAAAATATCATGTGAGATTGTTTGATATAAAATAAATTTTATATTGAATACAATTGTTAATTGAATTGTTGCCTGTATTTACCAATAAGAATTGTTCTGGTGGCTCATTGATTACTTTGCAACATCGTTTTTAGCTGCCAAAACATAAAGCTTAGAATTATTCAGTGGGCGTTTTTTGGATGTTAGAGAAATTTAAGATGGTAGTTTGAGGTATTGATTACAGTAATTTACTGTGTTTAATATTTTCAATGAAGGTACAGTAACTTACCGTTTATACGGCTTATTACAGTAATTTACCGTACCTACAGTGCACTGTTATTTGTACGGTAATTCGCCGTTTTGTGAGTAACAGCAACTTACCGTACCTACATTCCACTGTCGTTTTAACGGTAAATTGCTGGCGTTTTTTCTGCCAGCATTTTACCGCTGTTTCAACAGGGAAAAGTTTACAGTGAATATCATTAATAACAATTCCAAAAAGCCTAGGCGACAAACAGTTACCTTGTCTTACTCCGTTTTTGGACTGAAAATATTTGGTCATAAAACCATTGACATATACACACAAACTTGTTCCTGTATATATATTTTTTTATAATATCGTACATCCTACCACCTATTCCAATATTTAATAACTTGTATAGTAGCAAATCACGATCAACTCAGTCAAACGCCTTCTCGGCATCTATATAGGCTATATATGTTGAGAGACTATTTTTTATTATTGATGTAAGGCTAAAAATATGATCAATACAATTTCTGTCACCGCGAAAACCATTTTGTTCATCAGCATACAAATTACTATCCTACAAATATGTAGTTAGTCTATTGTTTATTATACTAGTGAATAGTGGACAGTAAACTAATACCACGATATTGCTCAGGTGTTCGCCGATCTGTCATAGAACTTTTTGGAATAGGTTTAATAATTGCTTGTCGCCATATTTTCGGTGTAAATCCCGTTTGTAAAATTCTATTGAAAAAAGTAGTTGAAAGAGAAACTGATTGCGGCCATTTCAAAACCTCGTTTGGTAGATTATCAGATCCGACAGCTTTTTTCAATTTAGATTTTGTAAGTACTTTGCTTATTTCGATGTTAGTGAACTCTTTGTTTAATACATTTGTTCCAGAGACCCGATTCTCTAATTTTTTTTCCTCAAGAGAATATCGTTATAAAATGTTTTATTGAAACCAGCATATTTTGATTAAAAATTATATAAACCTTACCTTTAAAATCATTTTCCCATTTTCCAAGCACTGATGGTATATCATTTATGATCTCGTTTTGCTCAAGTGGTATGTTGTCCTTTTTAGTGGGCCCCAATTTATTAACCTCTTCCCAGAATTCTGTAGGCCTATTTGAGTTCAGATTTCTATATTACATTGTATTTCCCTGTTGTATTTCCTTTTTGCCTTTCTAAATTACCTATCAAATAAATGTTGGTTATGGCGGAAGTTCTGAAGTTATTTTTTTCTATTTCTTTGTTGTTTAGATCGAAGAAATATTTTGTCAGATTCTTTAACATGTTTCCATAATACAGATAGTTTGTTTGCCAAAATGGTTTAGCAGAATATCTACTTCTTCTATGTGACGCCGGACCAACATCTTATAATTGAGCAATGCATTCATTTCAGCATAGTAGACATCGCATACAGAATCATACAGAGAATCTATTTCTGTCTGTGTTTCTTTAGATGTTAACATTGTTTCGGCACATTTAGATATCGCTAAACGGGCTATTTCACTCGGTAGAAAGTTATTAGGCATATTTTTACCATCATATTTTCTACGTGCTTGTTTACAAGATTTATCGCTGTCATTTACATTAAAACATGTATCAGTTATCATATCTGACGTAAAACCCATTTTTATACAAAGTTCCAGAACAGAGTGATCAGGCAGACTTTCTACAGTATTAATTGTGGGGTCAATCAAGTCTTTAACTAAATGTACTTTGAACGAATCACATTTTTCCAGAGTAGAATGAGGAACTAGCATGTAGTCAACAACAGACGAGCCTCTGCTGGATACACAAGTATAGTTATCATACTCCTTAGTCACCCTGCCGTAACCCACACAAAATTTACTATCTAATAAAAAATCATCTTTTCGTAGTGTCCACTTTTAGTGTCATCTATGTTAACTCTGTTACTTATATTATCTACATCCTGGATGAAGTCTTGCAGTCCAACGATTCGTGTGTTTAGGTCGCCAGCAATAACTACATTGTCACAGTCTAGCGTATATTAAAAGCTTAAAAGGTGACCAAAAACGAAATACTGCACCGTCCCCACGGTGAACTGACAGGAGGTAAATAACATGACACAACAGCAATTGTATACTCAGAAACAAGGTGCGTGAATTGTAATAATAAAATACCGTCTATAGATTTGTCTATGATTTCTACTTTGAAGTGATTAAATAACTCATTTCTCACAAAAGGTCCGACACCTCCTTGTAAACTATTGAGCGGGAATCAGAATAATGATAAAGTAATAATTGTTTGCAGAATGCAGTAAGACGTTTTGAACTAAGCACTGGGATAATTTAACGGCATACGTATTCAGAAAACAGTTATGATTATGTAAGGATGTTACACAGTTAAGTGTGTAACGGTAGTTAAGTGTATAACAATAGCTAAGTGTTTTAACAGTAGTGTGGATTAATTTATTATTTATTTAATCAAATATTATTGCATAACGCAGGGCCAGCGTTGGGCCAACGTTGAGCCAGCGCTGAGCCAGGCAGGCGGAAGTGCAGCGCGAACGCTTGGACGCAGGCCTCATTACGGACTATCCGCGACCATGTTCGTGGTAGTTCTTCTCCCTTGATGGACTAGGGCCCTCGATAACAGGACCAGAGGGGAAAGGTCCGTTACGCGCCGCCACAGAGCCATAAGGGTGCCTTTGTAGAGTAGCACTTATGTTATTTAACCCTAACGGGATTGGTATATTATATTAAGATTGATGTGTGAGTAGAATTAGATTCATTAAAAATGGTCGATGCCTGCCATGTGCATATACGCTTCGATACGGCTCCTTTAGAACACAAAAGGTCTAGCTAACCGAGACTATTAGGATCACTGGGCCTTCAGTATCGCATTGGTGTGTGTACACCTGCAGTGTACATGTACACGTGTACTATCAAGGGGGGTGATCTCTCTGCAGTAGATATATGGGGAGATGGAGTGCCCCTCGCGCCGAAGATACCTGTATGTGACCGTTGGGGTCTCTAGTATGGGCTCGCAATGGCGGACGAGGGAATCTGCCCAATCTTCACCATTTCAACACAAACTTCCTTCCCCGTCGAATCGACGGTTCCAAATAAATCATAAAACTCTTCCTCCACTTGTCATGTTTATTTGTTAGACATCTGGCAACTACAACGCACAACCCCGCGCACGGCACGTCCTACTTGACTCAGAGAGAGCAACCTACGGCACGTCCGTAGTCGCTGAGCGGGAAAAGTACCAAGGCCGCATGGGCTCCGGCTGTGTGCGCCCGGCACCAAGGTACGGAAACGAGGCAGTCGTCCACAGCTTCTCGCGTCCGGGAAGCCGGGGATAAAGTCGCCACATAAACTTAACGAAGTAAGGATCCTACATTACCCCCGGGGTAGTGATAACGTAGGACCCAACTGACGTGTAGGAGACTGCTTCGTGCAAGTAGCGGGGGTTGTAATAATATGTAACCTCTTATAACTAAGCATAGTTTAAAAAATTATAGCGTGTGTGGTTACAGCGTGGGTGGTTGACGTCGCAGCATTATAAATGAAATTGTCCCATCCTCTTAACACCAACTGTTCTTTATGTATGTATTTATATGCTGCAAACTGCGACCAACCGATTCATTTCTTTGACATAAATTTCTATTCGTATTTTAGCAATTAACTTGTTGAAAAATGTCTTTACATTTTATATATCTGTACACAATGCTGCCAGGCCTGGCATATTCATTTACAATTTAAAAACATTATTAATACGGTGCATGCGGTTGGGCCGGCCATAGATGTCGTTAGGCGCCACTATGGCGTGAACCATCTGCACGAACCGGGCAGGAGTCTGGATTATTCGTCCGACTCTAGTTTTTCGCACTGTTTTGTTGGTCGAAATTTTGTCGCGATTAGCGATATTCGAACGATTGCTTTTGGTCGAGTCGATTACGGCGTCAGCAGCACCCGGGGTTTTACCCCGTAGATGTAAAGGTATGCGGGAATACGTTCGTAAACCACCGCCGTTCCCGTTAGCGCGGGATACGGTGGGGGCTCGCGAATGCGGCGCTATATAAGTATTGTCTCTGTTAGACAAGTTTACTTTAACATCTAGTTGCTTTGGGACTGTGGCCAATTTTTTACTGCTTCTGACTGCCGTCGACTTTTTCGTTTTAACACTCGTCCCGTTGGACGTCAGAGTGTCCGCACTACCAGGTCTAGGTGAACCCTGTGGATTCCTACTAGAGGTCCTGGTAGCCTTCGAGCTCTGTGGTTTGTTTGGCGTAGTACGCTGTATGTTCGTACCTGCTTCGGGCGCGTGCCGTACTACAAGATTTAAAATGATTCTGCGATGTGTCGCAAAAAGACATGATAACATGTATCGAACGATGTGCAGTGGAACTAGTTGTTCCACGAAATGTCACGTGTGGGACATGACCAGCTCAAGACCGGCGCACCAAACGCAAAAGTCGCCCTCTTGCGTTGGCAAAACAGTTAAGTTAAAAACGCACATGTCTGCGTCCTATCACCGAACGTGCGGTGAAAGGAAACAGACCTATGCATTATGGTAAAAGTCGGTAGCGATCTATTGTAAAAGTCGGAGGCGATATATGGCAAGAAAATATACAATCTGGAATTAATAAAAAATTCATTATTAATCAAAAATTCAATATGGGGTTGAATAATAAGTGATCTGAGAAAATATGCAGGATATGAAATTATTATGTTCTGTAAGGCTGATGCAGGTAGGTATAATAAAATGACTGCTGAAATCGTAGAATGTTCTGAAGTCGATGCTGATCTGGTTATGCTGTGCCGTACCAGTAAATGTACTGCTGATGCTGATTGCTAGCCGTGTCGGCTGAAGCAGACAATCACGTGTATAAAGTCTGTCGGCTGTGCTGTTGATGCGTGGTGTATAGATTTATACGGCACACGCTGTGTGCTGTGTTATAGACAGGACCGTATTTTAGTAGCGCCGCAGGACGCGTGGACGGCACCTGTGACGGTCACGCTGAAAGGTTGGCCCACATCACACATGCTGACTCGAGCCACAAAACTGTCAGCATTAATAAACCTGTCAAATCAGGTTACGTTACATAGTTCATATCAAATTGAAATCGTTTATTTAGTCATTTAAATAATGAAGCACTCAGTCTGCGACCTATTTGGCTAGCTGTGCAGGCCTGAGCGAGTATAAAAATGTCATATATGTGAACAATGCCAAACTGTAATTGGCCGTCGTTAATATTATTTTCAATCACCTTGTTGAAGTGACGTAGGTCTACCTCCACCGAGTCGGTGGCTAGCCTCCATATTGCTGGCGCACACCCCAGGCCTTTGGCCATGGTATGCGGTCGCCACTCTCCGTGGCCTATGTCCGTGACGTGTCGTGCGCGGGGTAGCTGTACGTTGCCGTCTAGACCAGATGAAAAAATGTCTGTATATGTTGAATCTTAGAAATGTAGACTGTAGAAAATGTTCATGGTATGTCGCATGTTGCGAGAAACAGGGGTTGCAGATCTAGTTGAAAATGCGTCGCTGAGGTTGCGCCTAAGTGCTGTGCACTAGTTCACAAACGTATATATTTATTTTAGTGAAAACTGAAGGTCTATATTTGACATAAAACGTTTTCACTTATTCACACACATGCATAATGGTATAGTGAAAACCGTAGGTCGAAATTGTACATAAAAAAATGCCAGATACAATTATGACTTGCTATGCTAAGCTAAGATAATAGTAGAATATAAATCGACCTGGGTGAAAAAAATTTTTTTTCACACAAGTCGAAAAACACATGCAAATATTTGCAATGTTTCGCAATAGCATAGAAACATGAGCAGCGGCCCCGTCTCGCCTCACATTAGCATATTCATTACCTACTGCGTGCCCAAATAAGGCGCTAAATAGGCTAGAGCGATTACAAACACCGAATGGCGTTTCAACGTGAAAAAAATCTCACACAATTAGTGCTATAATTTCGTTTTCGAAACAACTTATTTATATTTCCTCTCTTTCAATCGTTTTGAAAAAGAAAACTTATAAATAATCTAAAAAAATTTATTAAAACTAGTCCGTGTATAGTTTTTAACACGTGAGGAATCAGCTCCACCAAATCAAAATGGCGGCGTAATTTATGCTAATGTGATGTGGCGACACAAGTTCACTATCCAAATGCATGCCGGTTATGGCGGGACACGTGTTTGCCCACGGCGGGCGATCAGCTAAGCTCAGAGGTAAAGTGATCCAAGTCCAAAATTCGATTTTTCTGTTTATGTCATTTCGAGAAAGTTGAATATATAGTAAATAATATAGTAAATAATATACTGAAATATCTAAGCCATTTGTTTAAATTGCAAGACTTATTAAACAAAATATATTTTTTCACTTTCAAAATTGATACTTTTTTTCAATGGTAAAGTGATCCAAGTCCATCAGTTTATATGGGGACATTTTGACTTGGATCAGCTTACCTCTGAGACATACGTAAAATGGCCGCTGAAATGTTATAAAACACCCCTTCATGGATCAGTTTCTGCTTTGCCAATCATTACCAAATTTTTACTTGAGCAAGATGATGAGACACTAGACAGTTTCTATTCTAATTTATGACTTTTAAAAATAAATTTATATTTCTAAATTTCAAACGTTCATTGATAAAATAAAATGAAATAAAAATTGCCAGAAATGGGTTTTACGACATTGATAATTATATACCTGTGAGTACGAATGAATAATAAACACCAATGCAAAACTTCCCATATATATTTTTAATTATGGAAGTAAAAATGTTGAATTGAAAATGAAATAAACATTTTTTTTAATTGATTTTAACTTTGAAGCCTTCTATAGAAAAATGAGAAAATGTGGACTTGTATCACTTTACCTCTAAGCCATTCATTTTTAAAGGTTTTTATTTGATCAAGTAAATGAATCTGAGTCTGAGTCATTAACAGATGAAGAGGCATGTCCTGCTGTAGGCTACATCAACACAACAAATCGTTCAATGCGCTCCATATGCACACTTTCCAGAGTCAAACATTCCGGATCGTTAGTAAGGGCAATCAATGTCTCTGTCAGGTGTATTTTGCCATGCATTCCAGCCACTATTTTTGCCACAGCTCAAAATGAGGCTGTATCACAACCTATTAAGCAATGAAACAATGGTAACGCTAATGACTTTGATAGGCCTAGCTGTTGGTGTGGAATATGCACAAAAATGTCTCTATAAATTTTGCCACTACCAAACCCAATCCATAATTCTGCAAGCCTAACCTTTTCAAACAAACTCAGAGCTAGAACAACAATGTCACTGTCAACTGTTCGTACAAAAGCTTTTTCGTGACCCTGATATGCTGCATGGACCAGGTGCAGAAATATACATGTACGCGTGTCAGCCTTTGTGTGGTTGCAGGGCTCTAGTATTTTCATATCAATATTTAACAATCTGTTTGTCAGCACCATCCCTGGCCAGTCGTTTACTTATGCAGGAGAAAAGCTCCCTTTTGTTATCTACATTTTCTAGATATGATTACCAGTTTCTTTTTTGAATGGGTATGCTGTCATCATTGTTTGTTTCAAGTCGTGTACGAACACCTGTTCCACGATCATGAGTCAGTGATTTGAGCTTTTTCATGGTATGTGTCCCAGATTGCATCGAGACTGTAGACAAAACAACTGGTAGACGTCAGTTGATTCTCTAGGAAAGGAACAACATTTAGAGATACATACTCCGTTACAGCTCTGGTTAGGCGAACCATATCAATGATATCAGCCATATCAAAAACCAGAAGTAAAACCTATCTGGCTGTACAAACTTTGATACAAGCCAGTAATATTATATACCTGACTTGTTTCCCGCTCCAAGCAAACCACAATTCGATAGAGAAAGGGGTTCTCGTTGGTCATATTTAAAGAAATCTATCATATCTGTTTCTGGTCTCGACTGAAGAGATATATGTTTCAACATTCCAACTTTGTTTCGTATGGCTGGACGATTGCTAAACGTGAACAAACGGTTTCTTTTAATTCTATGGGAAACTGGATTAGTAGCATTTGTGAGACGTGTGTCTACATATTCGTAATGAAGAGTTTGCCAACTTCAGTGATTTTGGATAGAGACATAGCTACTACATTTTCCATAACATCACATGTATCAAGAACAACAAGCTCATGGCTTGTCGCCAGAAAAGGATTACTCATTTCGGTGACAACTTTCATCAAGTATTTTACATCCCAGTTGATCTTGGACTAACTGAAAACACAAATAAATATATTTATATATATATTTATTTGTGCTTTTAGTTATTCCCAGATCAACTCCAAATCATCACAAATGAATTCTACATAGAAAAGTGGTATTAAATGTTTCCCTGCGTCTACTAGTTTAAAAGTTATTTGGCGTGCAGCTGGGAGCCCAAAAGACGCTTATTTAAGGAGTTTAATGCTCATTCATGTACATGGCCACATCAAAGTTTATCTGAAAGAAAATTTTCTCTTCTTTCTGATGGTGCCTGCTGTTAAAGACAGGTGGGGTGTTAATTAATTGGTGATTATAATAGCTCGGCCATTTTATGGCAAAGGACGCCCAGGCACACCACACTTTGCAAAATATTAAAAACAATTACCAGTCAGTTCAGAATCATCTGGAGAAAAACATATTAAACATTTCCTGAAATCCAATTGGTCGAAGAATGCCTAATTTGCATAAATCCAAGATGGCCGCCACTTTTTCAGGGAGCATCCTTTTTTATATGTGAATTTTCAACAAATAAAGCTATAAACAAGTGTAATACCTCTTTTTCGTGTAATTTTAACTGGGGAATCCATTTCTGATATAACTATGATGATCCAAAGTCATTTTTGAGGTTAAGAGGTCAATATCAAGGTCAAAATACGAAAATGTGATTTTTAACAAATTCTAATAGCAACAACTGTAATACCTCATTTTTTGACAGAATAATCAATTTATGGGCATATTTGATGATATTCAAGGAAATTTTCAAGGTCAAAGCGTCAATTTCAAGGTCAAGGTCAAGAAAGCAAATATATGAAATTTAACAAATACAAATTAAAACACGTGTAATACCTCTTTTTAATGTGATTTTGACAGGAAAATAATTTCTGACACCATTATTTATTCTGATTATTCGAAGTCATTTTCAAGGTCGCAACGCTAATTTCAATGAAACAAATAAGAAATATATATTTACATTAATACGAGTGTATTACAAATAGAAAAAAGTGTATCACCTCGTTTTCGCGTTATTTTGACTGGGATCTAAGGGGCTATCTTAGAGGGTCAGAATCCCCTTTTTAAAACATCTCAAAAATATTTCAAACACGGGAACTTGCCCTAGTGCTGTTTTATTACTGGGGCAGCGTCATAGACAGTCACCCAACATTAAGCATTGGTCCAATACTCTAATATATGCCTCCTGATCGCTGGACCATGTTTACAGTTTATACAGTAATTGCGTTTTGTCAGTTGTATTCTTTTCAAACGATTGATCATCAATTTTACAATATTGCAATGCAGGTGATTTGGAGTTCTCCATAATACGTTTCTGCCCACATAACGAGGCTTGGCGGATTTCACACACAATGTTTTTTTTATCTCAGTCGTTGAGATGTTGACTTGTGGGGGTGGTGGTCTGCGTGACATTTTAATTTATTCTGACGTCTATGTATGTGCCAGTGTTGACCAAATGATTTCTGGAAAACAATATAAGAGAGCAGTTCGTGGGTTGACACTTGTATATGAAGCGATGATGGGATACCTGAGATACCTTATGGTGTCTTTCTTTAAGTGGTGTGAACAGAAAGCCCATACTATCTGTAGAGAACTTTGGAATCAACTCCTTGATGTGCAAGTTCCTGAGGAGGAATAACATGGACATCCATGAGGACCACTACTACAGATATTCAATGAAGCAGGCTGCACGAAATCCCCGACATTCAAATACTGGAATGCATATATCAATGTTGTTTCAATTCTGATATACATGCTGAAAGGGTAGGTGATTGGAAAATTGTTGCCGGGCTATGATGTTGCTATGTGGCTATGATATTTGTTTGCCGTTAATAAACATAACTATTCAAAATGGCTTCCCGTCTATATTCTTGACACGACAGCGTCACCTGCATCCGTTGACTTGGAGTTCCGAGATGGCAAATTCAGTGTGTATCAGCCTTCTAGTCCTTTTCGCGGAATAAATTCGGATTTAGCTGTCATAAAAGACTGTCATAAAATATTCAAAGATGGTGGCAATGTTGGAATAACACACAAGAATCCGGCAGTACGGTGGTCATTGGTAAGACATATAACAGGACAGTATGTCAAAGTTAAGATAGGTGACGAAGATACTGATGAGCAGTCAAATGATAGAAAACATGCAGCATTACCAGTTACAGCCATCAAAACTGAAACAGGATGCAGAACACGCTCGGATTATTGAAGAACACCAACAGGTATCCATGTTTCAATAGTAATCCAAAATTATCTAATAAACTCAGTTGACGTCGGACTTTTTGTTGTTATGCTGAAGAGTTCAACGTCTCTATTAAAAATATATACCAATAAATCCGATAAACACAGTGATTATTAATGATGGTATGGCTTTGATACAAGGCATTAATGTCAGTAATTAAACACAATTTAACGTTCTGGCCAAGCTCTGTATGTCAGTGTTCTGATGAAACAATTTATTGTTGCAGACATCATTATAGAGGTGTTTGACGGGTATAATATTGACTTTTCTGTAAAAGCATGTCGGGCAGGTCCTGATGTTCATAAGATAGTTTACAGATGGTTCTCGTCCAATTCCACCATGGAAGAAGTTTTTGGATGTATCTGAGAATAAGCAGAATCGCATTCACTATCTATTCCAATGCCTCACAGTTGCTTGTGAAGAATTACCACACACACTCCAAGATAATACCTTGTCTCGTAGGCAGTGGAAATGAAGAACACATAATGGCGTTGAAAAAGCACGCGATCTGTTCTGCTCATATGAAAAATCAGATAGCAAAATTATTATATCCCATGCTGTTTCTTCCGACAAAGTTTTGCGGAATGAAATAGAAATGGGCGTATAAGGCCTAATCGTCAATTCTCTAGATACTGATGTACTGATGTACACTAACACAAATATATGCAGCCCAATTCTGGGCTCACATTGGTAATGTCACAACAACAGCAGACAAACAAAGGTACACACCTGGGGAAATTGTTATAAAAGTCCTTACAAAGTATCCGAACCAATTGAAAGGTTCTGCAAAAACTTCCTCAATGTGAGCAGTATCTATGGCAAGCAAGAGTACGGAAACATACACATATAGGATACAGACTTAGGTTCACCTATTTGACTTAGGGTGGAGACCGGATAGTGGAATATTGGTACATGTCTACTTTCAAGGTCAATCTGCATCACATTTGCTTAACAGTCAGAAATGTGACTGTAGTCAAAGACAAATGTGTTCAGCGGGATGTAAATGCTACCTGAATGTAAATGCTCCCATGCATTTGATTATGTTCGTGTGCAGCCTATTATCTAAGTAGGAATTATTTAATATCGTCGGTGAAAGATAGTAATGTTGACATAAATCAAACAATATAATCCTAGTACAATCATTGATATGGGACGATGCCACACATTTCACACTTACTTTACTTACTTTGATTATATATTTATAATCATCATGAGGTCCCATAATGTATCATACTGTAATCATATTAGGCCTATGAGAATAACATCTCATTTTTATAATGCTGTAATATGCTTGATAATAGTGAATATAATTAGCTGTGTTTCACCCAAAACTATTTGGAATATCCAAAGAGAGCTATAATAATCGTGTGTATTGTTCTTTTTCATAATTCTATGGGTTAATTAAGGCATTTAATATTAAAGTGATGTACATTGTATTATAATGACTACACATATTCACACGCTATCAGCTTTATTACCATGTACATACGACACACCTGGGTGCAGCATCGTCTGAATCTGATTATGTTGAAATTTAACTTGCTGTTTCATTTTCACATACTCGTACATCGTACTTATGCAGCCTAAAAGAAAGGTACATTTATGTGTTATAATTTTTATAGCATGGTTATGCGAGTTATCTTTCCAGCTTGATGACATATAAAAAATGTAAAGGTTGCGTACTTTTTCTCAGCTATGCACTTGTTAGTTATGATAGTTATTAAGGTAAAATTTAAACAATGATGCTTAATAATTTTAGAGATCTAAAAAGTATGGTAAACTAGTCAGCATATTGTTTTCTTGTTTGTTAAACAAAATTGCGGTTGTAGAATAAATTTGCTGTTAAATAATAAATATTTTTATTGTGAATGTTTTTTCGTTAGTGTTAGTGTCCTATATCCGGATCATAATCTGGATCATCCCCAAATTTAATGGATTGGTCTTTGGGCCCAGACACACCTCTGGTAAAAAATGCATGAATATCCGTGCGATATGGATATAATCCTGATCGTAATCCGGATCCTGGATTGTAATCCGGATCCTGGATCTGAATTGTAATCCCCAAAATGTAAGAGATTGTGCCTTTGTCTGAGACTCACCTCTGGCAAAAAATTCATGCAAATCCATCATTTACTTTTTACGTTATCCGATGGACACACAAACCAACCAATCTGACCAAAAACCTAAACCTTCTGACAGTGGGTTAAATATACATGATGTTCACATTGGACATGGCCTTGGCCTTTAAATATATATTTTTTTTACTTCAGCTTCTATTAATAATATTCAGCAACTTCAAAATGCTTTTAATATTAAACAAAAATGCAAAAAACACCCAAGTATGACACAATGTTTTTTTTGTAAAAATGGCGGCCATCTTGGATTTATGCCAATTGTGAAAAATGTTCAAACACGCCAATCTGGCTTACGACGGAAATAACATCTGTGGACCTTAAGGATCCAAAAAGTACTAAAAGCCTCAGAGTACCAACCAATTCCGTGTTAGATCAGCTTTGTACGACTATTCCTGTTGTTAATGATTTGTATTTATTTTTTAAGGGTAGGTGTCTTCAAACTGAAATCTCACCAATAACGCAGCCAGTGGCATCTCCACAGCAGGCATAGCTGGAAAGAGCGGAAATTTTACTAGTAGATAGGCTATTTTTTATCCATGTACATGAATGAGCATTAGAATCGAAATGTTACCCCTCCAGCTGCACGCCTATATGGCATGTCAACAAATGGAATGGCGGCCATCTTGAAATTTTCCAATATGGTTCACACACTCGAGCTCCAAACGCTGGCAGTGGTTCAAATATTATGATTAGTTCATTGTCAATGCCTGACACTGCTAGTAACACGATTTAAAGAACATCTATCTCATTTAAAGCACTAGAATGTATTTGAAATACCCTATTTTTGGCAAAAATATCATTTATATATATATTTGTGCTTCAAATTATTCCCAGATCAACTCGAAATCATCACCAATGAATTCTACATAGTCGAAAACCTTAGAAAAGAGGTATTAAATATGTCCCTATATCTATTAGTTTAAAAGTTATGACATGCCCCCACTTGGAATGGCGGCCATCTTGGATTTGTCCAATATGGCGCCCACGGCGGTAGCCCACCTTGGCTCCCGCTAAAAATCAAAAGTATATGACCTGGGCTAAAAGTTGTCCAAATTTGGTGCTTGTGGAACGATTTTAACAATTATATGATTAAGCCCCCTGACTATAAAAGTCTAGAATTTTTTCGTCTTGTTTTCAAGTCAGTCCAGACCAGGTTCTGAATGAGAGATGTCACACTGGCTGTTTGTCTATAATTTTGGGTGACAAATCTTGCTGCTGCTCTTTGATTTTTTTTCTAATTTATCAATATCTTTTTGTCTAAAGGGGTCCCAAACTGCTGAAAAATATTCTAAGGATAATCTGACCAGGGAGAAATAGGCAGTCTTCCTTAATTTAGAGGGACATGCCTTCAGGTTCCTCCAAAGGAAGCCCAGGGTGGAATTCGCTTTACTCGTAATTTTGTTAATGTGGGCCTCCCATTCCAGAGTCTCGCTAAGGCAAACACCAAGGTATGGTGTTGATGAAACATTTTCTAACGTTTCACCTTTCAGGGTCTACTAGACTTCCAGTTTTTCTTATTTTGGCCTGGATACCCTCAGGGCCGAGCATTTCGAGGGGTTGAAGCACATCCCCCATCGATCTGCCCAGTCCTGTAACGCAGATAGGTCTCTCTGCAGTTTCTCCTGATCTGCCCTACATTTTATCGGGCGATACAGGAGACAGTCATCTGCAAAGAGACGAACCTGTGACGAGACCGTAGAAGGAAGGTCATTAATGTAGGTAAAAAAAAGTAGGGGTCCGAGAACAGTACCCTAGGGCACACCGGACTTTACACGGGCTGATTCTGAAGAGCTGCGATCAACTACTACTTTTTGGGTTCTATTGGTCAGGAAGTTTTAAATCCAATTAAAAGTTGTTCCCCGAATTCCGTAGTGGTCGAGCTTGTGTAAAAGGCGTTGGTGGGGGACAACGTCAAAGGCCTTACTAAAATCTAAGACAACAACATCTGTTTGTGTCTTGCCTTCAAAATTTTGAATAAATTCATCAGCTGTAATCTAAAGCTGGCTTTCGCATGAGTGTTTTGGTCGGAAGCCATGTGGCACAGATGTTAAAATTTTGTTTTTCGAAAAATGGGACATAATTTGTTTACAAATGATGTGTTCGAGTATTTTGGCACAAACACATGTGAGGAATATCGGCCTGTAGTTTGCCGGAGAGTGCCGATCCCTTTTTTTGAAGACTGAGGCAACATTAGCCTCTACCCAGTCATCTGGTATAATTTGCCCGTCTGTAGAGATTGATCAAAAATGATTCTAAGAAAGGGGGATATTCCGTTGGCAGCATTCTTCAGATTCGGAAGCTCGTCTAGTCCGGGTGCCTTCCCGCCGTTTAAATCCTCGAGTAATTTAGTTACACCTTGAACAGTAATTTTAAATTTAGGCATTTCAGTATTCGGTGGTCCTGGTAATTTAGGTATGTTTGTGTCTTCCGAGGTAAAAACTGAGCAAAATTGGTTGTTTAATATTTCGGCCTTACGTCTGCTATCTGAATGCAGCTGGCCGTTTCCCTTCAAGACAGAGACACCATTTCCATCCTGACGTTTTGATTTGATATAACGCCAGAGTGGTTTTGATTTTTTTTGTTCTAAAGATTCAGAAAGTTTGTTTTTTAAAAAGACCACCTGGCAGACCTGATGGCACGCTGGGTCTGCCGTTTACATAATTTGTACTTTGCCACATTATGTGTACGCTTGGCTTTACTATATAGAGATGTTTTTTTCCGAATAGATGCGAGAAGTGATTTGGATAGCTAAGGTAGATTTTCCCGAGGGGAAGTCATTTTGGTTGGTATAAATTTGTCCAGGCATTGACTTAGGATGGATTTTAGTTTCAACCAATTTTTGTACGCGGTAGGGCGGGTCAATATCCAGTTCGGTCACCACAGCACAGTGATCCGAGATTCCAGGTACACTATGAGAAGATTTAATTAAACCAGGTTTATTTGTGATCAGGAGGTCCAAAATATTTTCTTCTCTAGTGGGTTCTTTATGAATTTGGGCCAAGGCATGTGTGTCCAGGCTTGACAAAAGCAGCTCGCATCTGACGATGAAGATTCTTCTCTATCTCTTTTTCTACTATCTTCCATAACACATAACAACTTGATACAGAATCTATCTCTGTAACACAATCCTGATATCCTTTTTTAGTGCAGTCATCAAGAAAAAATCCATGTAAAATTACAAATGACACGGAGCTCGATCAGAAGCACGTCATGCCTGTTTGCCTGCTCCTAATAATATATGTATGGTAAGCGTGCACACGTTCCCAGGAAAAAACGAGATGTTGACCCCCAGTGCAATTTTGATGTTGGGCCAGCGTCGCAGACGTAGGGTCAACATCAAAAGAGGATTGGTGCGATGTATCCTTCGTAAGATATCATGTTTGTTGTCTTTGATCATCTTTGCTCGCTGTATATTGATATTAAAGTACTGGTCCACTGTGAACCATTAACGGGATGAGGTATAATTTACAGGGATATTTTTGTCTTGGAAGGTTACCTGATTATATTGATTGACAATAATAAATTGCTTATAGAAACTGACACCAGATAATTTTGACACAGTGACACCAGTGACTTTTAATTTTATGCGATACTAGAAATATCGGTGCTAAATTGCACTGTTTGCGTCTGTTTATTTATAAGCAACACTATTCTATATATTTATTTATAGAATAAATATATCAAACCATTTTATCTTGAACACAGCTCCACAAGAAAAATAAATGAGCTGATGTGATTGTGAGCAACATTGATTTTCAACATTGAGTTTGTCTTTGTCTGTAAAATTATTGAAAAGCATATTAGCATAACTAGATGGTCCGTGAGGCGTAGTGTAGGAATATCACAATGTTTCCTAACGTTATATACAAAGTAATATATTTGAATAAGGTAATAATAAGGTAATTGAGCCTACAATAATGTATCCGTTGCAAATCGATATGTCATGTCTTAAATCAAGCTAACTAGTGGCAAGTTATGTGTTGAATGCAAAACATAATTTAAGAATTTTGTTATTGGCTAGATGAGGGAGTGAAAGCAGTTGTTATTATTCTCCTTGTTATTCTGTATCTGTTTTTTATCAAATTATGTTATGGGTTTATCATACCTCTTTTTAGATTGATCTAAATTGCTTTTATGATCACTGTGGTATCACTTTAATATCACGTGTGATCCTGGTACTATGTGGACATTCTGTTCACAGTGAGATATAAATAAGTGAATACAAATAATAAACAATAGAAATAATAATAAGAATAACATAACTTTAAATAGAAAACATTTAAAGCGCCAATTTATTTGTACACCAGAAATAAACATTTTAAATATTTTTAATACTATACTTTACTACCGTGAGTACAAATGATGGCAAGTAACAATAATTCTGGAATAAATACATTCATTCTGAAACATTATAGGCGGTGTCCAGTTAAGTGTAACACAAGAAGGCACGCAGTGAGTTTTAACAAAAAATTGTTTTGAACGATTATCACATTATTATCAGAGCATCTCGTGAACTGTTCTGTTGACTGCTCATATTTGGTACATGACTGAAGCTGTGTCTCTAACACTGCGTTTACCAAACACATCAACAACATGTAAAATATCGTACATTATCCCTTACTTAAACCGAGCAGCGAGATTATAGTCGTTAGTCGTTTTTAATCTGTTTTATCAGCCGTTTAAATCGCAGCTATTAGGAACGAAATTAATGCTTAAACATCAACATTTGAAAATGTTTGGTCCCAAATTAAACAAATAGAAGCAATTTTCACCCACTTGAAGTTGTGGATCGCGGTAGCGAGACACAACTTTAAGTGGGTGAAAATTCAAGTTATTTAATTTAGCGGTTAAAGGAATAAAAACGGCTGGTATTACCCTGGCTTCGTATTTCTCTTTGTTCCCCTCAGAAAATACTGACTCTCAACTCTAACCACCTGGTTAACACATATGGGTCACGGTGAATAATTGCATTACTAGTGTGCAATAATAATTAATAATTTCAGAACCATCTGCTTGACCACTGTCTATTATGTATATTGCTTCTGTTTCCATATGCGGCATATTCATCCTCCAACGTAGCCTATGTCATTAATAATGAATTATAACACAGGTAATACTATCCTGGTTAAGTATTGGGTGATGGTGATTCAGAAAATTAAACCAAAGTCTTTTACAGAATGGTTGACGTTTCAGGGCATAGAAAAGTGTCCTTTAAATGCATAAAGTCTTTCATTAAGTTCCAGTCAATGAACTAATTAAAATACGAACCCACCTAAACATTGTTTTTGGATTGTCATCGTCGTGGATAGCGGTTGCTCCTTCAGAATATTACTTAATTCGCTCAAACAATGGACCAACTAACCGAGATGCAAACACATTGAATAACTCTGGAATTGTGCCGTGTATTACTACAGCGCCACTGAATGGCTACATGTATTACATGTTGTACATGTATTACAAGCTGGCTTGTGGTTTGTCCAACCTCTGTAATATTGATCCAACAGTAAAACAACAACGTCCCATGATGGTTTTGGATTGCACCAACGTCACGGACGTTGGTCCAACATTAAACCATCATGGGTGAGTATTTCAATGGACATTATGGCGTGTTATTTATAAAATTAGGAACGAGAACACGGTGAGCATAGAGATGTAAAGACCTACAATGGTGGCCAACAGGAAAAGAGATTCCGTGATGTCAGACGAGCCTACAAGTAAAAAACAACTAGATAAACAAAAGAAGCAATAACTAATATAGTATAAATATATCAAATAATGGTGGTTTTAATCATTTGAGGTTATACGATAGAGAAATAAATCGTTTAATCAATTTGTTTTATTAGGTATTTTGTAACGCTGGAACAAATAATCAGACTATATTTCCTGGGATGGGATGGACCGCTTTCTGGATCACTCTTTTCTCTGATCGAGTGATTGTGTGGATTTGAAGCATCTCTTGTGCAATTCGAGCAGGAGCCGCAGCAGCAAATAACCCTGTACACAGAGCACTGTGCAGCCTGTTCCAACCAGACACACATCCACGTGTGAAAGTCAGTATTGTGGGGAGCCTCCGTGACCGAGAAGTAGCGTGCTCGGCCTCAGACCGCCAGGGCTCGAATTTCGAATCCTGTGTCTGGAGGACGGTGTCATCTCAATCATCTCACCATCCTCACGAGGTTCTCCTGGCCCAGTTTAGCCTATATGTGCACAAAGGTGGCCTAAAACCCGATTCATTTCATTTGACCCAATGTTATTTCAATGTTGGTCCAGCCCTTTGGCGGTGGGCCAATAGTGAAACAGAATTGGGTCAAATCCTGCGTTTGCTGGGCTCCACACAGGTGTCTGTCTACACCCACCCCTCTCCCACCATAATATTATCGCCAGCCGATCAGGGTACTTTTAGCAAGACAGCCGGCCAATCACAAGCTTACTACAATACTTGAAATTGAGAGCGGGGGACATATGACGTCAACCATCTGCACATTTTAACATGCGAAGTAGCAGTGTCTAGGGTGGGCAGTGTAATAACCCTGATGGGGATCAGATGTCCCAATTTAGGCCTCTCAGATGTACACCTTGCCCTGACGCTATTGTTATGTTAACCCTTTAAGCCCTCACGATGCATTAAAGCATCATTTTACATCCCTGAAAACAGGTTAAATTTTCCTACAAATAAGGGCTTTAGAATGAAAATTTCCATGAAACTGGTTTTCCAATACATGGCAATTTTCTACAATTTTTAAACCACATCAAATCATCTTCATCCACTACAAGTCGACAATTCGCGGTTTGTAGTAGATGAAGATGACAATGGTAAGCTCAGGCTTGAAAGGGTTAACCCTTATACCGCTTATTAGCACTACCCACTTGGCACGTTGAATTGACGTCATTGATGAGTGGGTATGGGCGTTTTATAAGCCGATCAAATCACTGTTATCTCGAACGAAATGTGTGCTTAGACATCATGATATTCAAATGTTTGGTCGCAAATGAAATGAAATGAAATGAAATGAATGAGGTTTTAGGCCACCTTTGTGCACTAAACTGAACCAGGAGAACCTCCAGAGGTTGGTGAGATGAATGAGATTAAACTGCCCTCCATACACAGCATTGGAAATTTTAGCCCTGGCCGAGCACGCAACCTCTCGGTCACGGAGGCTCCCCACAATATTGAATCGTTACGAGTGAGCGGGTATGAAACATTTTGTTTCCTTGAAATTTGAAAACCAAAGTGGGGTTCGAACCCACGATCTCCGACTTCCCAAGCAGGCAGCTTTTACCACTACATTAGGGCCCCCGCTTGTTCGGACTCAAACGAAGCAAATGTGAGTAATTTTCATCCACTTAAAGTGGTTGAAAAGTTTAAACACACATTTCATTCCCGCTATAAATATATTAAAAGCGACAATAGTCTTGCTTTAAATATACCTTTAAATGTATGATTTCAAATATGCGACCTGGAGATCTTTAATATAATAGTAATAATAATAATATACAGTTCTTATAGAGCGCGTGTATGGCATGTACATGCCAGTCAAAGCGCTTGTGGCTCAACTCTCACAAAAATTAGTGACATCTAAAGAGGTATATCTTTAGCCTTTTTCTAAATGTTTCGAGAGATGGTGATTCTCGCACATCCAGAGGCAGATCATTCCACATTTGTGGACCAGTGACCGCAAAATCGCACGTTCCTGTGTCTTTGTTTGTTTTACTAATGGAGAGCATGGCTCCAGCATTTCCAGATCGCAAAGATCATGTTGGTTTGTACACGCTGAGTTCATTGGTGATGTACTCATGAGCAAGATGGTGAAGTCCTTTATACATATATGTGCACAGTTTAAAAACAACTCTCAATTTCACAGGCAGCCAATGCACCCATGTTCTGTATACTATAGCCGCCGAAGTCTAGCGAGCTGCGTCACCGCTAAACCTCCTAGTAGGCGTTTGAGTAATCAATTCTACTCAATATCGCTGATCTTACAGCGCTGGCACTCGCGTCTCTGGTGAGAGATCTGTGAATTTGCCAATTTGCCGGATGTGATAATGTACCAATTATATAGTGAAACGTTATATAATTGGGATTTTAACCGAAGGTTTTTGTCAAAGCAATATACTAACATTAATGGGATTTCAAGCTTAGTTGGAATTCATCGAGTTATGATCATTTTAATTTTCACAAGCCTTGTAGAAAATAAATAGTGAGAAAAAAGTTCTGGTCATAATAACGGAGATAATGAGCCAAAAATTATGCATGCATGACCAATCTAAAGTCGTGAATATCAGAAGCTCATTAACAGGAGTGGCTTACTATGACGGCGGCGCCCGGTCGCTAGTTAATTAGCTAGAAATTATGCATGCATAAGCAATCTAAAGTCGTGAATATCAGAAAGCTCATTAATGAAATGACCAGAAAATTTCGATCTTTTTTTCGAACCCTATCGAAGTCAATAAAAGGGCCAGTTAACTGGTTCTCGTCGTTATTTTCAAGCTCGCTGGCTTTGTGAACACTCCTACCTTACAACTGCAACCGCTGTACAGCTATTTTAAAGCAATTCAACGTTCTTTGTCTGAAACAAACGGCTCTTTTCAGAGCCCCTAACACTGTTTTTGCCTTCAGACAAAGATAGGAAACAAGATAGGAGCAGCAGGAGCCCTATGGGACGTAGCCCAAGGAAGACTAGCCCTAGAAATCTAGCCTTTTTCCTGCTGATAGACGAAGATACTCTGTTGGTATTGGGGGTCGACGTGACGTCGCCCCTAGGCCGACGTCAAGGAGAAGCAAGATGCCAGCTTATCCACTACAACTACCAGTTCTGCTACCAGTCCTTTCTCTGATGATGCTGCGGGATTCTCCAGTGAGGACCCGAGGATAGGATGGCGTTCCCCCCAGGACTGAGGTACCACTTTTTACTGGAAAAGAAGTTACTGAGAATGATAGAGAGGGCTCTGCCTGGACGCAACCCCCCAATCTGACCCAGCTCTCCATGTGGAGGAGAGTTCATGTTCTAATGTCACCCAGTCTGGTGCATTGGCTACAGGGTCTAGTGAACTAGTTGCCGACACGGCTGGCATACCTGTTCAGACTAGTAGTGCTACTCAGTTGTAGAGTAGACATCTACAGTCCAGTTAGACACAGACTAAACAAGTCAATCTGACCCAGCTCTCCATGTGGAGGAGAGTTCATGTTCTAATGTCACCCAGAGTGCATATGCAAGGTTGGTCACAGGTCGATAGTTCATAAGTACATTCTGGTCCAGAGAAGCTTTCTTAATAATAGTAGTGACATCTGCCGCTTTTAATCTACCAGGAAATTTCCTTTCTCTAAGGACATGTTCGTGATCTTACAGAGGACTGGAAGATGTACTGGCAGAGTTTTCATTAAAAGAGCGGTTGCTAATGCATCCAGACAACATGACTTAGATGGCCATGCCATGATAATTCTCTGGTGCTCTGCAGCGTCAGTGGGACGAAACTTCTCAAGTACTGGTGGTGAAAAGTGGGGAGTAGCCTATTATGTACAGTAGTGATTGATACAGCTCTGATCACATCTTCAATATATTTTTCATATTTGTCATAATTATGGACCGTTTTTTACAGACGTTATGATGCCCATCACATATCCCTGTATGGTGCATATCTTTATAGAGGGGATGGCAACTTGGCTAATACCTCTGTCACAAATCCAACTCTTCGGATGATCGGCTCACGTATTTTTTTCGCTCATCAGGCTGGCACCCGCCTTATGATCACATGGACATCGGGGCATCTTGGAGCGCGAGCAGCAAAATTTTAAGTGTCACTTAAAGGTGATCTATCACCCCTTATATGGGGTGATTGACTATCATGTGACCCTCAGAGAGGGTCACATGATAGCCGATCACCCCATATATGTAGGTTATTGGCTATCATGTGAACCTCTCAGAGGGTCACATGATAGCCAATCCCCCCATATGAGGAAACACCTGTGCCCCATCTTATTTCATTTGTCACAAATGTATTCATACTATATAAGGGGTGATATGTCACCTTTAATAGTTTGCCCATCGTCGGGGCCGGCCCGCGTTGAGATCTGAGGGACATCGCCCGACATCGGGGCCATTGCACATGCGCCTTGAAAGACAAAGATGTGGCATTTAAATCAGCCGGCAGTCGTCCAATCACCGGACGGTCTATGCTCGATGACTGACGCCGGACGTCAGGGTTCCACCCGGAGACCGAATGACTCCGACCAGCGGTTTGCAGATCACGTGGACAATATAGGTAGGTCCTGCCCTGCATCTTCAGCTTTTAATTTCCAATAAAAATGCCGAGATTTATGTGATTTTTGTCGTCAGCTTGGTGTATTAGGGTCGTATCAGCCACTTTACAAACTAGCAGATACGATTTTTTTTTTTATCTCCTGAAATAAATTTGTTTTTCCGGAATGTTTTTTATCTCCCGAAATTGACTGTTTTTACCATTACAGTTTTAGACGTCAGAATCCCTCACTGTAAGAGTAAACATATTTGTATTGGCCATAGATCCATACCATAGGTATTCAAATAAATCAGAAAGTGCCCATTAAGAAATCTATGATTATTTCAAATTGAAAAAACCCTTTGGTAACCATGGTTTATACGAAAATATTTCAGCGCTGTATGTCGGAGTCTCACCCGTGATCCCTGTTGCAGCTGTGGTGATGTCCGTCATGTCAGGTAAATAAGAAACATCAGTCTCCGCGGTGTCGTTCTCCTGTCAAGATCAAAACAAACTACTGTGTCATCATGTGTGTGAAAATTATTCACATCTTACAAATTGGAGGCCTACTACTTTGAAATATTGTTGATTGATATAATATTTGTCTTTGACATGTTTAAATGTAGGTATTTAATGTGCTAATAAAAAATAAAAAAAATGAATATAATCGGGACCGGCGGATACAGGGCTGAGAGTAAAACATGACATCTGGGAGGCATTGTTACAGTTATTTAGGACGTGATATAAATTTTAATTAAAATTATAATAACTCTTTAAGCCCTCACGATGAATTAAAGCATCATTTTACATCCCAGAAAACAGGGTTTTATAATGAAAATTTTAATAAAAATGGTGTACCAATACTTGGCCAATACTTGGCAATTTTCTTTAATTTTTCACTCACTTTAAATCATCTTCATCCATTACAAGTCGAGAATTGCAACAGCATTTCACTCCTCACTCAATTCTCAAACAATTTTCAAAATATTCTACACACATTCATGTCGCGACTACCATGAAAAATTCGCGAGGTTGTGATTAGTATTCCAGAAGTTAGAACATTTGAAATGTAATGAAATTCTGAGACGAAATAATGGGTTTAAAGAGTTGAATAGACTGACTTTTAAACTATACAATATTTTTCAACTGAATTTTCAGTGTAGTCAGTAGAAAGTAATAGCTGTAAAATGTCACGACTATTGACATTTTAATTTCGAAATGTTCTACCTGTTGTGAGGCGGATACGAAAAGTGAATAAATATACGTAAATTATTATGCGATGCATTTGTTTGATGCTGCAAATGAAGCAGTTGTTTGTGTGACGTTTCTACCTGGATAGCTCTCTTGAGTCTTGATTTGGACAGATGAATACCGAACCAATCTTCTGTATCCTGGTCTGCTACGTGTGCTGATGTATCAGGCTCTGTGTGGCCATTTATTCCTGATGAACAATTACACATCGTCTGTACTGCGACATTGTGTGTAACAAGGGTACTCTGCCAACCAGAATCAGCCCTCACTGCCATACTGAACAAAGTTAGTGTAACATTAAAAACGTATTAGCAAACAATGAGAAGTCTGCATGAAAGGGTTAAAAATAAACTGCATTAACGAACAAACGAATAAGTAAATGGATGAATGAATGAATGAATGAATGAATGAATGAATGAATGAATGAATGAATGAATGAATGAATGAATGAATGAATGAATGAATGAATGAATGAATGAATAAATGAACACATGAATTAATTAATTAATGAATGAGAATGAATAAACGAAGGAAGGAGGAAATAAAAAGCAACTAATATATATGCCTAAGCATCAATTGGGTACTGCACGATCTACTAGTCTAGAGTATGATAATAGCTGGCTGATGTAAGACATGCATGTATAATACTTCACATACCTGAATGTTACAATGCCCTTGAGATCATAAGGTGCCATCCATGTCAGGGATAAGTCTTCTCTAGTTTTATCACGCCAGTACAGAGCTGTGAGAGAAAAAACACAGTTGTGATCATCGATCATCGTCACCTGGGTATTAACCATTACACGCGCTTTTCTCAGTGCAAACAATATCATGACATGTGTAAAGACTATAAAACGTTAATACAGCGAAAAAAGCGTAAACAAGTTAAATTTTATGTTGATAAACTGCAAAACTGTATAACGAAAAACCCAAATGAATACTGGAAAATATGGAAAAAGATGAAGCATAAAAATAACACTCCTATGCCTGAAATTTCTTTAATGGAATTTTATGACTGTTTTTTAAAGCAATCTAGACCTCCGACCCTACAAATGTTTGACTATGAATTCATGTCCAGTATTCAAGAAAGTGTTACAAATGAATCTATTTCGATAAATAACGAAGATACAATAGTGGCAGACGAGATTTTAAACGGTAGAGTAACAAAAAATGAGATTTATTTTGCATTGAGAAAGGATAAGAAAGGTGAAACTGCAGGTATAGACGGATTTCCTGTAGAACTAATCACTGAAGGCAAAGAATATTTTATGCCTTTTTTGGAAATTTTATTTAATTCTATCTTTGAGTCTGGCGTTTATCCAGACACGTGGGTTAGTGGACTAATTACCCCTATTCACAAAAAAGGTGATAAACTAAACCCTGAAAACTACCGCAAAGTTACAGTCTTACCAGCCTTAGGAAAATTATTTGAAATTGTTATAGAAAACCGCTTGACGTACAAAAACGAAGTGTGTTGTGATAATGACCAGTTCCAGGCTGGTTTCAAGGCAAATTGTAGAACATCAGACAACATTTTTATTCTTTATTCACTCGTAGAGCATTCCAAAAAGTATAAAAAAACACTTTATGTATGCTATATAGATCTGACAAAGGCATTTGACTATATTGACAGATCGGCACTGTTTCACAAGCTAGCCAAAAGAAATATTAATGGAAAGTTTTTAAATATAATAAAAAATATGTACTCGGAATCAAAAATGAGAATTGCGTGGAATAAAAAAATTACACTACCGTTTGAAAGTACATATGGTGTATTACAAGGTGTTCTAAGCCCTAGGCTATTTAATGAATTTTTAAGTGACCTAAATGAGTATTTAGATCCACAGTGTGGTGTAAAAATCGACAGAGAATTAATAATGTATTTATTATTTGCAGACGATTTAATTTTTTTCTCACAATCTGCAATTGGTCTACAAAAGCAACTAAATTGTTTCTATCTTTACTGTAAACTATGGCACTTGATTGTCAGCTTGCCAAAAACCAATGTAGTAATTTATAACCCTTCAGCTGCAAAAGCAAATTGTTCATTTACCTATGGGGATCAAAACATCAAAATCATAGAAAAATATAAATACCTTGGATTGTGGTGCTCTAATAATAAGAACATGTTTGCCTCAAATTACGATTATATTGCTGATAAAGCATCAAAATCAATCTTCGCCATACGACATTACAGTTCTGCTAGTGTCGGTAAATTGCCACCTAAAATTTCATTAAAAACGTTAAATGTTCAAATATTGCCGATTTTAATGTACTGTAGCGAGCTTATGTATAACGGTAAAGAAACAAAAGCAATTGAACAAGTACAATTAAAATACCTTAAACTAATGTTGGGCGTAAGTCGCCACACTTCTTCGCCAGGTGTCTATGGGGAAACAGGTCAATTTCCCATTTTTATACTTCAAAAAATAATGACTTTAAAATATTGGTGTCACATACTGAACTCTTCGTCCCGTAGCCCATTGAGGCATTGTTATAAATCTTTAATTCATTTCGATCGATCAGGCAAAGTTAACTGGGTAACTCATGTCAAACAGCTTTTATGTAGCATTGGTCTTCAAGATACTTGGCGGGAACAACGCATAGAAAACAGTAAACTTTTTATGAAAGATATTGAAATTACCATTAAAAATGATTACATAAACATCTGGCGCCAAGCAACAACCAGCGCCCCCAAGTTACGTACTTATATTACTTTTAAAAAATCATTTAATATCGAACATTATTTATTATTTTTGACAAATATTAAAGACATAACAGCTATGGCTAAGTTACGTTTATCGTCACATTGTTTAAGAATTGAAACAGGGAGACATGAAAATCTACCAATAAAAGATAGAATTTGTTTAAGATGTGAGTCAGAAATTGATGATGAAGTTCACTTTTTAATAACGTGCCCATATTTTAATACAGAAAGAACTTTATTTTTTAGTAATATTAATTTGTTTATTTCTAATTTCCATGGTGAAACTGCTGAAAAAAAAATTATACTGTTGTTAAACAGTAACAATTTTACAGTACTCAACATGTTAGCGAAATATATCAAGTTGTGTTTTAAAAAAATTACCTAACCTTTTTATATTATTAATTATTATAATAGTTGTCTTTTCTCTATTAGCTTGTTTACCAGTATTTTAAAATTATTTTAATGTTTTATAGTTGTTATTAATTATTGGTTGTGATAATAGTTGTACGATCAGAACAATTATTGCTCTTATCGCCTTATTTATCTGTATTTTAAAATTATTTTGCTGCTTTATATTTGTTATTAATTATTTGTGGATATTATTTTACAATAAGAATCACCATTGTTTATATCGGCTTGTTTATTTGTATTTTAAAATAATGTTAATGTTTTATATTATTGAATTATATTATATTGTATGTTTTTCTATGACAAATAAGTCCATGAGGACTTTTTACGTCAATAAAAATTCTGTCTGTCTGTCTGTCTGTCTGATAGACTTTAGTCGTCAGAATCTGACGTCTGTAGACGTCAGATTCTGACAACTAAAGTCTATCCTCGCAATGTAAGAGTAAAAAATATTTCTAATGACCGTAGACACATAACATAGGTACTCAAATAAATCAGAAAGAGCCAACTAAGACATTTATAATGTTTTCAAATTGAAAAAAACAACATTTGGTTTCGATGTTTTTTACAAATTAATTCAGCGCTTTAAGGGTTAAAGGGTGGTATCTGCCACTTTACAAAGTGGCAAATCCCACCCTCTAATATCATGGTGACCAATCGATCTCATTCACTTGATTTTTGCTTATATCGGGGTTGCAAAACAATAATTGCTCAATTATATTTTAAATATTAAAACATAAGTTTGTTACTGTGTTTATTATAAATATGACAAAATACAATGCCATGAAATATGACAAAATACAATGCCATGTCATGCTTAATATATGACTTCATAGATATCAACAGGTAATCTACATGGTTGTCAGCATGGTCAATAATCAGTAATCGTAAGAGTGTGTTATCATATCGTGTTATGGCTTAGTGTACAATCTATGATCTCGTAAGTGGACAATAAATAAATTAATAAGTAAAAAAACAGTAGGCCTATTCCTTACTCACAGTTTTCTACCGATTTCCCCTTTTGTGATGCATACACAACTGTATCTTCTGGTGAGAAACATGATGCATACACCACCCCCTGTACATCATGTATGTTCTGTGTACGCCATCTACCGAGTATGTGTGAACTTAATGATTCCTTGGATTGGTCGCCATCTTGGCGAGCTTGAAGAATTAAGTCAGTTTGACCTCGTGCTCCAGAAACACTTACTGTACAAAATAAACCACGTTATATTATGTCTACTATTCATATTTGATGTATTATGTGTCGCTTTAAAGGTTTAGATTATTATTATCACTCTGAAATACATTTATTTCCACATAAAATATCTGAACAAAATTACAAAAAAACATCTGATCCGACGTTTTGGAGTGACGAATGAAACCCTAGCTATAATCGCCGTCATTGCTTCAAAAATCAAATTTCAATCTATCGCAAATAACTTTGATAAAACTGTTTTGACTCCCATATACATTTTTTTCATTCTATCAAACCTCTTACAAGATATGGAAAAGGTATATGTTCAGTTTGATGTTTTAACCCTTTGAACGCTAATCACCATTTTTAAAATCCGTTTTAATCTCGTTTTAGTCCGCTTTTTTAGCCGATTAAATCACAATAATTGGGAGAAAAATATGTGCCTAAACATCAATATTTGCAAATGTTTAGTGCCAAATTAAACACATATGAAAAATGTTAACCCGCCCGAAGTTGTGGGTCACGGTAGCGAGAACAAATTTAAAGTGGGTGAAAGTCGATTTTTATAACGGGTAGGCCTGAAGAGTTGGCCCTTACAACGAGGGGTTAACATTGCCTTAATTGCCTCAATTTCACCAGGGTTAATGTTACCTTGCACAGGAGCTCCTGGAAATATAGTGTCACTTTGGGTGGCGATAGATAATCCATTTAGGCTGCCAACATTCCCTGACTTATCCGCTCGGCTTTCCAGCACGTCGCAGAAATTTTCCAGTGGACTGTCGGCGTCTACATTTTCTACCAGACCCCCGGTGTCACCAGCTGCCATCGAGGTAGAGCACGCCGTCACCATCAGAAGGACAAAATTGATGCGAGCCATCCAGATGCAAAGCTGAGAAATCCTAAAAAATCCTGTAAATAGGTATATTACGTAAAAGACTACATTATCTTGGATCACTCTGATGTAAATTTCACGCATTCCCATCAGAAAAGTTAAGATTTATCTTAACTGTTCTGATGGGAATGCGTGAAAGTTAGGATAGTCTTAATTATACTGTGTTAAAATGTAATATCTTGGATAATGCACAATTCAATGTCAATTTTATCAGTTCAGGGACCATCCCACTGAGATTATCTTAACTATAACTCTTTCTCATTAGAAAAGTTACGATTTATCTTTAAATTAAGATTATTTGTAACATGGTTGTGGTAGTTGTTCAGACAATCAAATTTACCCTAATTCAATTTGTGAGATGCCTATTACGATTTATTTCGCATATGACGGGCACACGAACTTTTCAGACGTTTAATTTTGATAGCGACCAATTTTACCGTTCTAAAGAAAGAAAATAGTGTATGCAAATAACACAGAAATTACTTATAATGTTTCTAATAAAACATATGTCTGTCTAATTGGATGAATCAAATCTGTTCGTCTGTTATTAGTAAATTCACTTGCGACGTTTAGCATTAAGACCGGAGAAACAATACCTCTTATTCACCAAATTATCCTGACAGTCTGATTGAATTGACGAACGACGCTCTGGATGTAGGTTAAATCGGACAGTGACACCTCCTGTGAGACAGTCAGCAGGTCAGGTGAGGAAACCAAGCCAGACAAAGGTATTCGCAATCCGGCTGGAAGTCAACTGATGTGGATAGGAAGCCAGATCCGAATCGCATTCATCATTAACAGCAGCTATTGGCTCGCGTGACTGTTCAGTAAGGTCTGCGACGCTGGAACAACCTTGAGGCAGCACTGGCTGGATGCCCGTTGCTTGTAGAGACGCAATCAGCCGATGTGTTTTTGTCGGCTGTCGGAATCGATCTGCAGGGCCCCGCCTACACACACGTCTGCCACGATATGCCACCAGGTACTCAGCTAATACCAGACAGTCGGCTTGTACTCGTTCAAGGTTTGGACAACGTCATAGGCTGTGGACCAGGATTGAACCGGTATGGTATCTATGTCTCTTTCTTGTGGAACTTTTACCTAAATGTTTAGCAAATGCCCGATCTGGCAAAATGAGACGGAAGTCGCGTTTTGGGGTATTGTAGTTATTATCAGATCCTGAATCTCCACAAAATTACCTTTAAAATAAGGTGTCACACGAGTCTGTAGGTTGAATAGCTCCAAAGATGTAACTCAGGCCAAATCGGATAATATTAATATAAAAATCGTGTTATTTTAAGAAAACGGAGTTCAAAGATGGAGAAAGTTTTTTTTGAAATTTTTTCTCAACCCTTATTGAATTTCTTGTATGAGAATGTCACCGGGAAAGAAAAAAAAATGACATATTTGGACAAATGAGCAGTATAATAGGCCCACTTCTATTAAAAATGGTCAGTTAGCTGATGGAGGTAATCCCAAGTACGCACTGCGTCACGGCTTAGGGTGGGGGTTTCATATAGGTATTACCCTAAGGTCATGTCAAGGTCATATCAAGGTTAAATCAGCCAAAAGGGGTCAGAATATTTAGTTTTTGTTGTTTTTGCTTCAATTTTATTAATTTAGGATGTCTATGATGGTTTAAACCCACTTAGGCCCCAACACGGAGGTACACCAAACACATATCATAAGGCTTCATAAGGGTGTTACCTCAAGGTCATGTCAAGGTCAAACCAACCAAAAAGTGTGAAAATAGTTAGTTTTTGTTGTTATTGCTCTAATTCTGTACATTTCAAATGTCTATGACTGTAGAAACCTACTTAGGCCCCAACACATAGGTACATCAAACACATCTTAAGAGGTTACAGGGGTAATATGGGGGTTAGGGGGTGATACTCCCCAGAATAACCGTTATGTCACCCCCCCCCCCATCTCATGTGACAGAAATGGACCAAATAACAGATATAGTGTCATGGTTGGACCAATAACTAACACTCTTTTAAAGGCGATGGAGCCAAACCCAAGGAAACATGGTGAAACGGGCTGTGGTAGGGCTTCATATGGGTATTACCCAAAGGTCAAGTAAGGTCATCTCAAGGTCATATTCCAGGTCAAATAAGCCAAAAAGGGTGAAAATAGTAAGTTTTTGTTGTTTTTGCTTCAATTGATAAATTGATAAATTAGGATCGTGATATTACCCTTTTTACCCCTTATCACCCCCACTGGAGGGTTAAATATAAATTTTAGCCCAAAGTTTCTTAGATAAAGTTTGTTCTACTCATTAATATGTACAAAATCAGTTGCTATACGACCCCATTCGATTAATTTTGGAAAAAATACCCTATTTTTTTATTTCACTCCTTTTTACCCCCTTATTCCCCCTCCTGGAGGTGTAAATATGGATTTTAGCTATTTGTTCTTTGGTGAAATATTTTATTCTCATTAATACCTACAAAACGAGTTGCTGCACGAATCTATTCCATTAATTTGAAAATATACCTTAATTTTTCGTGATATTACACCTTTTTATCCCTTATTCCCCCCACTGGAGGGGTAAATATAAATTTTAGCCCACAGTTTCTTAGATAAAGTTTGTTCTCCTTATCAATACCTACAAAATGAGCTGCTACACGCCGCTATTCGATTAAGTTGAAAAAAATATATAGTAGGGGGGGGGGGGGTTTCAGGGGGTCAGAAAATGACCTCAATGACCCTGACAAAATTTAACCCACTATAATTTTTAATTTTAGCATCCTCAAGATACATAATCAACAATAAAATCAATTTATACACCAACATCTAGCAAATGGGATACATAGACATACGCTATATAAGGGCCTATTACCACGCTCATGACGCTAGTGCTGGCGTCATAAATTTTATTGTCTGCAAATTTGTTCATTTTTTGCAAACTGTAGTGTGTTTAAAACATCAATTTTATATAATTCATATTAATTTTTATACCTTACAATTTTAGGAACCGAAAATTAATATTTTAATCTCAAACTTTATTTCAAAATCTGAAATTGGTCAGATTATCACCATTTTGCCTTTTGGAGGCCCTAGCTCAATAGTCGAAATGCGACTTCCGTCTCATTTTGCCAGATCGGGTCACATATTAGAAATGCTCCGCATTTAAATATTTTCATTCTTATTGAAAAACAACAACTACTTTTATACAAATTAAAAGTAGTTTTAAACTTCCACAGACATTTTTTGGTTTAAATTATAAAGGGAAAGTTAGCGAGTTTTACAAGTTTGGCATGGAGGTTTAGTGACCTCAGGAAACTGTGAGATTAGTTTTTTTGTAATGAAGTCATGGACCTCTCGTGGACCTTAAACGGACCTTTCCTGGACATTTCATAGATCTATCATGAACCTTCCATGACTCGCCACCATGGTTGAATATGTGGAATTCCTTGCGTATGATACTAACAATGACTATTAATAATCACTTATGTTTTTAAAGAAATAGTATTGTTATTTTGGAATCGTTTTCACAAACGCTATTAAAACGCGGAAAACTCGTTGAAGTGCCCGATTTTCTATGAAATGATCTTTCATATCTTATATCAAATACTGACCAGCAGAATAAATGTTTTAATATGTATTCACATAGTCCTGAATACAAGTCTATTTCGCCCTAGCTGCAGCTCGGGTGGAATAGACTTGTAATCAGGGCTAGTATTCACATCAAACGATTGATGATGATTAAAATATTGATGATAGTGTTAACAATAAAACAGCTTCCGCTAAGCATGATACATTAAATGAACAGTGTTTTTACACCGGTCTACCGTATATACGGCTATAAACAACTCCTGCGACAGTAGACAAACATTACATGTAAGCTATGTTATGGTTATAGCTCATTCATTATGATAGTTATAGGTGTAACATCTATCTGTAATAATACTGTAGATCTGGTAATATTCGCGAGACTTTAATTTAAGGACAAATTCGTCAATTTCTTTTTTTTAATTGTGCTACTTATCATCGAATCGATAATTCGTGAATTATAGGCATCGCGAAAAGTCACAAATTCGCGAAAATCGAAACACGCGAAAATTGCAAGATGTACAGTAATTCTATGTTTAGGTCACGTTACTCTCGACAAAAAGCCTCGTGATTTTTGTGGAAATGGGGCGCAACTCAGGAATTAGAAGAACAATTTCCAAAAGAAAAAATAAGTCAGCGCTCTGATACAAATGAGAACTGGGTCAAGAGAACCTCCTGAGGATGGTGAAGTGAACAAGATGACAATGTCCTCCAGACACAGGACGCAAAACTCAAGCCCTGGCCGTGTGAGGCCGAGCACGCTCGGTCACGGAGGCTCCCCACAATACTGAATCTTTACAAGTAAGCAGGGAAGACACATTTTGTTTCGTTGAAACTTGAATACTAGAGCGGAGGACGAATTCGCTATATCTGACTTTGCACGCAGGCAGTTTTAACTCTTACAGCGCGACAACGATTTTTAATTGAAAAAAACCCTTTGGTCTCCATGGTTTATATTAAAATATTTCAGCATGTTAAGGGTCAACCACCGCACCAGAGCCCCCGCCAATTAATAAAAGACTAAACCACCTGTCTGAAATATTAAGAGCCTCTTTTCTGTCATCTATTTTTTGAGAAATACAATGAGTCCCACATATAAACTGTGTGTATAATGTATATATGATCATCAAAATAATTATGCCCTGCATCACAATTTTTCGTCATTTGAAGCTGGAAATTGCGTTAGCAATTCCAGCTTCAAATGACGAAAAATTATCCGCGTGAGCACGTTCTGTATCATAAATTACTTATAATTATATTCATATGATCAGAAGATGTACATCATATCGGATATGCAAATCTGATATGATGTGTGATGTGTGTATATTGTTTTATCATAATTAATTATCTTCAGATGAAGTATACATTTTCACCACAGTGGCACAACTTAATGCGCTGGGATCGAATTTAGAAGTCAGATTCTGACGTCTAAGACCATCCATAACATGGTCCATAACCAATAACATAGGTATTTAAATGAAGCGGTAACTAATACATTTGTGCCGATTTCAATTTGAAAAAAAAGATTTTTGATTTCCATGGTTTATACAAAAATATTTCCGCGCTTTAAGATTGTCCGTGCCACCAGTCATGCTACCACACAGCTTTTTTTAATATCTATGCTATGGGTCAACCGCTATCATGAATATTTTACTCATTCAGTGCGGGGATCGTCTTAAGACGTCAAACTCTGACGTCTAAAGTCAGACTCTGACGTGGAAAGCGCTGAAAGGGTTAAGAGCTAGGGAAGACTATATAATCGTTTGAAATTCGTTTTAATAACACATACAATCACTGTTATTGGGAATAAAATGACGCGTTTAGACATTAAGATTTACAAATGTTTGGACACAAATTAAACAAATAGGAGTATTTTTCACCAACTTGAAGTTGTGGGTGAAAATGTATACTATATATAAAGGGTTAGCACGGTATTTGAAGAATATCCCTTGTCACCTGTGTAAAACCTACATCGTCAATTAAAAACACCCATTATGTACCAGAAGGGAGTTTAACTTTTTGGAATAAACCTAGAAAAAATAAACTTGACTACCCCAGTAACCAGTGTCAATATGTTTGAGAACATTCAACAGGTCTCGATAGTTTATATGAAATATTGTTAGATTTATTTGTCGTAAATTTTGGTAAAAATCTGTGTAATTTTTAGCCGTTGTAATTCGAAATTTGTCTGATTTGGGAATACAACTTGGAAAGATGTATTTTATTTTATCTTAGAATGGGCACAGATATGTAATTTATAGAGTTTAATTAAAATGACTGTAGAAAGCGAAACGCGTTGGTTCAATGTTGGTTTACTGGTACCACCGTCTGCGACGCTGGCCCAACATTAAGCCAACATTGAGAGAACGACTACTATTTGCTTGGAAGGCCTATATATACTTCCCCCTCAGGGAATCACAGTAGTTGTTCAGAATGAGATGAAGGTCGGGCTAAAAGGTAACGTTATGGCAGGGAATAATCGATACTAATCTGCTGGGACGATCCAGCAAACACGAGACGTTGGCACAATGATGGGTTAATGTTGGAACAGCGGCGAAGACGATGGGCCAACATTAACCCAACATTGTGCCAGCATCTCGTTTTTTCTGGGGACGGGCCAGACAGCTGCACGGAGACACATCAGCGGGGTGACACAGGGTTCAATATTTGGTCGCCTTCTTTTCACTATCCACACAATGCATAAGCCCAATTATTAGGCAGATTAAATTCTTCCATCCTTTCTTTGATGGCATCCAACTATTTCACTGGTTCATCCGTGCTCACCTGCGGGGAGGGCAGGCGCTAGACACTGATATCTTTACTTAGGCTTACAATAATAATAGCCACCAGGCGGAGATGGTGGGAATTGACCAACCACAGACAAGGAGATGATTAAAATGTTCAGATGCTGAGACAGCTGACTTATGGCTGTACTCGACGTGCCAAACCGCCGATAGTGGCGACTATTGACAAGAAGTTAACAATCTGAGCACTGTCTATGAATGAGCGAATCCAACTATATGTTGAGTACACTTCTCAGAGAACCAGATACTAAACCATCATCGAGAAAGGGATTTGTCTTGGGCTTGTCTCTGCGCTGTCGGCTGCCCAATGACCACTGCTAACATGCTCAGGTCAAATATTTCATAGGATGTCAGATGATGTAGACAATAAATGTAATGTGTCAGATTAACCTACCGTAGACTGCTGGTCGCCCATACAACATCTGTTGTCAGATCATGTAAACAACCTCCGTGTCACATTCAACTACCTTAGGTTGTCAGATTATGTAAACAACATCCGTGTCACATTCACCTACCTTAGGTTGTCAGATCATGTAAACAACATCAGTATCACATTCAACTACCTTAGGTTGTCAGATCTGGTAAACAACCTCCGTGTCAAATTTAGCTACCTTAGGTTGTCAGATCATGTAAACAACATCCGTGTCACATTCACCTACCTTAGGTTGTCAGATCATGTAAACAACAGCAGTGTCACATTTAACTACCTTAGGTTGTCAGATCTGGTAAACAACCTCCGTGTCACATTCAGCTACCTTAGGTTGTCAGTGTAGTTTCTTCCCCATCCACGTGTGAAAGTCAGTATTGTGAGGAGCCTCCGTGACCGAGAGGTAGCGTGCTCGGCCTCAGACCGCCAGGGCACGAATTTCGAATCCTGTGTCTGGAGGACAGTGTCATCTCAATCATCTCACCATCCTCAGGAGGTTCTCCTGGCCCAGTTTAGCTTATATGTGCACAAAGGTGGCCTAAAGCCCGATTCATTTCATTTTCATTTCTTAGGTTGTCAGATGATGTAAACAACATCCGTGTCACATTTAGCTACCTAATGTTATCAGATGATGTAAACAACATTCGTGTCACATTTAACTACCTAATGTTATCAGATGATGTAAACAACATCCGTGTCACATTTAACTACCTAATGTTATCAGATGATGTAAACAACATCCGTGTCACATTTAGCTACCTTAGGTTGTCAGATCATGTAAACAACACCCGTGTCACATTTAGCTACCTAATGTTATCAGATGATGTAAACAACATCCGTGTCACATTTAACTACTTAATGTTATCAGATCATGTAAACAACATCCGTGTCACATTTAGCTACCTTAGGTTGTTAGATCATGTAAACAACTTCCGTGTCACATTTAGCTACCTAATGTTATCAGATCATGTAAACAACATCCGTGTCACATTTAACTACCTAATGTTATCAGATGATGTAAACAACATCCGTGTCACATTTAGCTACCTTAGGTTGTCAGATCATGTAAACAACATCCGTGTCACATTTAGCTACCTAATGTTATCAGATGATGTAAACAACATCCGTGTCACATTTAACTACTTAATGTTATCAGATCATGTAAACAACATCCGTGTCACATTTAGCTACCTTAGGTTGTTAGATCATGTAAACAACTTCCGTGTCACATTTAGCTACCTAATGTTATCAGATCATGTAAACAACATCTGTGTCACATTTAGCTACCTAATGTTATCAGATCATGTAAACAACATCCTTGTCACATTTAACTATCTAATGTTGTCAGATCATGTAAACAACAGCAGTGTCATATTTAACTGGTCAAGGTCACGGCTTTTTCAAGGTCATCTATCAGTTTTAGTGTGCGAAGAGAATATGTTTGTATCTGTAACCGTGTAATAATTTTTATATTCTTTCCGACTAATAATCATGATAATGTTCGAATGTGATTAACAAATAAAAGTAACAAATAAGTAAAAAGACTCAACATAGGTTTAAAATTGTTCAATAACATACATTCATCTCCTTTGTTCGAGTAAGTAGGCAAGGTCAAACTATATTAATAACCGACCACGAATAAAACATTATTGCAGCTGGAGCTGTTCAAGAGTCATTGTTACAGCACGAGCCTTGACAAAAGCACAGTGATGTTCAATGGAGATTTGCCTTGTCACATTTGCAATTTCCGGCATATGACTTTTTACATCCTGGTGATTTTTTTCGTACCGAAAGATATCCACAGTTCAGATAGGGCGAGGTTATTGAAAGTAGAAATGGCCAAAATTACAACATCAGTATCTACAGTCCTGATCATTGCTTTTTAATGTCCATTTTCCGATGGGATGAAGGAGCATCCTGGAATCAGCTTTTTGGTGATTGCAAGACATCAGTGCTCCTATCAGATTGGTGTCACATTCTGACTGATTGATGACCTTATCAGCTAGTGTAGTAATGAGGGACACAGCAGGTCCAATATCCACTTCGCAAAGGAAGGCACTTCAGCATGTCCGATTTGGTTCCAATGCGTGAATGTCCAGCTTTATTGGCCAGAGAGGGTGGTTCCTTTTGGTTTCCATATTGGAAAAACTCGCCCATGTCCGCATCACGCCTGGATTGAATAGAGAAAAACAGTTTTGAGACCAGTGCTGTATTTTGTTTCAGTGATTCATAGTCTTGTTTCGGTTTCTTTTGAAAGGTCAATAGTTTTTTACGATGTATAGTGTCAGTGATGGGCTTAGACCCATCCATAAAACGTGTATCTGCATAGTCCTTGTGCAGTACATTTCCCATGGAGCGCAGCTCGCGAATGCAGTTCACTATCACATCAGTCATGATAAGTTTAGTGTACCATGTTGAGAGGTGGGTGAGAACGTAGGTATTTGTAGGGATTGATTGGACGCAACACCTCCACAAGTGCCTTTGCATGGGCATGAAAGCGCACTTGGAAGGCATATGACTCCTCGTGGTGTTGATAGGGAGAGTGTTCATCCAGGTTGGGGTGCATCAACATTCCTCTTGAAACTTACTAATGAGCTGTGGTGATGCTAGAGTCTGTATGAGCAAGGTAATGGGGTCATTGACATTTAGGTTTGTGTAACCACCATCGGTTTTTATTTCCTTGTTTGAGTGTTCATGTGATTGATCCTTCACCGTCAGTGAGTAGCGAGTGTGATCTTCGGACCACAAAATGTCCCTTTGTGAACTCTGCATTCAGATCTGGATGTTGGGTTTTCAGTTTCATCAGATCCCGCACATGGACTCCAAGAACTTCAATGTATAGATCCAGATCACCTTTCATACTGGGACCGAATGAATCGATTATAGATCATCTCTAAATCGAGGGTGTCATTTCAATACTGGAATGGTGAGTCATATTTCATCAGCTCACACCATGCATCCCTGCTGCAGTAAGAACGTTGCACAGCATTATCTAGGTATGCCTCTTCTCTCAGTATGAAGAGAGCAACACATGACACCTCGTGAGCATAGCGTGTGCGCTTTACATTTGAGGCACAAAGTGCTAAATGTGTCCGTCCTGGGGTCAATAGGCCTACTCCTGCCTCAGCAAATTTATCGTCCCACCCAGAACCACCAATCCATTTGCCAAACATCTCCTGAAATGCCATTTCAATGTGGAGTCCCCCCCATCATCACAAAAAATGAGTTCTCCTAGTTCACTCTCTGGAAACTGCCATTGCAGTCACTTAAGTATGCCGTAGAGTGGTTGATCTGCTCCGATAACTTGTGTTTTGCCAGGGTTTAAAATAGCCATTCCATCTTTGGCAAGAATCGTGGCGTGCTTCATCACAGATGGTGATTGTGCTTAATCAGCTAATATTGGACATATCCCTATTTCAGTCACGTTGATGTGACTCACATTGAACCCTGCTAATGAGCACATTTCTCCCTTTGCCAATGTATGTTTGTTGATCAAACCAAAAGCGTGTTTTAGTGAGGCCTCATCTTTCACAAGTGCTCCTGGAACACAAGTTGACTCAGGAATACACCTTTCATCTGATGGTGCGAGATAAATATCAACATTTCGTAATTCTATGGGTGGCACAATGGTATACGAATCCGGAAGGGCTATTTTCTTTCGATCAGACTGAGATTCAGGATCTATTTGACAAAGTTCACGCCTCAGCCGTTCATTGTCTGACGTGAGATGGTTCGTAAATGAAAGCTTAGTACCATTAGATCAATTTGCTGAAGAGTTGACCTGACTATTTTATTAATGTTGTCAACATTAGCAGTTGTAAAAACAGATTTCCGCATGTTAGGTGGAACTACAGCGGCATCACGGACAAATTGTCTACTATCAAATATTTTATGACACCCAATACCTTCCATTACCATTCTGAAGAAAACATGAGATCGATATCTTTGAATAAACAACATCTGTTATCGAGTCTAGACATGGGAACTCTGGATCACCTAATATCAACTCATGCTATCCACCGTTGTATGCATCGCATTACCATCAGATAATGAAGTCTTATCAGATAGAACAGATCCACCAGTTGATTTGCTGGTCTGAAAAACATCTCTTCCATGATTTTCAATTGTCAATCCTGAATTTCATCCAGCCCTCTCCCACATATGCCACAAACTGTGCAAAAGCCATGGTCTCTAAATATGTTGAATGTTTTTTTAGCTTTGGGGATAAATCATGTCGAGAATGGGAACGCAGTCTATGATAAAAATCTCGAGAACATGACTTGTGATAGAAAGCATCCATAGGATGTACATCGGATGCCGTCTCAAGCTTAGCTGCTGCTGTATCATTCGTTATTGTAGCATAGTTTCTAAATATTATATCAATATCATCTGTGCTGGCTTTTATTGGGTTTTTTCATTCTTCTTTTTCTTTGTCCAATCTTTACCAGTATCCTTAGAATATCCACGGCAACTCGGACACAACAAACATTCTGCTTCTACACGATCAAACTTTGCGTTAACAGGCTAGCGTATACAGGTTAGACAACTCACAGACTGACATGCTGATCACAAAGTAAACCACAGAACAACATGTCCACCATGGCACAAATAAATCCATATTATTAACAATGTATGTAACATTATTCATTCCGTGTCACGTGATCACTGGCAATGTGTATTAGTCCCAGAGCTAGGGGGGTTGTATTTGTGTTGAAAGGTCCATACGATCTAAGAGTTCGACCTATAGTGAAATTTTCTCAGGAATCCGAATCTGCGCGTCTTACAAAAATCATCCTGTCCAAAAGTACCGTAAAAACCCTTTAAACACTAGTACCATCAAAATCGCAAACCGCAATTTGAAATATTGCGTATAAGGTGATTGTTTGCTAAAATTGTGGTAATTTTCTATTCAAATAATTGTTTAATTATTTATTATCCTCACATATGACACAGGCTTTCACATGGATGTAAAATATTTTGTGTCTGATCAATGATGTAGGGTTAACATTTAATGATTAAATGTTAACTCTATTTATTTATTGGCACAATGCTTTGCAAATGATAGGTATAATTTCTCAGGCTGACAATGACCATGCTGCATGACACAGCATTGGTATAGCGTTGCAGGAGCACTTTGTGTCTTACTGGGGTCTCAACTGGAATTCTATATCTTGTCCTGTGCTGGTGCAATGTCTACGATACTATACCGTGATTGTTCAAACTTTGGAGCAAGGTGTTTTGCTGGCTGTTGTTAAAATTACCAACTTTAGGCCGTGCTCAGCTCCTTACATGACTGACAATTGCTCCCACCAAGGAATTTCTATGTTCCGTGCTCTCACTAAAACAGCGAATTCATGCATCTAAAGCCACATAAGGCCATGTATAAATTTAGTAGTTTACTAACAATTTAGCCTACTTCTCAATGTTACTTGACTAATTACTAATCAGTCTGAAGCTGCATACTATGTGTTATTTATTATCAAGTAAATTTACTTTGGCCCTACTGCTTAGTAAATTGTAAAAAACCTATCATAAGAATCTCAAATCTTTTCAAATGCTTAAATATCCTCGTTCTTGATACAACGAATTGTGATAGGTCTTATCGCGCCCACTCAATTGTGAATAAATTATCAGATAGCTCTGAGTTGTGAAGAGCCCAATGAGATGCGATGTCATGAATCAGCAGGTGGTACATGTATATGCATTAGCATGGATAATAAATCTTTTTCAACACCCTCTTACAATAATTGTATATCAGTTCAAAATTACATAGGTATCTAGCTAACTCTTTCTGGAAGTATTGCAAATGCTACTATATCCTTTCTCATCATTGAATCCAACCCCAAGGCACAGATTCCGTTTACTTTAGTATATCATAACCCCGATTTACTCACTTAAAAATACAGTACGTCATGTACACTGAATTAGACATGAAGTTTAGTCGGGTTATTTGTTGTGTTTCTGTACTGAGAACCCCTGATTGATTTTGAAGAATAGGCTCTACCTTACAGAAGGTTACATAAATATATATAGACCAGGTGCTCATGGGGACGAGAGGGAAATTTAGGCCACTATGATTTTTAGGTAGCTGCAGAGCTATCATGGAATAAGGGCCTGAACAGAGCTTGAGGCTGTTGATCGGCTGGCGGTTTGTTCTTCTGAGTATGTAAAATGTCACACGATAATTACCCAAAAATGACATAATTTATGTTCTATGCTTTTTGGCGAGTAACTACAAAACTGTAAAATATCACACCATAACACTTTATTAACAATGAAGGGAAAATAAGCCAGTTTTTACAATATTTTTAACTTTCCTCATATAAAAAATAAAATATAGTTAGATATTGTCACCTTTACTCAAAAGAAGAATATATGCCACTAAGTAGCTGAACTATCATGGAATCGGGGCCTGAGTGCTCGTCAGCTGGCTGTCGGCACATAGAACACATTATGCCATTTTTTGCGTGACCAACATGAGCACCTGGTCTAATATTTACTGTATTTGTATTGATTGCAAAATCGTGTCTGTATGAAACGATAACTGACGAATAGCATACATTGTTTCCACAATTGCTGCAGTATTGTAATTCTTTATGGCAAGTCAGAAGTCTCTAGTATAATTATTGATATAATCTTTGAGTGCTTATATTAAAAGAGTAGATTTTGCAAACTGATGTCCGCATGGTACATACCATCGTCATTGAATAGTGAGCGATTGGTGAAACCCATGTTTACCAATATAAAATACTATATTAACCATGTCTTAATAGAAGCCCATCGAGCAGAAATTTGTGTCATTCATAGCAACGCAAAAACATCTTTACTTTTTACAGTTTCAGTTATGGATCTTACAGATCCGATAATTATCTTGCAACGTCATAACCCTGGTCTTTTTTATTAATTCGCTTAAATGTATCTGCCAGGACATCGATACCAATATAGTGACACCCTTTTAGTCAGAAGCCCCTTTAGTCAAAAGGCTCGTTGGTCAGAAGGCCGTCTAGTCAGAAGGCCCGGGGGGGGGGGGGGTGAGGGGGGCTATATTATTTTGATTAAAACGTTTGTTGTCCAGCTATTGATAAAAAAGATGTTGAAAATTGTGCATAAAATAGTTATTCGAGAATACTTAAAAAATGCTGATGGAGACCATGTGTTTTTCAAAAAATCCGGTAGTTTAATAAATAGCTTGATAAAAAAAAATGGCCATGCAAATTATAATGTGAAAAAAAGTATACAAAAAAAAAGCACAACTAAGAATAAAATCTGTAAAACCCCATAGAGATCAGATGTTGCGTCTCTAGGACATTAGTATATATACTTTCGACTGTTAGTTGTCAATAAGTCGATATAATCTTGATATGATATTGAAATAAAATGCACTGGCGGTTCGTACTTCGTACACTGAAATTAAAAACAAGCATTATTGATGATTGGTCGGTTGCTTGGTTGGGCTATTTTCAGCAATGAGTGCGCTTTATTTTTTTCAGCACTTTACTTTGCATATAAAAACTTTACTGAAATAGATGTGAAAACTGTGTCATGAGAAAACCCCACTAGGTTTTTTCAACTGGAGTTGAGTTTGTAGCCACCTGTTTAACTTATGTCAAGCGTTCATAAATGTATCATTTTACTCAGAATAAATAATAAATTGTTTGTCCAAATTTTCTGATGACTAGCATTTGTCGACTCTTTCGTGTGGAAAGGCTTGGTTCGTATTCGAAAAAATGAAGATTGCCTTAGCATAAGATTACTAATAAATAATGTGATTGCATTATATAGTTTTACCGTGCTAATTAAGACTAGCGCAAACATTGAATCTCATTATAATCTATTAGCAGTATCTTGTTATCGCGACCATTTTGTTTCTCAGTAAGTTTCAAAATTCAGGTACTTGCTTTTGAAGCAGTATGTTGATCATATTGCTTGTTCATATTGACATTATTCTAAACTGTTCAAAGACATGAAGTGTATATTGATGCCTACGATATGCAAATATTATTATTGTACTAGTTATCTTATTCCTAAGATTTATGTAGAACATTGACTGTCATTTACAGGCAGCTTGGAAATAACCACTTATTATGGGTATTTTTCATTCATTTGAAGCTGGAAATTACGTCAGCAACATTAGGTTAAAAACGTAGCCTATTATTAACGCAACATTTCTAAAAGTTCTAGACGTTGTTACTGGCACAAGTAAAAAAATAATAACAAATAATTGGCCATAGGGATGTTCACAAATGAGATGATTTCGATGAGGTAGTTATCTGACTTTCTGACTAACGGGCCTTCTGACAAACGGGCCTTCTGACTAATCAGCCTTACTTATTTTCTGACTAATCGGGCCTTCTGACAATCGGGCCTTCTGACTAATCACCCTTACCAGTTTTCTGACTGACGAGCCGCTCGACTAACGTGCCTTCTGACTAATGGGCCTTCTGACTAACGGGCCTTCTGACTAAAAGGCGGACACCTCCAATATTGTTTTATTCACTGTATATTTATTAAAATATATAAATGATTGTAACAAATTAGGAGCGATGAGTAAATACAATAATGAGTGATACTGATATACACCTGTTTACGTACATGGTTGATGATTGGATATGGATGGTGTTACTAGGAGTGTCCTGCTCTCGTCTGATAAGGTGTTCTAGGCACGGATGGGAAATATATCCCCAGACAGCCGAAGACTTGGGTGTCGCTGAGCAATTTAATCCTAAAACGCTGTGACCTATAATCACTCAGCTCCGCTCCCTCGACTCAGATAGTCCAAAGAGTGACATCAATTGGGTTAGATATACCCATTCATTCAAGGTTTTATCTATTGTGAAATTGATGGACCTCATTAATTGAAACAAAAAACCTCATCCCTAAAATGGATTGCTGTCGGGTTTCATGATATGAAAAAAACGGGGAACTATTTTTTGCTAAGGGAGGAGCTAAGTTAAAAAATACAGGAAATTCTTCACAAGGACTGAGTGAGTTCATGGAGAAAACAATGTAAGCAAGTTTAGGAGTGGCTTTACTCCAGACACAACCTGAGAAGATAATATGAAAATGTTAGGGAAATGTTTTTGTTTTGTTCAAGAAAAGAGCGCCAATGTTGAAAATTACAGGAAGTGCATGACAACAATTTTAGGAGTGGCTTTACCTCGGACATCAACCTCGGAAGATGCATCCAAATGGTAGGAGTACGTTTTTTGTTCAAGGGAAGACGAGCGCCAGTTTTAAGAATTCTAGGAGTGGCTTTACTTAGGCAAGCAACCTGGAAAGATTTTATGAATTCTAACGTTAGGAATGATAAATAACCTGCGCAGTGCATGGTGGTATAAACCATAGCTGTATATGGCAGTCACTGAAACTTATCTTGTTATAAAGCAGGCTAATAAAATACATAAAGCCAATGTACAGTTATAACTTACTTGGGCTATTTAATATCGTAGATGGTCGAAAATGTTACACTATATGTATTATATGCCAAGAGATCAAAAATAACTATACAGATTACTTAATACAGAACATATTATTTTGAAGATGACTGTAGATTCAGACATGATGTATTTCACGGATCGAGTCTATAGCGTCACAATAAATATTAACACTTATAATGGTATGATTTAACCCTTGTGCTACTAGGCCCGTACAAATGGTTTCTACACCATTTAAAGTTCATAAATTATTTCCCGGTACATGAGCAGATGATCAAATAATAAGTATTCAATTCGCAATTTTCATAAATGAACGTGTTTTTTGTAATTTGAAGTTGTAAATTACGTCAGGAATTATAGTTTTAATACCAAACAATTCTGCAGCACAAGGCTTAAAGACACTTGAAATATTTATATTATTATTTATTATTATTTTATTCAGTCTTTCATTAAACAAATTTTGACTTTTCTTCAAGTTGTCAATCTTCTTGGAATTTATGGCAAAAAATTTCTACCGTTTTTTTTTAAGAAGCTACTTAAAACCTATTTTTAAACTGATGAAAATAATAAATTTCTTGTAATTTGATGAAAATCTTTGGAATTTTAGATTAGGCAACTAACTGCTTAGGCTCTATTTTATTTTCGCCGTGCCTAATTGATAAAAAAGGTGTATTCACCACGCGTTGTCCTGTGATTATTAACCATTAAAGCGCTGAATAATAACTTTTAATTTGTTTTCACTTCAGGTTGTGTCTCGCTACCGCGACCCACAACTTTAAGTGTGTAAAATTTGCTTACATTTGTACAATTTGAGTTAAAAGATGAGCAAATCTATTTAAGACTCATATTTATCCTTCATTTTTTCTTGTTAAAATTTGCATCAAAAGATTATCTTTCCAATTGAATTTTTATCTACCCTTCATTTTTCCCTGTTTAACGTACAAATAAAAATGTTATAGTCGACTATACTGCTCTGCAAAGGAGAGGGACAGTATCTGCTTACCTTACAAGTAAGCAGATACTGCCTTTTGCCTTTGCACGGCAGTGCAGACGTGACTGGCACCTTAAGTGCTGACTGTATAAAGATTACATATATTTTTGACAATTATAAGCGTTGTTATATTTCTGTTGTCATTGTATATTTATAGATACTATATTTAACATTGTTTAATTGTTTTTTTTTGTGAATAAATCCTATACCAGAAAAAAAAAAAAATACGTCAACCAAAAAAAAAAAAGAAAAAAAAAATTATAATATCATACATTTAATTGCTTATTTCATCTCTATCAACGCAAATTTGTGAACTGATTTTAAATTAATGAATATATATGTATAATTTAAATGAATATTTATGTATAATAATTATATTTCATCGAATTCATGTTTACATCCCTTCACCTTTTTACAGATGCTTCACTCATCAATCCTCCTCTTTCTAGATAATTGCTACATGTAATTATAAATACTACTTTCGTATGGAGGAGTGATATTTGAGGTAACTGTCATACAAAATTAATGTAGTACATCAACTTTATTCCTATGCACATGCATACCGCTCTTTACATTTAAAACCGTTATGCACGGGCACAGGAATAGATTGCGTTGGGGTGCCCTTTTTGATGAAACCTCACCCATAGTATTGGTGAGGTTTCAACATCTGTTTTTTTTTTCAGAGTCATCTCTAGCAAAACATGACCTGGCCTTTAAAAGCAAAGGGGTATACTCAATTTTTGCTATTATTGTATTAATCCCATTACATGTATATTAGTTATCAAGTTATATAAATATATGACTCCATTTAACACCCCGATAGACAGGTGACGCTGAGCCGGCGTTGTTTCGATGTTGGTTCAGCGCCTAAGGCGCTGGCCCGGCATCGAAAGGACACTTGTTCGGCGTCTGCGTTTGCTGGAGTGGTGGACTGAAGATATGTATTTGACAGCTGATGTAAGGTGTCTGTCCAGCGTGCCAGCATGATAATGGCCCACCATAATGGGTCGGTGTTGGACAACATCGACACCCAGCAAGTGCCAGACGTTGAGCCATTGTTGGCTTGATGCGGGCCCGACGTCGAAGACGACGTGCCTGCATCGCTTCAGCATTGTTATTGGACTTGCTGGACGATCTCTTCTCAGCAAACGCCAGACGTTGGGCCCGGTGCCGCTTTGATGCTGGTCCGGCGTCGCAGAAGGTGGGCCGACATTGACCGCCATTGGCTCGATGTCTCGCGTTTGATGGCTTACCGTTATTTTTATCTTATTATATAACGACAGTCGCTCAACTTTTGGCCAATCCCGGCAGGCACAGGGCATTGGTATGGCATTTGAACGGCGTCGGCCCAACGTCTTCGACGCTGGTCCAAAATTGTACAGATGTTGGCTGGTGCTCTGTGTTTGCCGGGATGCAGGTTCATATTCGACCCGTTCCGTGACGTGTATATACCGGCATATTTTATGACAAAGGTACCCTGTCACTCGCTTTTTGCTGGTTTAGAGCTGGGCCAAAACTGGCAACTTTGGCCCAGCTCTGAACCGGTGGAGGACGAGAGAAGTTGGCCGTTTGCCCGAGACTGGGTCATTGTTGTGTCATCCTACCCAGATGATACAACACTGACTCAGACAATGATCCTTTTATTTATTTTATTTATTTATTAAATATGACTCTTTGCTTTAAATGAACATGATTATCATGATTATGGTCTGACAATGTTTTAATGATACTACACTGCAAACTTTGTATTGTATATTTTATTCAATAAAAAAATATGCCAAGAGACAAACAAGAATAAACTTGGGATGAAAACTATGAAAACTTACAACTGGTAGACATGACAACGGGCTACAAATGACTGATAACGTCTTAAGCACAACAAATATGTTCAGAATAAATGAGGGAAATAGTGGTCATTTCTACCACTCATCATATCACTACTTATTCCTGTACTGTGAAGATGCCTGCGATATTTACAAAAGAACCTTCTGAGCCATTTAGGACGCTCACCCGTCGGCTTCTGTTTTCCCTACTTAAATAAAGGGTTGTCTTGAAAAAGGTTATGATTGGTTAAATCAAAGTAACGAAAAACATCAGTATCTGTCTACTGACGATACTAAATAAATGATTTCTTAATGTTTGAGATTCCATGGAGGAGATACAAAAAATACACGGCACATGGACTCATGACAATACTAAAGGGAACATTCCTAAACATTGTAACTGATAAACATCAACAAAACAGGATGTGATTTCACATCGTACTTTTTCGGAAAAGGAAATTTGCAACTCATCATATTATTATATGCCCTGAGATCTCTTACCTCTCAAGACGTGATGTTCTAGCTGATCCAGCTCATTTTGTGCCAAAAAGGGGTGAAACTGGAACAAAATTCCAGCAAGCTAATTCTGTATTATAAGGTCCCTGAAACTTTTGATTTAAAGGGACTAGCTCAGGCTAAAATCATAAAAAAATCGGTGATTTTATTTTGGCTTATTAATATGATTATGTGATGTAAACATGTTCATAAACTAGACTGCAAAAGTGTTTTTTTAATTTTTGTGCTGCACATTTACCAGTTAAGCTAGCTATAGAGACGAAATCCCCGTATTTCTTATTTTTGACATTGTTGTCCGAAATAAGAAATCAGGAATTTACTGTCGTTCATTATTCTGAACTCCCTCGGTCCCTGGGAACAATTTCCTGTAATTTTTTAACATTGGCGCTCTTCCCTTTAACAAGAAAATGTATTTCCCCGCCACGTTCATATAATCTCCACAGGTTGTTGTCCCAGGTAAAGCTACTCTTAGAATTGCTGTCGTTTACCATTTTGAACACCCTCAGTCCCTGGGGATAATTTCCTGCAATTTTTAACATTGGCGCTTTTTCCTTGAAAAAAAAACAGTTTTCAGTAATTTTCATATCATCTTCCCAGGTTGCTGTCAGGGGTAAAACCTCTCCTGAAATTTCTATCGTTTACTATTCTGAACTCACTCAGTTCATACGACGAATTTTCTGTAATTTTCAACTATGGCGCTCTTTCCTTGCAACAATCCATTTTAAGGATGTTGCTGTTTTTTTTACATTAATTTAAAGGGACCCCTTGGGATGAGACATTTTCAATTTTGTCAATTTTGAAAATTTACCTTATGTGAAGCTATACAGCCTACAGATCTTAACTAAGAATACAAAAAAGTCAAAAAACTATTTAAAAGCACCAAAAAAGAGTGAAATAGTTAAATTTCCAGGTCGTATATTGCCATGTAAACAAAACAGGTCAGCAATATACAGCACTTTAAACCACATATTCCCACGTCTTGGACGGGGAGATCAAAGCAATCGCCCCTAATTGGTGTCTGATTGGTGTCTTGTAGCCAGGACATGAGGTGATACACCTGTAACACTGATTGTCTACCCAACGCTGGGCCGACGGCATCACCATGTGGCCCAATGCTGTAGGAACATTTAACCGTCCTTTAGCAAGTGTTTAGGTGTACAAAAAGTTTGTTTGGGTTTTAAGCGGTTTCATAGAAATGTTGATAAAAAATATTTTTTTAAATCTAAAAATCCTGAAAAAAATAAAATCATGATCTTGGGGATACACTACTTCATTACAAAACTAAAAACGAAAATTGATGTTATCCCAAGGGGCTGCTTTAATGAGGTTCCCCAATTTTGCCTTTTTCCCTTCAATAAAAGTTGTCTAATTGGCCAGTTCTTAGGAATAGGTTTGTTCGTGAGAATTGTTGTTGTATTTCTTGGGAAGTTTTAATGAATCAGATGGTGAATGAGTGAGGATGCAAGATAATTGTCTGTTGGGAGAACACAACTACCGTTGGTGTTGCGAAGCACAAGCCCTGCACAAAAGCAACATCGACACCCTGATTTCAACATTAACTCGACGAGGCCATTATTAATGCAATTAATCGCCTAGCAACATTCAGAGGGAGGAAGTAGGATATATTTCTCTGAAAGAACTGTGGAATGTGTTCTGTAGACGTATTCATGAATTTGACCTGATTTTGTATCAGACCAATAAGGTAATACCTAACAGAATTAGTGTCCTTGACATTCTCAATCACATGGTCAGACCAAGGAATACATGTAGCAGGCACGTGACTATTTTTATGAAATTAACAGCTTCTTTTAACCTGTTTAACAGAGGGTGTGGTGGACCAGGGAGGGGTTTGACTACATCACTACATCTAAAATGTTATATTTGGTGTTCAACTTGGCCTGATATCTTGTGGATATTTATTCCTGACATTATGTGCTCGTGTCAGTATTGTCTGATGAGATATAGGCATACACCTGTACATGTATCATGTGTATTGACTATCCTACTAGTATAGTTTTATTATATAAGTCAATATACACATGTTGATTTTATGTTGGGCCAGCGTCGAAGACAATTGACATACAATAATCAAGCACCTACAGCGTAAACAGGATAGTTCTACAGCGGCCCAATGTTTTCATAATTTGGGCCTGCATCGCAAACGATGGACCAACGTTAAACCAATATTGGGTCAGTGTGACTGCACACCTGTATATGAACGATGACCCAGCGCTGGTTTCATGTTAATCCACAATCTGAGATGCTGTCCCAACAATAAACAAAGAGTGGTTGTTATCTGATCATCACTTTGGACATGCTGCTGGTATCTTTGTCTCACACAAAAGCAAGTCTACATAAACACAAGTAAAAGACGCAGATCCAACGTTGCTTTTATGCTGGGCCGACATTGTATAGGATGGACCAACTATAGTACAACACAGGTTGATCGCATGTACTGGTCATGAAAATACTAGGCATAATGACGACCATAGCCCAGTTTAGGGGAGACATAATTATATAAATTTGTCTCTCATAGGTGAAAAAATTTATTGAACCTGACATAGTTTCAGGGTCAAGTGTGGGTCACGAGACACCAGATTTTGAGCCCCTATCAGAGCGCAGCAGTTACAGGAGAGATTCTCAAAGCACTCTAGCAGGGCCACCAAGCTGTGCTAGTGTGGCCTCAGAAGGAGGCTGACTTGCTGCATGCACCTTTGAATAGTGGTGTGCAATCGAGTAAACTCTCTTCTTCACACCTACATTTAATATTAACAATATCTAGTTAGACTGTTTCAAGACATTGTCTTGTTTTGTTTCCGGATAGGCTACCCTGCAAAGTTTAATTTACCTTCACATGAACATCCTAAATAAGGCAAAAATCAATGAATTTTTGCCAGAAATAGACTTGGCATGCAGAAAACCTTTGCAAACCATGTGTCACACATTAAATTTGAACAAACAGTTCAAAAGTTATATACACCTATATATAATAGACCTACAAGGCATTTGTGGCGGTCATCTTAGATTTTCGCTTTTTGAGCATTTCCTGTAAAATATTGGCAAGTTGTCCACCTAGGACGGTCAGTCAGTCAGTCAGTCAGTCAGTCAGTCAGTCAGTCAGTCAGTCAGTCAGTCAGTCAGTCAGTCAGTCAGTCAGTCAGTCAGTCAGTCAGTCAGTCAGTCAGTCAGTCAGTCAGTCAGTCAGTCAGTCAGTCAGTCAGTCAGTCAGTCAGTCAGTCAGTCAGTCAGTCAGTCAGTCAGTCAGTCAGTCAGTCAGTCAGTCAGTCAGTCAGTCAGTCAGTCAGTCAGTCAGTCAGTCAGTCAGTCAGTCAGTCAGTCAGTCAGTCAGTCAGTCAGTCAGTCAGTCAGTCAGTCAGTCAGTCAGTCAGTCAGTCAGTCAGTCAGTCAGTCAGTCAGTCAGTCAGTCAATGAATCTGATAATCAATCAATCAATCAATCAATCAATCAATCAATCAATCAATCAATCAATCAATCAATCAATCAATCAATCAATCAATCAATCAATCAATCAATCGATCAATCAATCAATCAATTATTCAGGGCCGGAGTTGTGCATATTCAGACACAATATTTGATCATTGAATTTGAAATATTAGTTGTCTTAACAATATATTGTTATATTTTAGATTTAAAATTAACACACGTTTACACTCCTGGGCCCACTGGTCATATTAGGTTATATTCAATTTCTTATAACAATAACAATTTGTGCTTCACAAAATATAATTACAACAATATAAGAAAATATTAACTCAACGATAAATGCTTGACTGTTTTATCTTAAATATAATATCAAAATGATATATAAATGCTATAACCTGACTTCGCAGCCTATGCCTTTTTGGGTTCGCAAAAATGATTATGTTTAAATTTTGGGATTTATCTTACTTTTTAATAGGATACCACTGTGGAAATAAGTGACATGTAGGTTAACACGATAGCCTCATGAACATTAAACCGAGCGAACCACAAACAAATGGTTTGAAAAAAATGAAGATGAGGGCTATTCCATAATAATTGGTGTCACCACGGTCGTTTTTAACTTTATAAGGTAATTGTAAGCACAATACTTTAGGAAATATTTAACCGATTGCAATGATTTTTCACCATGCATCCACTTAACAAATGGTGCAAAGGTGGTTTTATACCAATTAGATAATTAGTTATCCTAGAGCAGTTTCAATAGTTGTTTTGATCCCTATGATCATATATATATTATTATATTATTATATTCATAATTCCAGTTTTGATTCAATGCCGTGGTGATACCATGATCATGATGATGCCGGCCAGGGGCGTATCCAGGAGGGGGCTCAGGGTGCTCGAGCACCCCCTTTAATTTCCATAGTGGTAATTTTCCAACTAATAATTTTATATACAATTAATCCACCAGTGTCCGACATGTTGGTTCCAGCCCCTCCACACCTAAATATATACCCCTTCCCGATTAAAGGGCTGGTGTCTGGGATGCATCATTGGCGCCATCAACAGATTAAAGACTCAGATTAGACAATGAACTGGCAAAATAGGGTGTTCTATTCAAATTACCTCTGTGCAAGACTGTTCAGTTCCAATGTACTTATTTTTATCGCACTGCTCGCTTATGGAACACTTTACCTTTTGTTATCCGAGATGCTAGTAGCTTGCAGATTTTGAAGAAGAACCTGAATGAATTATATCTCACCATGGTAAACTTTTTCAGTCGCCTTTGTTTCCAGACGAGGTGGGTCGTTACGCTGAATTTCAAAGATCTCTAATCAAATTATTCACTCCTTGAGTTTGGGATTGTTTTTCCTCCAGTCTATTATTGCATATGTGGTACTACTCAGCATATTTCGGCTGCGCGACGGCTATATGAGGTGACGTCAGTAGATGCATTCTAGGTTTATAGTATTACTTTTATTTAGGGATGTATGTAGGCCCATGTTAAAATTAAGAGTGTCATTAGTTTTTTACTATTTTTCCTTTACACATACCCTGGTTGTCTGTCCTTTTATATAATAAACAACTAAAGGATTTAGAGGTTTTAGTTAGGTTTCTACGCTTTCCAGAGTGTCCTTTTTTGCCACACTGTGTAGAGCACAGTGTAACTATTTTATCTCTGGTTTTGGTGCGGGAAACAGATGAGAGACAATTGTCGGTTATTTTATTTTTTATGTGTACATATCGCAAAATTTATAATCCATACTATGTATGTACATTTTTAAATAGCATGTACACAAAAGCATTGCTATTTTAAACACCGGATATGATGCTGCCTTACATGATAAGTATGGCAACACCTATAGCCAGTGAACAGTTGGTTTTATATTAAACTATCATATTATTTTATTATATAATTTTAATTCACTAATATGGTTGATAGGCATTGTACAGGTCGTCTCGACCTGTTCCCGTCAACCAGAGTTGATAACATGTTAAAAAAATACCCAATTAATAATAATGATAATGTATCATTTTTGCATGTTTTTTAACTGGAAGTCAAATAAATGATAGCCACATAGCCCCTATGTGGCGACAGAAGCAAATCTTTACAATGCAAATCTTCAAAATTTGACCATTCAGAGCACCTAAAAGTAGGAATTTGCTGCGAATGGTTTTCTTTCTTCTGTCCACCCTTAATTAGTGTGAGATAGAAATATTTTTCAAACATTCATTTTTTTTTTGAAAAGAAACAGAGTAAAATATATCAACTTTGTGTTAGTCTTGGCCAATAATTGAAACGTTGAGCGAAACTTGCAACAACGTTATGGAGAATAAATATGCTAAGATTCGTGATAATTATCATACAATACCTTGAAACAACGTTGTTCCAAAGTAGATATGCTAAGATTGATGGTAATTATCATAGACTATCCTACCCTATGATAATTATAACACACCACTAGCACAATCCACAGTAGGCTATGCATGGGGATCGCTTGAAACGGACAACGGCTTAGAGTTGGACGTGCTGCCCTCTCAAACACTTGGGGTTGCATAAAATAAAAAAAGGACCACGGTATAAAGATTATTCCTCAATTACCATGATTCTTTCACCTGGGTGATGGCGAATTTATTTCTCAAGAGATATCATCTTTGAGACTCAGTCTTGAGAGCAAATGTATAAAAAACAGGGTCGCTTTTTCAGTTTCCAAAATTTAAGAACCTGTTTGAATTTCTCGTATTTTCTCAGTGCAATATATAGACCTCCAGTATAGCCACTGACACGTAATAATTCAGATACAGCTGGGACTCATCAGGGTTTTTTTTACCAGTGACGAAATCAAGAATAAGAATTGAAAATTGGCAGTAAAGTTGTTTTAAAAATGTGGAACTACAACCAATACTAACACAAATATCTGATATAGGCCTAACTGATGATGAACTGGAATATAACATTTGCATTAAAAAATATTCTGCCATAGAGTAGGGTGGCAAATTATTAAGGGTGAAATAAAAATAAATATCTCAGGAATTTTAAGTGATCATTAGTGAACGTTGTAAGCATTTTAATGGTCCACAACTTTTTTCAATGACATGTTATCACTTTTAATAGATGATTCTTGCCTAATTAGGCCGTAAATAATTGCATACTCGGCATTCCACAAACAAGATTGCTGAATTATTATCACAATGAGGGTGACCCAACGTTTGATTAATTTTATTGTTGTTCCACCGTCTGCTACGCTGACCAAACACTAACGCAACATTGGATCGACAGCTGTTTATTTTTATCTAGGTCATTTAATATGTCTATTAGTTCGCACTCGCTATTAAATGAGCTAATGATCATGTTTACGTTTTTTTCCCATTGTGTGTTAGCTTAAATAGTTGGACTAGAGTAGGCTAGGTTAATCTGTCATTAAGTTAAAACTGACATTTCAGCCAGTATCTCATATCTTCGTTTTACAGCAAAGATACCACGAAATCGCACTATTTGATGTTTATTTTTTCAAAATTTTGCGGAGGCATGCCCCCTATAGGTCCCTGCTGTTGAATGGTTTCTTTGAAATCTGAGCACCCCCCTTAATTTATTTCTGGCTACGCCATCATGGTATGCTTTTGATGGGACGCAAATAAAACATCTTATTACTTGTATTATGGCTTTTTGTAATACCATGCTGGTTGTTAGCTGCCTTATATAAAGGGGCTAGATAGCGATAACAATCATCTAAGACAAGAATCAAGACTGATACTTTACCTGAAGATAATATCAACATGTTCCGCTCAACCTGTTTATTGATGGTTGTGGTCATCCTGTCTATTGGATGGCAGGAAGTCAGCTGCAAGTCAGCCGCACAGGGACGAGCTAAAAGAGGTAAGATACACACATGGGTGATACAGATTAATTATTTATGTAGTACTATAATAAGACATTCTCAGTATTAATCAATAAAGACAATTATTGTCGCGGTTCTCATGTTTATATTACTGTTGTGTTTTATCTGTCACAGATGCTGAGGAAGATTTGGCTGAACTTGAAGCCATACTAGCAGATGCGTGTAAGTGTTACACGAAGTGTGTCATGAGTGAATGTGGTATAAATAAACATATTAAGCGACATTTTGTACAGTATAGATACATTACACTATCCAGAGGAGCATCTAGACATATTATTGGTAAAGCTATATCACAAAAGCCGATGATAGTAGGTTTAGGACAGTCGAGGTCTACGATAAATAAAAGCCTCCACAGGCGCGGATCTAGAGGGAGGGGGGTTGGGGGGGGAGGGGGGTTCTTCCAGTGGGGGATTATAAAGACTGCAGTGTCCAAAAGAAGCCAGAAAAGTCAAATATTTCGGCAGAAAATTGCTCTGAAATGCAGCAATTGAAGCCTTAGATTTCAATATTTTACGAGAAAGCATGGGGACCCCTCTACTGATAGTGTGTAAGTTGACAACTTGGAGATACCGTCGTTCAAAACCTGGATCCGCCACTGCCTCCTATTAGACACAACAGAATATTTATAAAAACTGATGACTACCATAATAACAATAAAGACTAGGCGTTATGCTACATCCCGGTAGGCCTACATTCTCAAACACTAATTTGTTTTTTGTATCTATGCTGCAGCAAAAAATGTTATAAGGTTATGTATTTGGTAACATCAGTAGGCCTATGTTCCTTTGATGAGAAGGGGTATGCATATAATATTACTTTCGTACTTTTTTTTTTTTTTTTTTTAAATGCACCCTCTGCCCAAAACCCACACCCACTACTTTCTCAGCAGCATACACGTGAGCGTTTTGAGAATGCTGGATGGGCGTTTTAAGAACAAAAATGGAATGAATGAGGTTTTAGTCCACCAACAATATTAAAACTAGTCCTTATCTTCGGAAGCGATTGGTCTTGACTGTATATTTAAATCGATGGTGGTTTGACTTTTAGTCATCCATGAATTTATATTCATTAAATTACAATGCATGATTTCGTTCGCATGACATATCGTTTAATTCGGGTTAAAGCAGTTTTGCTTTACTGAACCTTAATATTTACAGTGAGTCGGACTCCACTCAAGTGGACGTTGACAACGACATGCATGTGGTGGGCCAACAATGTTTACTCGGCGAATCACGAGAACCCACCTACCATTGAGTTGTGGTTGATATACATTTTCAAGAACATGAAGAATACTAATTAAGGGATCTGATATTTATGCAGTAGCCAGTTCTGAGATGTTTTAATGTTAAAGGAAAACAACAGATTGCCTTGTCTGCCTCTGATACTGGCTATATGGCCTGCTCCCCCGGGTTATTTATCACAATATTTAATTGGATATCCATTACTTTTGACGTATATTTTATTGACAATTGCTGTAAAAAGTCATTTCTGACTTATTTGACATAAACAGGATATTTACATATGTCCTACAAATAGTTAATTTTGTAAAATCACAGGTTGTTTTTAAAATTTGTACATGGCGACTATTTTAAAATCAGTCAAAGTACATTTTTTAAAATTTTTATCATCAGGCCCTACTAAAATTCTTTTAATTGTCTCATTTTATGTAAGTTTTAAACCACGCTTAGATGCCATCAGATTGACATGGACAACGGCACATTCAGATTTAAATTGAAGCCCCCCCCCCCTCCTTTGGAAAATCCTGGATTCGCCCCTGCTCCATATAGACAGCCATTAGATTTACTTGTTGGGTTGTGGGCAGCTCGCCTGGTATGAGAAAACACAAAAAAACATATATGATTGAATGTAATGGCGTCACATAGCACGCAATTGTTAGGGTAGGCTTATAATTTGATGCATAATTTGGATTACCCATATTCACCGTCAGCTGTATCGCACGTGCCCCGGAAACCTGTTTAGTCTTCACAACTATAAGCGCAAATTTGTTCAGACGTAAAATATTTTCTTGTCACATTTTTTCTAATCTTACTAATACTGCTGCTGCTGCTGCTGTTGCTGCTGCTGTACATGCTGCTGCTGCTGCTGCTGCTGCTGCTGCTGTACATGCTGCTGAACTACTACTACTACTACTACTACTACTACTACTACTACTACTACTACTAGTACTACTACTACTACTACTATTACTACTACTGCTGCTGCTACTGCTACTGCTGCTGCTACTACTACTACTACTATTACTAGGCATACTTCAACCAATACTACTCATTTAATGTGCTAATATGATTCTGTTTAGTGCCAGAAAATATTGACGCGGTCATGGCTGAAATAAGGAAGTACCGAGATGAACTTGGTGAGTGTTACTCAGAGTGTATCTACATATATCTTGTGTAAAAGGTGATAATATATAAAAACATAAGAACATATTAGCTTTGTGCGCTAATCCTTTAGAATTGAGAATTACATTGTGCTCAATGGCTCTCTAGGCCTACAAGTTGACAGCATTTGTAGCCTATTCCCTCATCATCATGATTTACTCATGTGTGAGCCACAGTGCAAATAGGTATGTTGTTGGCTTTATTTTAATTCGTTGACTTGTATAACACCACTGTTACTATTCTATCACCTAAGGTTTTATTGTAATTGTATTTTGTGGCAGATAATGGGGTAGATGTGGTGAAACGGTGGATAAGTTGGTTGAATAGTGAGGGTGAGTGTTACTCAAACAAATTAGATTTTGTGCACCAATACCTTGAATTAGTCAGATCATCTTGAGTAGCCTAGATGGGTTCTTTCTAGACATCCTTATGTATCAATATTTTAAAAATAATTAGTGCGTTATAAATCGTTGCTTTAGAATATAAATCTAATTTTTCCTATATTTTTTGACAGATCAACAGTTACTTTTGGAAACAATGCGTGCCCGTCTGGGGGGAGCTGGTAAGTGTTACATAGGATGAATCACTAGTAAAACATGGACCAACATATAATGTTGACCAATTGAGATTATGTATTACACTTGTACTTCATGTTTGATATGGTCACTACGCTCGACATCCGCATATTAGCCAGTATATGTTTGAAAAAGTCACATCTATTACCTAAAAATAGTTACATTTATTGTAAATGATTTATGTGAAAAACAAGTTGTTTTCTAAATGTCCATTTTCCAGACACTATTAATTTGAATTCAATTAATTATTTTGCTAAGAGTAAATCTTGCATAAGATTTTATCGTTTCACCCTGTGTAACCAGTGTTGTGTTATGCGGTTCTGTACAGTGTGTTTTATTACTATATATTGATATTCTGTTTTATCTTACAGACCAGGCAACAATTGAGGCAGAAATTACAGATGTGATGGATGGGCTTTGTAAGTGGAATGTTGTATTATTTGTATAAGCAAGGCTTGAATGGAAGATCTGGTTGTCCACACCACTGGACACACATATTATTACTCTTTGTACGTTCATAATGTACATGACGTCACGTGTACACTCAATGGCGGTGAGTTTACGTCATGTACGGTATGAAAGTACAAATCACAACAATATGAACAATATGTGAGCCCAGTGGTCCATCGAGTACTTCCATCCTGACGCAGCGTTGTCCCGTTACACTCAAACCCTGCCAGCAATGAGGCTGTGTCCATCTATTTGTGACCCCACTCCAGGAGGACACACGTGTCTCGCCCGCAACAACCCCCGAGATTAGATATCAAAGTTTACAGCTGATTGCTGATAATCACACTGCAAAGTGTGGCGTGAGAAAAGTAGGCAATGCGGGAACTTACCCAGCACCGCTCAAATGGTGTGACAAATAATACATAATTTCCAGATTATTATGTGCCTATATCAAGTTGAAAAAACAATTCTGAACGTTATTTGTGTCCACATTTATGGTAAAATTTGTATGCTGAGATATAATTGAATTAAATATGTTTGGTTGACATATTTATTGCAATGAAAACCATATTTGTTCTAGATGTATTAGTTTCACAATTTTGAAATTTAGAAGAGGGATTGACAGTATGGAGCTGCGTGGAGAGGGGTGCTCAAATAGGTTGAAACGGCGTCTTCTCATTCAGGGTTGAGTGAGAACGAATACAACTGAATACCACAGGAGTATTTATTACTATTCCAGAAAATACGTGACATTGATCCCATGCTGTTTTAATGTTGCTCCATCGTCTTCGATGCTGGCCCTTCAAAACAGCATTGAGTTTCGTGTTTGCTGAAACCTATGCATTTCATTGTGATCCACCATAATTATTGCGGGTGAATTCAACTGTACGTGGAATATGTAAAATTATCATTTTAACGTGATTAACAATTACTCATTTAAATGATTTACGTGCTAGTCAGTTTTCGTAAAGTACTTATGAAATATATCTGTAACAATATTTCCGGAACATTTCATGCAGGATACACATTCACTGAATTCATGATTTGTTCAGGAAATTGTTCCTGTGCAATAACTCTACGTGCTGGTTAGTTTTATTTCATAAACATTTAAGACTATTAGTTTAATGTTAGGAATTGAGCAAATTCTCATGAAGGTATTATGATTTGTTCATAAACATGATATAAACGATCAGCAACCGCTCTTATAACTTGTCATATGCATTCAAAGAGTTTCATGGCTATCATCTCAAGTGAGATATACAGAAATACAAAATACACTCTATTATGTATTTCTGATACCATGCATATTGACGCTCTCGTTACAACACACAACAGCTATAACAACATGATTATTATTTTTTTAGCATTCATGCTCCGGTACAGCTAAGTTACAGTGAGTAGACCTATATTTTTGTAATCCTTCTACTTTGAAACTCGACAAAATGAATAAACAAGCACCGTGCGTTAATTTCATAGTTATTGATTTCAACAATTTATGGAACGGGAACATCATAGATTATTTATCGTAATAAATTAAGTGCTTTAAAGAGGATTTCCATTTTAATTGACAAACAGATTATTAACGTATATCCGTTTCAGTTTCTGAAATTGCAGGGTAAGTAGAATGTATTTAAGAGACATTGATCACTTTTACTATTACTTTTCAGATGTTGTAGAGCACGGGATAGAATAGGATCCTGACAACCAAGCTATGGACATGATTGATTTCAACTTACAGACAACATTGTATCTAATATTACAGAAATGTTTGAAGAATTATTAACATTTCATTGAAATAAAGCAATATTTAAAATGACATACAATGTGTGGTTATCTTTTTGTAAGTGTGGGAATGAATCCTCAAACAGGATCGACGAAAAAATTCAACTTCTGGATATCAGATTGTTTTTACATTTTTAGCACTATGAAAAGGCGAAATAATTAGTGGAAAAAAAAACAATAAAACCCCAGCCGAATCTTCCTTGTGTAGTAGTAGTAGTAAATCATTGCTTTACGTCACTTTTCGGCACAAAAGGTTTTTTAAGTGACATTGTAATACGATAAAAACGTTGTAGTCAATTGATAAGATGAAATGATGTACAGGTGATGATGTGAGGGTGGGGGTGATAGGGCATAGTGGGTTATTGAGAGTGTTTCCTTCGTTTGCCCGATAAGGTGTTCTGGGAATTTCTAGGGGATCTACCCCCAGACATGCCCAGACGGCCGGAGACTTGGGTTTCGCTGTGCAATTTAATGCTAAAACACCGTGGCATTTCGCGCAGCTCCGCTATCCTCGGGTCGAATAGTCCCCAGAGTAACAATAGGAAGGATAACCCCCTCTGGGTAACTCCATTCATCCCACGTGAGAGACCTAATGTCAAACACGCTATTGCAGGTTATTTAAGGCTACCACAGCCTACACCAGCGCCAGCACTGATGCGAGAGCTGCATTAGCACCACCGTTGAGCGGAGGAGCCAGGGTACGCCACTGGCAATCTGCTCAAAGATTATGGCCAGATACGAGGAGGCTGCGGCTTCCCTTGGATGATTGCTGTAGACTAGTGCTTCCGTACCATGCCATACAGCATGCAACTGACGGAACAGATCCCTAATGACCCTCCCCGGATGGGGGCAAAAAGTACTATTACTAGCAATCATCCTAGTACCCCTCCTCCTTGGGGAAAGCCTCGTTTTGGGGTAAAAGCCAAAATGGCCGCCGATAAACCAGTAATTTAGGTAAATCGGTATATAAATCCCTAGCATTTGCAGAACTGAACATCGTAGAGCCACATATAATATGTCATTTCGTACTAAAAATGTTCTAGGATCCCATTTTTAATTCCTAAGAGATCCCGCTGGGGTCATTTTGTAAGGTCAACGTTAAATTAGACCTCAAAATGTGACATATCTGGGTTTTTTGCGTGCACACATGCCAAAATTTAAAATCTGCGGTATTTTTACGGAATATACCAATAAAAAATAATTTTCTATATAATTTTTGTTTCACTTAAATAACATTAATCTAATAATATATTACACGCCTACTTTCATACCTGAAATTCAAGCGAGTTTATGGCGGTAACATCAGCCATGATAGATTATGCCTGGACTCTCTATTCAAATCATTATATGTCATGTATCTCTAAAACGTTTCAACATAATTCCTCCAGAGCCATGTAGCCACAATGAGTTTGATACCCGCGTTATTCAGCATGCAACATGCTGCAGAGAAGAAACTGATGCTACTCAATGGGATGCCATCAATTTTGCTCGGATAGGCGTGGATGAATAATTATGGGTCGACTTGCCATACATATGTCCAATGAGATGTGCAGAATTCTACCTGTATTTCACTCGCTGACTGGATGCGATACGACGTCATTTTTTCAGGGACTGGCAAGAAATCAGCATAATATATACGAATGGTGTTCTTTTGAGTGCGATATGGGAGAATACTAGCCCCAGTGGCTGAAATAGGCTTCAGCCACAGATTGATCACGTACAAAATCGTGGGACATTTCTTTGGACTGTCATATCGGAAAATATCGGGGAGTAATCAGGTCAAAAATAGATTTTTTAGAATCAGTAAGATTTCAGTTCCATGCCCGCATGCTCAGCTCAGAGGTCGCACAGTCAATAAAAAGTTATGGATATTTTTCGGACCTTGGGGTCGGGATCGCTCTCAGTCACCGCCATGTTGATTTTTTCGGGTAAAGCAAATACATTCCTCCACGGCCTCGGAGAGGACGACACGGCAAGGAGAATACAGCACTCGACCAATGAATAAGGTGTGAACCTATAGACGAACAACTTTCTCATTGGACTTGAGCTGTATTTTCACATATCGCACGATAAATGTGCAACATTTGTATTTTCTCACACGACATGCCATACATTACAGTTCTTTTATAAACAGTGTGCGATATGGAATGATACTGATATACGTCTGATAGTGAAAATCAATGAGCGAAGAGGGTGTGGGTGTCGATGCCGGAACTAAGCCTTGATGCTGGGTGGGGTGGGGCAAAACGCCCTACCTACCGAAAAAAAGCTTATAATTATTTGACTCTTGGCATTTCACAAAAGGATGAAGCAAAATGATAAATGTTGAAAACATTAGACTCTATATCCTTGAACGTTTAAAGAGAAGCTCCCGTTTTTATGAAAATAACATTAATTTTATCTGAAATGGGCGTTTTGCCCCTTACATGGGGCACCCTCATGGGTCAAACGCCCCTTCCCAAAATTTGATAGTTTGCATACAAAGCAATGTTTAAAGCGTTTTCATGACTTAAGTTATTATCAATCGTTTTTCAATATTTAAAGTTAATACCTATCCTTTAATGTCTAGATATTTTTCTTGGTGATAATAACTCGAGCTCAGAAGATTCAATTTGACTGTTTAAAAAACGACATGAACATGTCCTGTTTTGGGAAACTCCGCCCGCCCCCCTCTTGTACAAATTTGCCAATTTTCCTTTAAAAAATGATACATTCCAATTTTATGTAGGCTATATTTTGTCCTGTTTTGGGAAACTCCGCCCGCCCCCCTCTTGTACAAATTTGCCAATTTTACTTTAAAAAATGATACATTCCAATTTTATGTAGGCTATATTTAAATGCATAAAATATTCAAAATTGTCTATAATGGCATCAGAATAAGGATGGGCGTTTTACCCCACTAGGGCATTTTGCCCATACCCTATTTTGGATTATGGTCAAACAGACTAGTAAGGGACGCGCATTAGATACCTGGGGAGAGAGGAATGGCTAGAAGAAATATGAAAAATGTTCGTCGCCACAAAGTCGGAAAATCTGGGCAGAAAAGAAGTTTGTTGAAGGAATTAATGAAAAATATGTTGACCAGAATAAACTAGCAAATAGTAATCCCCCTTCCTTCAAATCCTCGATCCGCCCTTGGTTTAAATAAAAATGAGGCACTTCCCTTGAACGAATCCTGCAATCAGACAGGACAGAGAAGACATGACTGGTGTGTTGATGATAATAAATTAAAAAGGAGTCCACCAGTGTTCACCAATATAGTCTTTGTTTGATGGCGGCACCCATCGCCGTAATAATCCTAAGAAAAAACAATAATTTTTGACTTCCAAGCATATTCAGTCTTAATGTTAGGCATGTCATTTTAATGGAATTTTAATGTATATTTTGAAATTTAAAGTGTATACAAATTCAATATGACCGTTTCTCTTTTTTATGACCCATTTATATTTTGAACGTTTGAGCAGGTGGGGCCTTGGACTTACCGGGTGCTGTGTACTGATATATGTTCCTCACTGGCCATACACGAAGGCAGTCACACGTGGCAAAAAGCAAGCAATCACAGAATATTCGTACTGCTCCTGATCACAGTTAAAGCCGTTTTGCGTCTGTGTGCTTCGTAATAACACTGCATGCAAATTTTGACCTCAAACAACCTCTGAAAAAACTGGGTCCACGAGGCTGAACCTTCAGTTTGTCATTTATGTTTAACTATATGTCACACGTGGCACATAAGAAAAGCCAATATCGGCAATATCAACGCTTGACATTTTATAACTGCAGACTACTAATTAAGGGAGTTGTCCAGCAAAGAATATGCATGCATGCAGTTCTATCACAAGGTTGTCTGTAGGGCGTTCTGGGAGGCATGCTATGAGGTCAAACACCTGGTCCAGATGTTGTCCAACAGTATAGTTTGTATGTATAGCGACGCTTCTCATCATCAGTCGTATGGCGATTCAACGTTGGGCCAGCGTCGAAAACGGTGGCACAACATTACTGCAGCATTGCGTTGACGTCTGGTGCTTGCACAGTTGGATTGTAAGGAATCGAGGGTAGATTCGAAAAGTGTACGAAAACGTCAGAAAACGTACTAATCACCTGCATACAATCTGGGTGTCAGGTAATGAATTATGAGTCTTCATATTCATTCATTCAAAAAGAATATATATACTTAGCACAGTTACCGGTTTCAAAAGGGATGTCTTTGAGGATGTGCATAATATTGAGATATTGAGCCTCAATATGACTCATTTTAGGTCTGCTTTAAGACTAGAGGGAGCCCACCTTCGGTTGATGTCACTGGATCAGCCCATGCATTGACAGTTGTTATACGTAATGACATCTGAATTACCATAGTCACCAAGAGACGACGAACGAGTCTTCAATACAATGGTAGGTTGGACCACCGTCAGAGACACTGGTTCAACCAGAAGGCAGAATTGATTCGATGTTTGCAAACAGACTGTGGCACAGCATTCAACAGGTCTACTTTGGTCACATGTATGAATGAATGCGTATTGATAACGCTCCTACACGGAAAACACGAAACATTTATTAACAGATTAATTGTTGCTGTAATGTTGGGCAGCGTCGTATATGTAATATGTTTGCTGTGAAGTCCAAACAGATTGTCCAATCTTATCCCAGCCGAAGCAGCACCATTGCTGTATCAATGCTGGTTCAGCATTTGACATTTGGTGGGCCAAAATTGAACAAACGTTGGTTGAACCTCTAAATAAATTATTTACAAGCTGTTACCACGTTGACTGTGAAACAAGTCATAAGTATGTTCCCGAAATATGTTTGTCTTATCATTTCATTTAATATGCGCCATCCGTGTTTTATATCTACCTCTAGAACGAGGATCACAGTATTAGTCCAAGCTAGTGTAATGTATTTTGTCACTGAACCTTGTTTTGTAACATATATAAAAAAAATGGTTGTGTTTATACAATTCGACCATGCTGATTCCAAATCGGATGAGTGCCAGCTTGTAACTGTCAAGCGTTTTTGTAATGGCAAAATTCATAATGGCCGCCAAACGAACATAGTTTAAAAAAATGTATTTTCCCCAAACATGTTTTTTCTCGTATCAATGGTATCTTTCAAGGCATAATGCAATACTGTAATTTTCGAGTGTTTCAATTTTCGCGAATTTGTGATTTTGGAACTTTTCGCGGGTTCTATTTTTCGCGAATTTTCATACAGTGGGCCTACCTCAGGTCTCGACACGTGCCTACCTTCTCAACTCACACACGTCCTTGCGCAAATGTTGGTTTAATGTTGGGTCAGAACTGGAAATACCAGGCCAACGTTTAATCAACACTGTTTTAACTTCCAGAGTTTGTAGGGATGGTGACAATGGACAGAGGTATTGTTATATACACATTATTGGTAATTAGCAAAACGGTTGCAATCATCGTCATCAATAGCAGGCGGGTACGGACTTGTATAGCACACAAATCGATCACCAATTGTACATCATGATCGATAAATATGCACATTGATGATTATACTCTATTCCAGCGTTATTTTTATTCACGCGCACACACTATCGGTTAAGATATACATTATTGTTGAGTCTTCATAGAGGCTGTAGTTAAAGCTCACTGTAGTACCGTATTTGTCATTTCCGATGATAGGTAGGGTTATTATGATAGGCTTAAAGGGACTGGCCCAGGCTAAAATCATCAAAAAATCGGTGATTTTATTTTGACTTCTTAATATGACCATATGATGTAAACATGTCCATAGACTAGAACTGCAAAGTGTTTTAATTTTTGTGCTGCGCATTCACCAGTTAGGCTGGATATAGAAACGAAATTCCTGATTATTAATTATTGACAACCATGTCAAAAATAGGAAATACGGGAATTTCGTCTCTATATCTAGCCTAACTGGCGAATGCGCAGCAGAAAAATTTAAAAACCTCGCAGTTCTAGTCTATGGACATGTTTACATCATATGGTCATATTAACATGATTAAGAAGCCAAAATAAAATCATCGATTTTTTGATGATTTTAGCCTGGGCCAGTCCCTTTAATAATTTTCGCGAGATTCTTAAATTCGCGAATTTGTCCTCCTCGTGAAATTCGCGAAAATTAAAACCTCGCGAATATTACCAGATCAACAATATTTGACACTGACTTGGATTGACCTGTGCATATATGAGCCCTCAGCCGGTGAAAGAAGATTTTTTCACTTGGTCTATTATAGGCCTAGTCTATAGTCTTGCTCAGTGGGACTGTTCGTTCACTAGCAACTAGCGGTTTATAATGACGTATATGGCCTACTTTTGTACAGCAAATATGTTTTTTCAATTTATGTTACCTCTCATATATTCGAAAGATTGACTAGGCCATATGAGTTATTTCTTCGTCGGGATTAATATAGCTAATGCCCCTATCTAAAAATCCACTGTCAGGAGCAACAGCTAATCCATTTAAATATTATGGGATTTTGCTGTTTCCCTAACATTTTCAAAATTGTATCAGGGTCTGTATAACCTTAATTTAGTAAGAGTACGGGTCCACTTGATTCGTGGAGCATTTTTCTATGAATTGTGCAGCTGCTCTTTGAATTTTGTACAATGTATTATCAATGTGAATAAATTAAAAATAGGCATCATTAAACCTAGATGTTTGTTAGAAATAACTATATTGCCCTCATAAAGAACACAAGCTGAGCAAAATAGAAAAGTGCTGGTTTTCGCTAATCAGGTCATAAATGAGCGGTGTGTATAAGATGGGCATGCACGTATTGACCCAGGAGCGGATCAAGATCTCCACTGACGGAGAGGAAGGGGTACAAATTGACAGAGGAACATTTCACTGTCACCGTAGGAGGGGGGGGGGGGGGTCCAGAGGAAGGCATGCCCCCATGGAAAATTTGTGAATTTCAAAGACTTTCTCCTGCAATCTAAAGCATATTGGTCACTGTTTATCTAGTATATCACCAGTTCTTAAGAAAACCCCTACGTAAGATTATGAATGTTTTCGAGGGGGAGGGCGGGGTTAAAGGGACTGGCTCAGGCTAAAATCATAAACAAATCGGTGATTTTATTTTGGCTTATTAATATGACTATATGATGTAAACATGTCCATAGCCTAGAACTGTAAAAGTTTTTTTTACTTTTTGTGCTGCGCATTCACCAGTTAGGCTAGATATAGAGACGAAATTCCCGTATTTCTTATTTTTGACATGGTTGTCCAAAATAAGAAATCAGGAATTTATGCAGATTCAATGGTAGACACCAAAATTATGCTTTTGCGTCCATTCTGTCAAAAATGATGTCAATTTATAGCTTAACATTGCAGAAATGGAGGTCATCTTGGATTTTGCCCACAATGCAATGTCTAAAATAATTCCTGGCAACACCATTATGTCGGGCATATCTGAAAAATCCATGGTAGATACCAAAATCATGAATCTGCTTATATTCTATCGAAATTTACATCAATTTAATCTTCGACCTTTGTCAAAACGGCAGCCATTTTGATTTTTTACGTTTTACACTTTTAAAAATTTAAGAGGGCTCCTAGGTTAATGTTGATCAATGGGTCTTATGGGAGTGTCATGCGAAATTTAGTGCTTTTATCCGCCAAATATCGTTTTTTTTGCTAAGCTACCTGACTAATACAATATGAGATGTTCAGCCAATGATGTTATGATGTTGGGCATAACAATTAAAAAAATAACGCAAAATAAACAAGAGACCTAAGGGCCTTGACACTTGTCAACAGCATTGCAAAATATCAGCTACAGGTGTGTTAGAGAATGTATATCCATGCTCTAAATTGCATTATTATGAAAATAAAATATGTACAGGCCGGTAGTATATATTTATAGCTCATTCATCATTGGAATTTATATTATATGTTCGATTCCCATCATACATTTTGCGGATTTTTTATTTTGCTGATATCAAGATGATGTGCTATGTATTCTTGCTGGTATATATACGCTGATTAGCAAAACGGTTCCAATTATTTATTTTTATGATATTGATGATGTACTATGTTGGTTTAAATATATATATATATTTGTTTTCATGTGTCGTTAAAACTCACTTATGTAGCACAGAAGCAATTGACAATGTAGGACTATATAATGGTGTGGTCATTCGTGCATATAATACAGATGTTTTAGTTATTAGGGGATGACAATCTTATATCATCAAGTGTCGAGACAGACAGTTCAAGTGACGATAATTTATTATTTGACTAATTTAAAACATCAAAATATGATTTAACTTTAATGGTTGTCTTAAACTCAATATTATATATAGCTGACATTTTGGATACTTTATGCTTTGACACAAGATAACGTCCAAATAACTTTAATAAGATACCCATGTTATGTTTCGGAATGAGATAAAACCGAATGATATGTGTTTATTTCTGACTAAATGTTTCACATATATAATACATTTTTTTCAATGTGTTGTACTTCCACTAGGCCTACAGCGCACATACCAAGATAGTGGGAATAGTTCCACCCTTCCATCCGTCCACCCCTGTGTCCGTCTTTTAGTCAGAAATAGTAATCCCCCTTCCTTCAAATCCTCGATCCGCCCTTGGTTTAAATAAAAATGAGGCACTTCCCTTGAACGAATCCTGCAATCAGACAGGACAGAGAAGACATGACTGGTGTGTTTGATGATAATAAATTAAAAAGGAGTCCACCAGTGTTCACCAATATAGTCTTTGTTTGATGGCGGCACCCATCGCCGTAATAATCCTAAGAAAAAACAATAATTTTTGACTTCCAAGCATATTCAGTCTTAATGTTAGGCATGTCATTTTAATGGAATTTTAATGTATATTTTGAAATTTAAAGTGTATACAAATTCAATATGACCGTTCTCTTTTTTATGACCCATTTATATTTTGAACGTTTGAGCAGGTGGGGCCTTGGACTTACCGGGTGCTGTGTACTGATATATGTCCCTCACTGGCCATACACGAAGGCAGTCTGTGAAAAAATTGTGTCACAGCTTCGTCATGATGTTTTAGGGACGCACCATTTGATTTCTGGGGGGGGGGGCCTAGACTATTTTTGAAAAAAAATGTTTGTTTTCAAATTTCTGTAAAAAAAATATATGCTGAAAACTTGTACATAAAAAAATAATATGTTGAAAGATTGTGCCAAAAAAAATTGTTGATAATTTTAATTGTTGATAATTTTTGAAGAGGCTCATCAAAGTGGAATTTAAAATAAACGACTTACAAGGAATAATTGGAGCGCAAAATATTTCTAGGAAAATTCTCAAGATCGCTACAAGTTATTATTTAACAGTGAAATTGGACGCGGCTTTACTGATGTATTATTTGTTTGTTTCTGGTCGGCTCTTTGTCTATTAAAGAATGTGATATTTTTCTATTTTTTTGCGAATGTTTAGAGCGGGTTCGGGTATTTCCGAACACCTAAGCCTCTGCACTTGATGTCTGGTGTCCCCATTTGTCTATCAGCTTCCCACGTGACATCAGTTGATGAATGAAACTATGCTTGATGACGTAATTAACCACGTGCACGGCCATTCATGAATCTGAAAGTTGTACAGGAAGTTGTAGTACCCAAGGTAACAGCGGGTATACTCGAAATAGAGGGGGTAATGTCGAACACCAAGTAGGGTATGATCGAACACCCACCCATTTTTTAATCTAAAGAGAAAATACCAGTCTAGAAGCAGGAACATGCGCAGTATACTCAAATATGATACAAATAGAATCAATGTCAATTGTAATTCGTCCACAAAAAAAAAATATAAAACAAAAAACTATTAGGAAATGCCACTGTTCGAGATTACCCGAATCTATTGAAATCTGAGATTTTTTTCAAACCCGCATAGTAACGTCACAACCGTTTGCAAGCCTACAAATCGCTCCATTGATGTATCTCCTTTCGAAATGACGCATTCGCTGTGAAACTGTGGTGTAGGCCCTATATCTATGATCATGACCATTGCCTGGCGAGCCCTGCCAATTTCATTTATGGCCGGGTATTGGCCAAGGTTCTTAGTCACGTGACCATCATGCCTGTGCTATTGAGGCCAGTGAATAATTTTCTGGGTCAAGTCATAGGAAATGCGTCAAAGGGGAAATACAATACTGTGAACAACTCTTCATCCGGGGAAGTGACCTTTCAAAAATGTCTGAAATCGGGGATTACCCTATTTTCATCTAAAAATAGCAACAAGTCACAAACACTCGCCATTGGGGCATACCAGAGGCTACATGAAGCTCGTCCACGCCGCGTAGTGTGGCTCTGGGAACCAGAGTATCATGACCAAAAATAGTTTTTTGATGTTTTTATATCTAGAAGGTGCATTGCAAGGTACATTTTCCCATATAAATAATAATTCCAGGATTGATAATACATATCATAAATAGACCATTACCTTCCGTGTAATTACCTTAATTTTTAAAGACTTGTCTACTTTACGACATTTTGAAAGTTACTTTTTAAAAAAGCAAAATTAATGCATATGAAATTGGGCCATAATAACGGTGCGTGACAGAACAGTCACGCACAACGGGCAGCTCTGCCTGACACAATTTATTCATGTCCAGCCAGCAACGGGATGAGATATATTAGCAATGTTCGGAAATACCCCCCCGTTCGGAAATACCCGAACCCGCTCTACCACATAGTATTCAAGTCATAGTTGCTTGCGTCCTAGTTTGAAGACAACAGATAGCCAAATGATGCGTACAGATTATGCTGCTTCTAGAATAAAAAGGTGATTCAAAATAAATATTTATTAAGTAGACCTATTTGGTTATCAAAGCTTCACAGAAGGTATACCGTATTTGAGGTCATGAGTATGAGTAGGCCTACCACTTACACTGGTATCCGGTACTAGGTTTCAGGAGAGTATCAAATTTCAAACACTAGTATAAACAGCATGTTGCACATTAAAAAAAAATCACCATGACTACTAGATCCTTGTATATCACCAACAATTCTCAGGGCTGAAGAAGCAGGTCAGGCCGGTGTGTCCCCTTTAATACAGCCGCAGTTACTGTATGTATGTCAGAGACTGACCTTCATTAAGGTCAGTGCATGACATTTGTCAACATACTTAATTAAATATGAACTGTCACAAAAAAAATGTTTTATTTTTTTTCCAGGGACAAAAAAAATGTTTGTTTCAAGGTCAGTGCTAAAAAAAAAAATTGTGTGCTAATTTTCAGAAAAAAAAAACATAACTGAAAGTAATAATCTTGCCCCCCCCCCCCCAGAAATCAAATGGTGCGTCCCTTAGAGCATGTCACACGTGGCAAAAAGCAAGCAATCACAGAAAATTCGTACTGCTCCTGATCACAGTTAAAGCCGTTTCGCGTCTGTGTGCTTCGTAATAACACTGCATGCAAATTTTGACCTCAAACAACCTCTGAAAAAACTGGGTCCACGAGGCTGAACCTTCAGTTTGTCATTTATGTTTAACTATATGTCACACGTGGCACATAAGAAAAGCCAATATCGGCAATATCAACGCTTGACATTTTATAACTGCAGACTACTAATTAAGGGAGTTGTCCAGCAAAGAATATGCATGCATGCAGTTCTATCACAAGGTTGTCTGTAGGGCGTTCTGAGAGGCATGCTATGAGGTCAAACACCTGGTCCAGATTTTGTCCAACAGTATAGTTTGTATGTATAGCGACGCTTCTCATCATCAGCCGTATGGCGATTCAACGTTGGGCCAGCGTCGAAAACGGTGGCACAACATTACTGCAGCATTGCGTTGACGTCTGGTGCTTGCACAGTTGGATTGTAAGGAATCGAGGGTAGATTCGAAAAGTGTACGAAAACGTCAGAAAACGTACTAATCACCTGCATACAATCTGGGTGTAAGGTAATGAATTATGAGTCTTCATATTCATTCATTCGAAAAGAATATATATACTCATTTTAGGTCTGCTTTAAGACTAGAGGGAGCCCACCTTCGGTTGATGTCACTGGATCAGCCCATGCATTGACAGTTGTTATACGTAATGACATCTGAATTACCATAGTCACCAAGAGACGACGAACGAGTCTTCAATACAATGGTAGGTTGGACCACCGTCAGAGACACTGGTTCAACCAGAAGGCAGAATTGATTCGATGTTTGCAAACAGACTGTGGCACAGCATTCAACAGGTCTACTTTGGTCACATGTATGAATGAATGCATATTGACCACGCTCCTACACGGAAAACACGAAACATTAATTAACAGATTAATTGTTGCTGTAATGTTGGGCAGCGTCGTATATGTAATATGTTTGCTGTGAAGTCCAAACAGATTGTCCAATCTTAGCCCCAGCAGTGGCTGACCCGAAAACCGGAACGGGTCAGCCACAAATGCATACATAGGCTTCTGGCGAGAAACCCCACCCCTCAGGACCCCTGGTTATCGTGGAGTTAAATTACGAGGGAATCGTACCCACCTGCAAGTATCTATGTGTGTACGCATGGTCCTGAATATTCAAGCAGCTGCGGGCACTTATTAAACGATCTGTAAGATTAATATTAATTACTATATCCAAGCATATCCAACAAGGGTCATTGTCGACGGTTTATAATTCTCGAACTCCCATTTTGATCCCGCTCTTCAAAAAATGCTCGGCTAATCAGATACCTTGTAAGAAACCACGTGATCATACAAAAAATGTAAACAAGCACACGTGCCACGTGTATACATCGAGGACAAGTCCCACCATTAATGCAAAGTCACATATTTTAACCACATGTTAGTTTATGCACATTATAGGAAGTGTTATGCCTAGAAAGACCTGTATAGACCTAAGTAATATAACCTATGATTTAAATACACGATAAAAAAGTGCAGTACATGTAAGTTAAATTATATAGCGTAATGTATATTACCAAAGTAATTTATTTCAGTTCTTTTGTTTTGAAGAAAATTATTTTTGTATAGCCTTAATATATATATAGGCTAGTGCAGGAGCCAAAACGTCACAAACCAATTATTTAGGGAGTTCTTGTGCACATCACTGCATTAGGTAGGCCTATCGTTGGATAAGTTAGAATTTCAGGGTCACAAATCATGTAAATTTGAAAAATGTGATGTTTCCATAGTAAGCTTCAAAAAGATCGTTGTACTCTGACCCGAGTAAAACGATCTTTTTGAAGCTCTTCACAACAAATATCCCCATAGTTTTCATATAACATTATTTCAATGTCACGTATGGTATGTGGTTTTAGTCTAACCCTACTCTCCATACAGCAATGCTAGTTAGGCCTACCTGATGACGTGACACTTATGACGTAATGATCACCCTTGAACAGGCTAATATAAAGGATTCATTCTTAACCTAGCAGTGTAATATAGTCTAACAGCTGTCACAATCATATCATCCACGGTGGCGGATCCAGAGGGGGCAGCCAGCGTCCCCCGTTCAGGCCCCCTGTTCATATTTCGTAATATTCCGGCCAAAATATGGTCGAGAATACGTCATTTGAGACTTTATATTATTAAATTTCCCAGGGGAGCAACTCCCCCGGATGGCCCGGACCACTCTAGGACATATGAGTGCCAGCTGTGGTGTGTATAAATTCTTGCAAAAATCGGCGCCCCCTCTTCTGTCAAGACCTGAATCCGCCATTGCTCCATCCTTACCACCTCTTCGTCTGACACTGTTTTTCACGAACACAACGCCATATTCAGACTAAGACAAAGGATCGAGCCCTAATCTGAGCGAGGCGCGGCATATATACGTCTACATGGACAAAAACAAGGTTCTAAATGGAACTTATTTTAACCAACATTTTCAGTCATATTTTGATCTATCCTGAATTTGGGCCTGAAGTTCAACGCATTTCGTGGATATCATATCCCCCCTCCCTTGGTACGACCCCCACATGGCCTACTTGGATATAGCTAGAGCCGTCAAAAAGTCACTTTGGGTCCATTTGAAAATGAGAACAACAGTTTTCAAATTAACGAGATTTGACGTGTCATACATGATTAAATTAAAAATGGCTTCTTAAATTTCTGATAAAATTAATACATTGTCACTACCGTTACACACCTAGACTAATACAATCAATAAAACCTTTTGACGCGAGCCAAGCCAAGGTCAAAGGTCACGAAATGTCAAATATATCAGACGATAATAAGTGCACAGTTTTATAGGACTAGGCCTAGAATTATTTTTTCAGTTGAATACATGAATGGGGCGTTATTATGTCATGCACATATAACCTAAGCTGGACCAGGCAAACTACCTCATGATGTTGAGATGAATCATATGATAGGCCTACTGCCCACAAAAAGGGAAATTGGGAAACACCATACATTATTTAACTTGGGATTATTCTTTTAGGTTTCGGGCTCGTTTTATTGTTTTAATTTGAAGGGACCTTTCCTGTGGCCTGTGTTATTGGACTGGGTGGGAACGTAAGGAATTAGTCACAGCTGCTTTCTCAACTGACTCGTTTTTAGGTTTTTCCTTCTTGTGTAAATACCAACTAATATGTGGGAGTTTCTATGGCGTTTCTAATTGTTAAAATAACTTAGCATAACGTATGTAACGTGTTTGACTATGTGTGTTTGACTATATGTATTTGCCTATGTGTGTAGATCTTGCAGAGGTTTTATTTAGTTTATTTATATGCTTCCTAAAGACTGTATAGCTCTAGATTTTGTGTTTACGTTGTTTTAAATAATTATGATGCATATTTTAAAAACCCTGTGTTTATTTAAAAATAGAAATGATAATTCTGGTTTTAAGTGTACATATCATGTCGGACACTGTTATTTCCATTTGTCACAAACTTGCTACAACTATTATCAAATTAAATATTATCATAATAACATCAAGTTTTAAACTAAATGTCTTTAGTTTAATCAGTTGGACATTTTTACTTTATGCCTTCCACAATTTTATCACACAAGCAATGATGTTGTTTTTAACCTCATAGTTTCTAAAATTGCCATATTATATTCTGTACTGGCAGGTAGCGTTTACACCATTAATGGCAATATGGTAATGGTCCAGTACGGGTGCGGCTCACCACAACCCTAATTACTGGTAACCGTAGCGGGCCAATACTGGTACGGTGTTTCGCAGGCATAATGTTAGGAGCACATAATTATATAGCCCTAATTGCGGTACCGGCCCTGTAGAGATGTGGTAACTGGTGCCAGTATCATATTATTTATAACCAGGTGTCTATCATATTTGACAACAGACGCCCCCTACCCAACAAACATTCTGATGATGGCCGGTATAATGTTTTTCACTGGCATGTAATGTTTGTACCGTACCGTTCATGGCAATAAGGTAATGGCCCAGTACTGGTGTTTTTCACCAAAACCATGAACTACAGTCAGACCTCAGATGGACAACATACATACAGAACACAACCAACAAAGCACAGAAGATACTAAACATGTTGATAAGTAACATTAAACAAGCCTATACAACTGTAAAATCACAGGCATACGAAACACTAGTCAGACCCCAGCTTGATTATGCATCAGCCATCTGGGATCCACACACGGCAACATTAACAAAATACAAAACTATGCAGTAAGATGGGTCCATCATGACTATTCACACCACACAAGCGTTCTCTTCTTACAAAAAACAACTAAATGTCCCTCTCTTTCGGTTAGTCATCTACAAAGTAGACTAGTACTTTCCTACAAAATTTGCCATTGGAAAATTTCCATCCCTATCCCACCATATTTACAAATACTCCTCAGAACTACACGCCACACCTCAAACATAAACGAAAATAGCTACTGATACAGACAACTCAGCACATCAACAGACACATACAAATACAGATACTTCCTACGAACACTCATAGACTAGAATTCACTGCCACTACAGTGCAGGCCTTCAAGGAAGGCCCAACCCGCCATCTCCTTCCGAGCCTGTAATTCACATGTGAACCCCACTGTATATAACCACGAATGCACTCTCGATCCACTATAAAAAAAAATCTGGGGCCATATTCTCGAAAGAGATAAGAATTGCGTAAGTCTAAGAATTGCGTAAATAGGCTAATAAGTTGCGTAACTTTGAGAATTTTTCTTAAGTGCTATTCTCGAAATAGTTAAGATAAGAAATTGAGTATTTTATTGCGTAACTTTACGGCAGCTTCAAAGGTGCCGTAACTTTACGCAACTCAGTGTATTTTGTGCCAAAACAGCACAGAAAAGCCTTGTTTACAGCCAAAAACTACACACATGTGAAACTTACACTTATTTGAACACTATACAAAAGACCGTCAGTACATATTGATGTTTTTATTAAGATAAACGACATTGAAGTTTGCATGCGAGAGAAGCTGTCGCTATAGACTGGGCATAGCCATAGGCCTAGAATCTGCACAACAGGACTGATAGACTAGGCAAGCTGTGTGACGTCATAGTAAGATGACGATGTTGGAGCTGTTGCTATTGCAACAAAGTAAAGAAATTTGAGTAGCAAAGAATTTTTTAAATTTTTTCGAGAATAGCAACTTAAGCAACTTCTTAGTTTCGCCACTTCTTATCTTAAATAAGAAAAGAATTGTTCTTATCTTAGCAATGTGAGAGAATACGGCCCCTGCACTGCATTGCAAAAGTCAGTTCTTTTTTCACGGCGTCACGTGTGATAATAATGTCATTAAGTGCCAATTAAAACAAAATCATATAAGTGTTACAGCCTAGGCTATCAGGGCTGGGCAGGAGGCCGAACAGCTTATCCCTGTTGGGGGCCGAGCAGGTCAACATGTCACGTCACTCACGCCACATAGGCCTATAGGCTTGTAACTTGTTATGTTCTAAGGGGCACAAGGGGTAAGGGGTTGAACAGGACAGAGGTCGAACAGGAAATGGGCCGAAACGACTGGCATTTGTCACAACTAAATATTTTTATATTTTACACCTATTGAGTTAATTAAATTAGCCAATACAAGAAAGTAAATATTCAACAGTGTTATATATATGGGAATAATTTTCATCAGAGAGCTATTTCAGATGTCTGGGAACTGATAGTTTTGTTGCTTAAACTAAAGGTACACATTTTATATCCTAAAATGGCATTATAACAATGACAAAATCAAGCACAGTGGAGCTTACAGGGCTTTATTGTTTTTACTGATAAGGGTTGAAAAACAATACCCCCAAATCACCTTAAAACTCCGTTACAATTCCTGTAATGTTATTAGAAACTATACTCTTTTTGCAGTCCCCCAGTTGACTTGGAAGTCCATATTATGTCCTAAATTGTACAGAAAGCATAATCTCAGATATATTATGAGGATAGATGTATCTAGAAGATATGGTAACAGAGTTTTACTTCACAAAGCTGTCTCTCAACAGGGAAAATTTAACTAACCAAACTATTTTCAAGGACACTCCAGGTTTAAACCTCATTATATGTCACAATAAATTTGCCTAAGCGAGACAACTATGCAAACATAAAAAGGCAAATTAATAATTAATACCTTGTGAATAAAACTCCGTTACCATTTACTAGCTATAAAAAACAAGGATGTAAAGCTGTTTTATTGAGATCACTTTGGGTGTTTCTAATATTGCAGATTAAACGAGTAAAAACAATTTAAATATGATAACTGTATTTTTAAAAGTAGCAAAAAACATTTCCATATAAGAAGTTTGGTAGATGTTACGAGTTATAAATAAAAAAACATGCAAATCAAGCTCCTACAATGAGAACTGAGAGTTGTTTATACATTGACAGTGCATTGACAGTTTTAGCAACACAGTTTTAGTAACGCAGTTAAAAAAATGGAAACAGTTGCATGTACAGTATTACTTAAGAGCTAATGTTGGTTTCCCCTGAGAAGACTAATATAAGCTAATCTTGGTGCCTGTCAGTATCCCAACGCAGCAATCATATTTCTTGTTACTAGAATCAAATTTTTAAATATTAGCCTTCAAACTCTGTGACTAATAGTAATGTAGTTTTAGTAACGGAGTTTTAAATCTGTGTTGCAGCTGGAAATACAATGTCAGGTGGCAGTAATGAAGGCTTTTCTATTTGCAAATGCTGCCTGGGCTAACAGCTCTTCAATATACTGTAATAGGGTTGATACAAATTTGACAGCTTTGTCAACAAACAGTGGTAACAGAGTTTTATCATAGTTTATATACGTTTTTAACAGTTTTTAAACTGTTCAAAACAATTGCAAAACTTACCCAGAATTTTTTTCGCTTGCATGATGTTTGAAATGACAGCTCACATTTATTCACAAGGTCGTAGTTTAGGTTTACACACAAGGTGGTGGTAGTAAACATGCTGGTAACGGAGTTTTGAACAAGTTGGGGACAGGCTTTCAATGTTTTCAACTTTTAAATCATTTTCGAACAAATTGTTACCATTTGATCATTGTTCTCCTAGTTGTGGCCACTAGAGCATACATAACAGTTAAAGCTGCATAACTGTTTTTCTGATTTTAATCAAAAGATCAATCCATGGAGAATCCATGGTGCTTTATTTTTTTATTTTACTTCTCCGGTTACTGAGTTATTAAGGATTTAAGTTTTTTGTTTTTTGATATTGTTGCCCCACCAAAACAAAGACCTGATCACAGCGGAGTAAGACACACTGTTTGTATAACCAGGACATTATAAGTACCAAGTGGCAGATAACGGTCATCATTGAAAAAGAGTGGAAGACTTTTAAAATTATTCCTATTTTTTAAGTGATCATAGATACATTTCACAGTACAAAGTGTATTGTCTCATGTCAGTTAGACATATCTAGAAAATATTACTTTGTGTGATATGAGTGATATCTGCATATAATGTCATGTTTAATTTCGGTACCGGTATAGAGAATGTCACTCAATTGAAAAAGAGGACCCTGTTTTAGTATGGTGCTTTTAAGTGTGGGCCAGCATCTGAGCCTTTGGCCCGCCATTAAGACGCTCTCCCCCGACCGTGGGAAATTACAGGCCGAATTACACCAAATTCAGTGTAGGCCTAAATCATCTTTTTTTGCGCAGTCTTTTATTTGATACCTCACGGGTATTTCAAAATATAGTGGCAATGCTATGAGTGAATTCAAAGTGAATTTTGAATGACAAGAGAAACACGATCTATAGTGACTATGCTATTCGAAAATATCAGACTATTTTACTTCATCGTTAGTCATCACATACAGCTATATAAATAGCGAAATTCGGTAAAATAAAATAATTGTAAAAAGGAATCTTTTACGGTACCAGTAGCTGAGTTCCTAGCAAACAAGAGGCATTCAACCATTGATGGGTCAATGTTGTACCAGCGTCAGAGAAGCTGGACCAACATTGAGCCATCAATGGGTCAGTGACTCGTGCCTGCTGAGTCCTAGGGGCTGACCTAGTCTTAGGACACCAACCGGTGGTTTGTGTGAGCTTGGCATCGCAGCCAACACGACCCAACAAACACCAGACATAGATCCAATGTTGTTTACTGTTGGACCATCGTCTGCGACGCTGGCCCAGCATTAAAACAACATTGAGCCAGTGCCTCGTGTTAGCTGGGGAGGCATTGATCCGATGTCAAATTTATTCGGGGCCATCGTCTACGGCTCTGGCCCAGCGTTAGACCAATGCGGCTAAACGTCTCGTGTTTGTTAATAAGGGGTTTGATGTTGGTCTAATGTAACATTATATTGGCCCACAATTAACCACTATTAGTATTACGTACATATTGTACACAGACGGACCGATTTACCACACCATATAACTTGATGGTGTATCGCGTCGTGATCTAATCCAGCTACATTTACATCGATTCTGTCCATTTATAAAGCCTTTAAAAATATATGATTGATTGTGTCGAACATTTTAGGTTATTTCGGTCGAAATAAGCAAAACAGTTATGCAGCTTTAAAATACAGTATATTGTAGCTCTATGGGAACATGTATTTATCATATATTTTTAACATAGTTTGGCTGCTCAACATGTCAGCAATAAGTGAATGTGGACAAACACACTGTGACAAATAGCAAAAGAGGTATCACTAGGATTAACATAGGAGGGACACACATTTCAAACAATTGTAGGCCTACCCCCAGGAAAAATATACCCTTATTGACTATATAATATTCAAATAATCAAGATAATACATTCGTTTGCTGGAAATCTATAGAATAGCTTCACCCTTGAAAGCTAAGAAATGTATCGTAGGCCTACTTTTTTTCATCATCAATGTCTGTACTTGTTTTGCCTTTTTTGTCTTCATCACTGTTCGTACTTGTTTTGCAATCTGTTACCATGTTACGCGAGCTCTGATTGGGTAACGGCAATTGAGCTTCATAATACACATTCAGTGTGTAATCATATGATTTTATTGACAAAAACCTTCATTAAACTCTAATTAAAAAATGATAATAACTTTGAATGTTAGATTATAAACATAAACTGTTCCATGATTGATCGTAGTGGTTCGGGAAGTACCAAAAGTTATTCGAGTTGTGGTAAATGAGACATTTCTTACAAGGTGAGCTTAGATTTTTTCAATTTCTCACCCGAAGATAGGTAAAATCTTGGCATGCCTCCTCAGCCCATGTGGTTGACACAGGGCTGAAATCTTAGCTAGTCCAATCTTATCCCAGCTGAAGCAGCACCATTGCTGTATCAATGCTGGTTCAGCATTTGACATTTGGTGGGCCAAAATTGAACAAACGTTGGTTGAACCTCTAAATAAATTATTTACAAGCTGTTACCACGTTGACTGTGAAACAAGTCATAAGTATGTTCCCGAAATATGTTTGTCTTATCATTTCATTTAATATGCGCCATCCGTGTTTTATATCTACCTCTAGAACGAGGATCACAGTATTAGTCCAAGCTAGTGTAATGTATTTTGTCACTGAACCTTGTTTTGTAACATATATATAAAAAAAATGGTTGTGTTTATACAATTCGACCATGCTGATTCCAAATCGGATGAGTGCCAGCTTGTAACTGTTAAGCGTTTTTGTAATGGCAAAATTCATAATGGCCGCCAAACGAACATAGTGTAAAAAAATGTATTTTCCCCAAACATGTTTTTTTCTCGTATCAATGGTATCTTTCAAGGCATAATGCAATACTGTAGATCTGGTAATTTTCGAGTGTTTCAATTTTCGCGAATTTGTGATTTTGGAACTTTTCGCGGGTTCTATTTTTCGCGAATTTTCATACAGGGTTATTATGATAGGCTTACAGGGACTGGCCCAGGCTAAAATCATAAAAAAATCGGTGATTTTATTTTGTCTTCTTAATATGACCATATGATGTAAACATGTCCATAGACTAGAACTGCAAAGTGTTTTAATTTTTGTGCTGCGCATTCACCAGTTAGGCTGGATATAGAAACGAAATTCCTGATTTTTAATTATTGACAACCATGCATGTCAAAAATAGGAAATACGGGAATTTCGTCTCTATATCTAGCCTAACTGGCGAATGCGCAGCAGAAAAATTTAAAAACCCCGCAGTTCTAGTCTATGGACATGTTTACATCATATGGTCATATTAACATGATTAAGAAGCCAAAATAAAATCATCAATTTTTTTATGATTTTAGCCTGGGCCAGTCCCTTTAATAATTTTCGCGAGATTCTTAAATTCGCGAATTTGTCCTCCTCGTGAAATTCGCGAAAATTAAAACCTCGCGAATATTACCAGATCAACAATATTTGACATTGACTTGGATTGACCTGTGCATATATGAGCCCTCAGCCGGTGGAAGAAGATTTTTTCACGGTCTATTATAGGCCTAGTCTATAGTCTTGCTCAGTGGGACTGTTCGTTCACTAGCAACTAGCGGTTTATAATGACGTATATGGCCTACTTTTGTACAGCAAATATGTTTTTTCAATTTATGTTACCTCTCATATATTCGAAAGATTGACTAGGCCATACGAGTTATTTCTTCGTCGGGATCAATATAGCTAATGCCCCTATCTAAAAGGCCACTGTCAGGAGCAACAGCTAATCCATTTAAATATTATGGGATTTTGCTGTTTCCCTAACATTTTCAAAGTTGTATCAGGGTCTGTATAACCTTAATTTAGTAAGAGTACGGGTCCACTTTATTCGTGGAGCATTTTTCTATGAGTTGTGCAGCTGCTCTTTGAATTTTGTACAATGTATTATCAATGTGAATAAATTAAAAATAGGCATCATTAAACCTAGATGTTTGTTAGAAATAACTATATTGCCCTCATAAAGAACACAAGCTGAGCAAAATAGAAAAGTGCTGGTTTTCGCTAATCAGGTCATAAATGAGCGGTGTGTATAAGATGGGCATGCACGTATTGACCCAGGAGCGGATCAAGATCTCCACTGACGGAGAGAACGGGGTACAAATTGACAGAGGAACATTTCACTGTCACCGTAGGAGGGGGGGGGGGTCCAGAGGAAGGCATGCCCCCATGGAAAATTTGTGAATTTCAAAGACTTTCTCCTGCAATCTAAAGCATATTGGTCACTGTTTGTCTAGTATATCACCAGTTCTTAAGAAAACCCCTAAGTATGATTATGAATGTTTTCGAGGGGGGGGGGGGGGTTAAAGGGACTGGCTCAGGCTAAAATCATAAAAAAATCGGTGATTTTATTTTGGCTTATTAATATGACCATATGATGTAAACATGTCCATAGCCTAGAACTGTAAAAGTTTTTTTTACTTTTTGTGCTGCGCATTTACCAGTTAGGCTAGATATAGAGACGAAATTCCCGTATTTCTTATTTTTGACATGGTTGTCCAAAATAAGAAATCAGGAATTTAAGCAGATTCAATGGTAGACACCAAAATTATGCTTTTGCGTCCATTCTGTCTAAAATGATGTCAATTTATAGCTTAACATTGCAGAAACGGAGGTCATCTTGGATTTTGCCCACAATGCAATGTCTAAAATAATTCCTGGCAACACCATTATGTCGGGCATATCTGAAAAATCCATGGTAGATACCAAAATCATGAATCTGCTTATATTCTATCGAAATTTACATCAATTTAATCTTCGACCTTTGTCAAAACGGCAGCCATTTTGATTTTTTACGTTTTACACTTTTAAAAATTTAAGAGGGCTCCTAGGTTAATGTTGATCAATGGGTCTTATGGGAGTGTCATGCGAAATTTAGTGCTTTTATCCGCCAAATATCGTTTTTTTTGCTAAGCTACCTGACTAATACAATATGAGACGTTCAGCCAATGATGTTATGATGTTGGGCATAACAATTAAAAAAATAACGCAAATTAAACAAGAGACCCAAGGGCTTTGACACTTGTCAACAGCATTGCAAAATATCAGCTACAGGTGTGTTAGAGAATGTATATCCATGCTCTAAATTGCATTATTATGAAAATAAAATATGTACAGGCCGGTAGTATATATTTATAGCTCATTCATCATTGGAATTTATATTATATGTTCGATTCCCATCATACATTTTGCTGATTTTTTTATTTTGCTGATATCAAGATGATGTGCTATGTATTCTTGCTGGTATATATACGCTGATTAGCAAAACGGTTCCAATTATTTATTTTTATGATATTGATGATGTACTATGTTGGTTTAAATATATATATATATTTGTTTTCATGTGTCGTTAAAACTCACTTATGTAGCACAGAAGCAATTGACAATGTAGGACTATATAATGGTGTGGTCATTCGTGCATATAATACAGATGTTTTAGTTATTAGGGGATGACAATCTTATATCATCAAGTGTCGAGACAGACAGTTCAAGTGACGATAATTTATTATTTGACTAATTTAAAACATCAAAATATGATTTAACTTTAATGGTTGTCTTAAACTCAATATTATATATAGCTGACATTTTGGATACTTTATGCTTTGACACAAGATAACGTCCAAATAACTTTAATTTAAGCTTATAAGATACCCATGTTATGTTTCGGAATGAGATAAAACCGAATGATATGTGTTTATTTCTGACTAAATGTTTCACATATATAATACATTTTTTTCAATGTGTTGTACTTCCACTAGGCCTATAGCGCACATACCAAGATAGTGGGAATAGTTCCACCCTTCCATCCGTCCACCCCTGTGTCCGTCTTTTAGTCAGAAGGCCCGTTAGTCAGAATTCCCGTTAGTCAGAAAACCATAAGGATGATTAGTCAGAAGGCCCGATTGTCAGAAAGCCCGTTAGTCAGAAAATAAGTAAGGATGACTGGTCAGAAGGCCCGTTTGTCAGAAGGCCCGTTAGTCAGAAAGTCAAATAATTACCTCGTCGAAATCATCTCATATGTGAACAACCCTATGACCAATTATTTGTCTTTATTTATTTACTTGTGCCAGTAACAACGTCTAGCACTTTCATAAAGGTTGCTTTATTAATAGGCCACTCATTGTGTTTTTGAACCTAATGTTGCTGACGTAATTCCCAGCTTCAAATGAATGAAAACTACCCATAATAATTGAACCAAGTGGTTATTGCCAAGCTGTCTGTAAATGACAGTCAATTTTCTACATATAGGAACAAGATTGTATAATAATAATAATTGCATATCGTATGTAGATATTAACAAGCAATATCATCAACATAATGCTTCAAACGCGAATAGGCCTACCTAAATTTTGAAACTTGCTGAGCAAATATTGTCAAGATAACAAGATACTGCTAATAGATTATAATGAGATTCAAATTTTACGCTGGTCTTCATTAGCACGGTAATAATAAATACTGCAATCCCATTATATAATAGCTCTCCCGTGCTTAACATTCTCGAATATAAAACAAGCATTTCTACACAAAAGAGTCGACAAATAATGCTTGTTATCAGAATATTTGGACAAACAATATATTATTTATTCTGTGCAAAATGATACATTTATGAACGCTTGACATAAATTAAACAGATGGCTACAAACTCCAATTGAAAAATCTTGTGGGGTTTTCTCATGACACACTTTTCCAACCTATTTCAGTAAAGTTTATATATATGCAAAAAAACATAGTGCTAAAAAAAACTAAGCGCACTCATTGCTGAAAATAACCCAGCCAAGCAACCAACCAGTCATCAATAATGCTAGTTTTCAATATAAATGTACGAACTACGAACCATCGTGATTTTTTTCAAGATTATATCCAGATCATATCGACTTATTACCAACTAATAGTCGAACGTATATTATAATGTCCCAGAGACGCAACATTAGATCTATATGGATTTTACTCTCAGTTGTGCAATTTGTTTGCGTATAATTTTTTCACAATTTCATTTTCATGGCTATTTTTCTCTTTCAAACTATTTATTAAATTACCGATTTTTTTGAAAAACTCGTATGGACTCCGTCAGCATTTTTCAAGTATCCTTGAGTAATTATTTTATGCACAACTCTCACTATTGCTTTATCAATAGCTAGACAACAAACGTTACAATCAAAATAATATAGCCCCCACCCCCCCCCCCCCTCTCCACACGGCCAGATAGCAAATGCAGCGTTCCCTAGAATTGCTCAATGCCCGATGAACAAATTCTGATCAACGGGCCTTCTGACTAATGGACCTTCTGACCAGGCCTTCTGACTAGCGGGCCCTCTGACTAAAAGAGTGTCACCGTTTACCCCAACCTCACAGCATGACACATACTTAATTTCATCAACGGTTTGCACCGTTTTTAACATATTACAGTCACTTAATTTACCATTAATTTTGCAGAAATTGAATAATCTACTATTTCACCCCAATCTTTAAAGGGTTCTTAAGTAGGTTTTGTACAGACTTTGTCATTTAAGTAGCCCTATTGTTTATTCTGACGCACTCTATATCCGAGAATATCATGCCATTGAGATTTGTTATGCACAGATTATGCTAAATCTGTAATCAGCACCAATAAAACACTTTCTTAAGCTCATTAAGTACAGGATTTAACACTCAAGAACGATGAATTCGGGCTTTACCACAAACCACCTTGTCTGTGCCATTGTCTTTGTGTGTGTACTCGGTATGCTAATTAATCATTAATTTGGGCCCTAATAAAGGGGCTATATCATTAATTGGTACATGCTGAGGCACCTAAAATTGCCTTCTTGTGATCCTGACGGTCTGTTCTACACATGATATACTTCAAACCTGTTGTACTCGCAGTGCTAAATAAAACCTTCTGGGCTCCTGGACTATATGGCCGATCAGCGTTAGATTAACGTGTGAAGCTAGCTGAAAATGTCATGCTCAATCGGATGTTGAAATATTTATACCACGTTTTCTCTGGAAAAATGGCAAAAAACAATTGGGGGATGCATGGTTGCATCGTGTTATCCATGGTTGCATCGTGTAGTAACGATTCGTGCTATAACGGATAATTACTGACACTCTATTTACTTTATTCAAAGACACATTTTAGCGCTGAAATGGTTCAACATTCAGCGTTTGTTAGTCGACCCTATCGACTTCGCGTCATCACTCACGCACGTTAGGTAATGTGCCAACACCCTTTATGAGTGTTATTGGAGTCGATCACGTAGCTTTAGTGCTACTCATTGTCTTCCTGGGGTCCTGTCGAATCTCTTCTTGGGGCAGTGTCATCTGACACCTTCCTGAGTTGTTGCCGCTAGGCATACTCCTAATTTAATGATCACATTAAAACGCTAAGCGCGACGGCGCTTTAATCCGTTTAATAGCCGTTAAACATCAAGATTTCTAAATTGCTTAGTCTTAAATTACAAATTAAACAAATACGAGTAGTTTTCTCTCCCTTAAAGTTGTGCGTCAAGGTAGTGAGACACAACTCTTAGTGTGTGAAAATTTCAATTATTCAATTCAGCGGTTTAAGGGTTAATATATTAGTCATCATCAACAAATTTTCTACAATATTTGCTGTACAAAATAAATTTGTAGGCCTATTAATATTTGTCATATATTTGTAACGTTGCATTTTTTGTTATTTTTTTGCTTGTTATTTTAATGGCACACAGTCTAAGTCTCTATAGACATCTACACCAGGTTCAAGGTAGAGGTTAACCTTTAAAAATACATTGATAAATCGGATATAACAGGTGGGGCGAAGTTTTGGCGAGGTTACTTAGCCCCCTGTGGCAAGGTTACCAAAGCTGTGGCGAAGCAACTCAGCCTTCTGTAGCGAGGTTATCAAATCTGTGGGGAGATTACTTGTGGCGAGGTTAACTTGTGGCGAGGTTACCTGCTACCAAATCAGGAATAGGCCTACCCCAACAAGGTTGCGAAATATTGGCAATGCCACTAAATCTGACATTCCACCGATTTATCTCGTGACAGTCCAATATTTCGTTTGAATCAGCAACATTTCAACTATATGGTTTTAGTAGCTCGTTTTCTGTCATACTTCATTTAAATTGTATTGGTAAGCGATAGGCCTATATGTTTTGGATCATGGGATGGCGAACCTTGACTCTGTCCTAATAACGCTGAAAACTAATTTAAATCTTGAAACTAATGCAGCGATACACAGCTCACAATTTGACAGTATGGGCCGTAATGGGCATTTATTGGCGGCACCACCAATAGTAAATACCGCCATATAAATAATAATTTTCCTGCTTGGAAAAATAGGCGTCTTACATTGGGAACTGAAATTAAAAAAAATTCACTGGTAATGACTTGGTAGTTAATTCCACAGAAAATATATTATATTTTTATATGGTTAATTCAGCAGGCGATCTGTTATTATTTAGCCGGGGCCTAGAACTTGTCTTAAAACATCTTATGGCCCATTAAAATTAACTTGTTGGGTCAAAAACATTGCGTAAAGTGTGCCGCACAGATAAAATGATGTCGGGCCAGTTTTATTTTTTTGTGGGAATCCTGCAAGTACTTTTTATAAGTCAGGCACTGCGTATTTTTTACATGTAATTAAGTAGCTAAGCGTGTGTTTTGACAGAGTGTTCAATGCTCAAAAGATGGTGTCGGCCAGAGCTCATTAGGACACGAAATCGTCATGTATTCACTCAAAATGCCTGGTTGTAAAACTATAATATGATGATATAGCCCATGAACGTTAATTTAATGACAATTATATTTTTAAAAAAATGTATATTTCACCATACTTTGTCCCTTTTTCATGACAGATGGTCGTAATGAAAGGGTTAACTTAACTACATGAACCGGCATTGCAATGAAAGTTGTTATTCAGTCATATTTCAGGCCAGAAGTGTATAAATTGTATCAATTTCCATTGCCTTCAATCGCTAAGACCAAAAATCTACTTATAATAATACAAAATTTGATATTTTTGGAGATAAATATCTTAGCCAAGGCCTAATTGCTACATTGGATGTCGAACTTAGTTAGGGTGCTGGTCACCTGTATTCGACATCCTGATGTACACAATTTTATTTACAATTGCATATTTGTACGATTATTGTATATATTCGTGTATATAAAGCCTAGTGAGTAAAAATAAATAACATTGCGTAAGATAACACAGGTGACTGCAGCAGAGAGAGGTGGGAGAGCGGGGGGGGGGGGGGGGGCTAGCACCCCCTCGACAGAGTGACACCCACGTGAGAACACTTAACACAGCAAATACGAAGTATTGACCCAATGTTGTTGTATTGTTGGCCCGACATCTTCGACTTCGGCACGACATAAAAACAACACTGGATCAATGCCTGAGTTAACTGGGTTCGGTCACAGCTAATCAGCAAACTCCAGACGCTGACAAAATGTTAGCCTAATGGTGGCCCGCCGTTTACAACACTGGGCCAGCATTATTCCAGCATTAGTCCACAAATATAAAGGCCTTAACACGATAAACGTTCATCCAATGCTAGCTTAATTCTGGTCCATTGTCTACGGCAATGGCTCAGCAGTTAAACAGCATCGGCTAAACGTCTCGTTTTTGTAGAGTCACCGGCAACTCCATACACTGACACAATGTTGGTCCAATGTTGGAACAGTTTCATGAATGATGACACAACATTCAACCAACATTGGATCATGTTGACTGCCTAGAACCAGCATGACATAGAACACTTCTGCTCACAGCAAAACCAAGTATCTGCTGATTTCACAAGTGTGCAGATACTGTCTATTGAAAGTGCTGTTACAAACAAGAAGGAGGCAATGACATCAGCGTAAAGGAAGTATATACTTGCTTTACAAGTGAGAAAATACGACCTTTTGGCAGCGCTATGGCAGGAAGAGCCCGTTAAAAAGCAGTAAATGCCTAGTTTACCAGGGAGCCGATAATGCCTTTTGACTTTGCACAGGCAGAACAGATGTTAAACGGAAGTTAACGACAGACGTTTACTCTGAACGTCAGCCTAAAAACTTGGAGACTCTGTCTCCAAGTTAAAAATAGTTGGCCTCCTTGGAATATGCGTCGCTATCAGGAGTGTGATATACATGTAGGTCTATTATTCAGCAACACTTGTAACGCTTGAATCGTTTTTAAAGAATATAGTCCATGAGCCAGGACCCCGAAAAGGGAGTCATTGGTACCATAAAAAGGTACAAATTATTATTGTGATTTTCGACAAGGTGTATATCTGCACTACATATTTGTGCATGATAGCAGTTTGCATGTAGTAGCTTAGCGTGTGTTATCACGTCACAAATCATCCCACCCTCTCCATGATCTATCATTTCATTTTAGCAGTCCTGCATACGTTTTTGACGATAATTTTAAAACCACTTAATATTAGAGCTCTATTTTTGCTTGTAGACTCATATATATCTAACGCATGCTGATACTAAATTTGATGCCAATAAACAGTTAATAAAATATAAAAATATGTAACTAATAATTTTATAGTATATTCATTATTATTTTTACAATGTAGTAATAGTGATTGTTTTGCGTGGCTCAATCACATAAGAAACACAAATTAGTCATTTTGATTTTCGACAAGGTGTATGTCTGTGGTAAATATATTTACATGATAGCAGTTTGTATGTAGCTTAATGTATGGTATCACCTCACAAATAAATCAACATATGAATTAAATGACCATTTTATTTTCCAGGGCAACATACGTTATTCGCCATAGCTTTTAAACTACTAGATATTATCGTTAAATGTTTTGTATGTAGGCTGATATATATCTGTACTATATCATTGCTACGTTTAATGCAAATGAAATGGTCACAACATAACAAATTATGTAACTAAATATTTTGTTATGTACAATTTCTCACGCTTTTGCTACATAGTTACAGAGATTGTTTTTAGTGTTAGCCCAATCACGCAAGACGAACAAACTTATTATTGTGTGTTTTGATAAGGCATGTGTATGTACTAAATATATTGGTAAGATAGCAGTTTCTATGTAGTAGAATAAAATGTGTTATCACGTAAAAATCAAACCCACTGTGTGAATTATTTAACTGTTTTATTTTTTGAATTCAACGTACGTTATTGACCACAATGTAAAGACTACTAGGCATTATAGTTCGATTTTTTAATATAGGCGGATAAATATATCTGACATATTTTAAACTTAAGTCTGATTCAAAAAAGATGGCCAAAACATAAACAATAATGGAGCTAAATAGGTGTATATGTACACGTTTTCACTTATTTGCTCATTTGCTACATTGAAACAGTAATTGTTTTGAGTTGTAACTCAAGCACGCAAGAAACACAAATTCATATTATTAGGATTCTGACAATGTACATAATAAATACTAAATATTGTGGCATGATAACAGTTCCAATATAGTGGCTTAGGCCTAATGTATGTTATCGCGTTACAAATTAATCCACCCAACCCCGTGCAACATGCGGCGTTATTGTCATGCTTATTGAAAGCTTCATTTTCAGACGTTATTAGCTGATATATAACTATGGTAAATTTAATGCAAATAAAAGAGCTACGACACTGAACAATATCTAACCAAATATTTGTATATGTAGGGCCTATTTTCAGTCACACTTTAGTAGTCACAGTGCTTCTGAGTAGTAGCATACATGCATGCAAGAAACATGTGTCCTAGTAACTTTAAACGGTTGTATTATAAGGTATCTGAAGATATTTCGCTAAACAATACGTGATAACATTTACACATACACTTGAACCAGAATGTATTATGTGTTCTGCATGGAAAGCGATCATGTGAAAACATTTCTTTCGGTGGATGTTAGTCCCTGCATCTTCAGATATATAGGACTACTTTTCGTTGTCTAGATTTATTACATTGTCATGACAATTATGAGGTTAGTGGGATAGTTAACCTGATTTTATTTTTTGTTTTGTATTACTGTTGCAACCAGCACTAAACCGTATGCAGAACATAATGAAACTGGTTGTGTTTCAAGAAAGCATCATGACCTAAATTGTGAAATGTTATTGTACTGAAATCCAATTTGCAATATACATTTTCTTGATATTTTAAAATTATTTTAAAAGCAATACAATTTACCACATTCTCCATCCAAAATAATACTTAGTTTTCAAAAATGACATGAAATCCTAATCATTAATTGCAAATATGTATGGTGCATCACATAATGTTTTTAAACTTCTCCCATAATCAGCAACAACAAATGAGTATGCTAATTTGGCAGTCATTTATCTACTAAATATCTAAATGTTAATTTGGCAGCGTATTATCGATTTTTTCGTATTTAATTAGCCTATATTCAAATCTTCATCTTTACTTAGCACGACAATAACATAATACATAGTGCAACACATGTATATTATTTTAGGAAAATAAAGTGGTACGTTACTTCATATGTCTTCAAATTGAATATTGTCGTACCAGGTGCAAATTAAATACCCTAAATAATTATACATTCAATAATTATATATATACAGAAGCATCCAGACGCAAAGAAAGTATACATTTCTGGATATATATGTATATGGTAGGTGTGACGTGTCAGCAGGATAAATTGATAAATAATGTGAACAATTAACAAAATTCAACATAGTAGATGTAACATGATTGTATTTCTAGGTTTGTGATGGCTCTCACAATACATCTGAGATTATCTTTAGTAGGCCTACAGCTTTGCTGATGTAAAATGTCCGAAGGACAGGGGTCCATTATCGTTGCTGGGATGTGCTGTGTTCAAATATCTCCAAGGCGACATATGAATTTGTGGCTTGAATCACTGAACATGTGTTTTATGTTAGGCTTATCCAATACTTCCCCAATATACACTAGGCATACAAATTATATTATTGGTGAATCCCATTAGAGGAGCCGCAGCCATCGGTACACTCTAAACAATATAGGTTCACTAGAAGGAACCCTTCAGTACAATCACCATGCAACCCCAGGATAACCCTTGCAGGGTTCTCCTGGGGTTGCATGGTGATTGTACCGAAGGGTTCTTTTTAAAGAACCTATTTTGTTTAGAGTGTATATAAATACAAAATAAACATTAAATGTTCTATCACATGTCTGTTATAAAAACTTCTGCAATAACTGTAAACAAAACTAATTTAATTCGAGTATCTAAAATACATGCATACTGAAAGTGTTACCTTATAAGGGTCAGATGAAACATTCAGTTAAGATTCCGTTCCTCTCTTGGAAATACAACATGGATTAATTTTTCGACAGCTGTGTAGTAATATCGGCATACAATAACATGTTTACATTTAACTTTAGGTGACCTTTAGTGGTCAAGCGGTCAAAAGGTGGTAATCAAATTTAATTGTATATAACTTGAAATATATCGAAAATTAATAAATAGTTATTTTACTTGTTTATATGCTTCCTCGCCTTAGCCTTAAAATATCAGATCACTGTTGACTAAAACGGTTGTATGTGAGGGGTCAAACAGAACACATTTAAATACTTTTATCCCTTCTCGATATTTATATCCTGACTACAATTTTTGCTTACATTTAATATTTTCAACATGGTGCAATTTGTCTGTAAAATTACATCCATTGGCTGTTATATGGTTATTAGGGTTCGCGACCAAACCGAATCTCGTCTAGTTACTTATGTCAACAATACATTGTGTCCGGGAAAGCATCGAAAAAACAAGCTAAGAACATTGTCTCACATGGCACGTGCACACCTCACCACATATTGTCTCTACAATAAGCTCACCAGGTCGTTGTGTAGAAAAAAAAATCATCTACGTTCACATGTATTATCTTGAATTTCATGCGAAATCCACGTGTTCAACCATTCATTTTTTATTCAATCATTGGCATGGTGAGACGTTTACATAAAAATGGTATATAATTTATTGTGTTCTAATGAGCCCAAGCTTCATAACACCACTTCTAAAAGTGGACATATATGGTACGCTGAGAAACTTAAAATAGCTGTGTGAGACCTTAAGCTACCACATTGAGACTGCTATCATATCGAATAATGAATGGCATTGTGTACCTTTTTGTGGTACCGATGACCCTACCCAGTGAACACAAAACATTTGTATGACTTTATACAATGTTGGACCAACGTCGAAGACGTTGGGCCGACGTTGTATAAATGTTATACAAATGTGTTGTGTTTGCTGGGTACCTGGCTCATGGACTAATATTGTAATTGTAAGCATCTGAAACTACGAGGTTTATAAATTACTGAACTATATGACAAATATAATAATATTGATTGTAAACCCGCTTTCACTGTAAAATGGACATTCTAAGAGTAATTGGAATTGACAGCACTGTAGTTTGTAATCTTATTAACTTGACCCAAACATCAAAAGTGTAGCCACTAGTATTGCATCTTCACACACAGCCCATCAGGGCTGGTGCAATGCTGGCTAAAGGCCTACATCAGAGATGCTGACCCAATATTAAGTCATCGCATGGCCACTATCACCAGCTCTTATACGACGTTGACCCAACATTAAACCAGCATCGGGTTCACGTCTCGGGCTTGCTGCGCAGGACGTTGACCAATGTTATCTGATATTGTTACGCTTTTTTTAAGTGGCTGGTGGAACGCGAATATACTACAAAATCATCCGCTACCGTAGCAAACTAACTACTTGAGGCATATTTGTGCAGACCATACTAGTTCTGAAAAAAAAAACATTGGAATATTAAGAAATCTTGTCTAGTAAGTTATATTTGTATTTACAACTACATTGTTAAAAAAGGTGATAAATAATATAAATTCTAGAGGCAATCATGCACTTACTCAATTATTCACTCACTCATTGATGCACTTACACATTCCCTCAATTTCTAATGATAATTGTTTTCACTAGTTTCAACCCGGGTCTGTTGGTTATTTACTAATAAATGAGCCAATGTTTCATATCATCCTCCATGACGACATTTTGAAAGCAACAAAGACCTTGCCACTAGCATGGTTGCTCCATATATGTATAGGCATATTCCGAAAAGTTATTGGGATATCAGCCCTATTTTTACATACTTTTAGTCTATTCTCTGCAAAACTGGCCCAGTATTAAATCAATATTTGGTCAACATCTCTGTTAGCTAGGCTCTTCATCTGTTGCGAGAGTGTAAAGGTAGTTGTGTATTGGATTGATCCGATGCACATAATATTCACCATATATGGCCTACATAGTCTAATTGCCAAAATGATGAGCCTGCAATGGTCATTCCTGTAAACTTTTTTTATAGAAATTGCTTCTATGTACCCTTGAGACTAAAATTAGCTTGGTTGCATAACATGCAACATTGAGCATTTTCAGGAATCCAAGATGGCGGCCGCAGCCATCTTGGATATAGGGTGATTACCAACTTTTGACTTGTGTGACATACATGTGTGTAATATGTCAAGTAGGGGGTTTTTGGGTGTGCTAAGGCCATTTATCACATTTATTTTACAATCGAGACCATATTTGCTGCCTAAATATGAAATGACGGCCATAGATTTAGTAAATCTTGGTCACACCCTAACCGATTTTCTGAGTGATAAACAAATATTTATATTGATATCATGGATATGTGACATTGACATTTAGGCTCCTACTTTAAAAACAATGCGTGAAAAAATGATAACTGATAGGTACAGTTGCTAAATTTGCAACATTGAGCATTTTCATGAATCCAAGATGGCGGTCGTGGCTATCTTGGACATAGGGTCATTAGCGAAGTTGAGGGGTTTTGAGTGTGCTAAGGTCATCTATCATTTTATTGTACAATCCAGACAATGTGTGCTGCTTAAATATGTAATGACGTCCATAGATTTAATCAATTTAGGTCACGCACTGGCCGATTTTAGAAGTGATAAACAAAGATTTATAACATTAGGCCTATTACCTAATAGGTACAGGTAACGTTGAAAAAAATTCAAAGTAAAACATTTGTGAAAATTAAGTGACACTGGAAGGTAAACAAACTGCTGTATTTCATCTACAATTTGCTTTGCTTAATATTATAAATAAATGTTATAAATATCATCCAAATACCTATACATTCAGTCTAGGTAGGCCTACTAATCATCAACTCTATCGTCAGTAACTAGGCTACACTAATCTTTGCAAGTGAAATGATTAAAACAGGTGATATAGGTGATACAGGTGATACCTTTCTCACATAATTTTTTTCCAATACATAGTTGTTCGAGATAAATCAGCTCTGTTACAGCTACAGCGTGATGTGTTGCACAATATACCAGACACAATCTAACAATGATCGACGAACAACTTTTGAAGTCGATGTGGCTGGTGTAGGTAACCTAACCGGTAACAGTGGAGTCGTTTACATACCAGCCAATTTATTGACAATTTTTTTAGCGTTTATGGGTGGCCATGACTGATCTGCTGTCTTCAACATTACACTCTCAGGTCAATGAAATGAACGGGGTTTCTGTTCACATTTGTGCACATATAGGCTAAACTGGGCCAGGAGAACTTCCCGAGGATGATTGAGATAACACTCTCCTCAGGCACACGATTTGATCCCTGGCGGTAGGAGGCCGAACACGCTACCTCTCGGTCACGAGTGAGCGAGAAAGAGAGTTTTGTTTCTTTGAAATCTGAATGCCAGAGTGGGGTTCGAACCCGCGATCTCTGACTTTCCAGGCTGACAGCTTTAACCCCTTTATCAGGGCCCCAGATGGCACATAACACATGTAGCTACAGGTTTTCATAAATTGGTGGCAGATTTTTCAAAAGAAATTACGTCTTGCAGCTGCAAAAACGTGTGGGCTTGCACTGTTCATTGTGCTACATTTTGGTTGTCCATAGCGATTTAAGAAAAACTTCTTCGAGATCTAATAGTGGTGCGTTGGATTCTCCAAGCATTGTATGAAGACTTTGTATGTCATGATCCAGTATCTGGAGTGCAGAAAGCTTGTTTGTACCTTTTTATCTCTTTGCAGGATAAGATACGCGGTATCATATGTTGGAGCTAATTGTTGTTTTCATTCCTCTCCAGTAAAGAGGACAAATATGTCTGAATCATTACTAAGAAAACAAATTGTTTAAGCATAATCTTTAACAGCTTATAGCATAATTATAGTAGCACAATGCGATGTCTTCTTCACAATAACTGTATATCGATTTATGTTTATCGATGTTTTTTTGTCAACTGAGAATGCTGGCTAATAGCTGAGTTTTGTTTGAAGGTTTATGAGGGATAGTACGTCGGCAGCATGGAAATTTGGTGACATGGCCTCAACAAGATCCCTCTAGCTCATCCTATGCTCTCGTGATCTTTGACCTAAGGCTTTTCCTCATATTTGTAGAAATACACTTTTTTTGACGCAGTTTATCTTGTTAATTTATTATCTATACTATAGTCGGATTCACATTAACCGTAGTGAATGAATTTCGCCGATTTCTCAGTAAATTCTCAACAAATTTTCATGAAATTTTACACACACTATTTTCCATTCATGCCGTGACTACCCTGTCGCGAAGTTTTGATAAGTATTTAAGAAGTTAGACCATTTGGCATGCAGTAAATAAATAAAAATGTTGCCCTCTATAAGCCCATTAGCTTCTAAAATACTTCGCAAAATTATCAGGGTAGTCACGACATGAATTGAAAATAGTGTGTGTAAAATTTCATGCAGATTTGTTGAGAATTGACTGAGCAATCCGCGAAATTCATTAATCCTGGTTGATGAATTTAATGTGAACAGGGGCGTATCCAGGGGTGCTCAGGGTGCTCGAGCACCCCCCCCCCCCTTATTTCCAGAGTGGTAATTTTCCATCTCAATAATTAGGACCGGCCTACGACCGGTATCCTAATAAGTTTATTTTGCCTGACTTTGTGTTAGAGACTCATTAGAGACTCATTAGAGACTCAGAGTAGACATTGAACTGTTACGGGGTGGGCAAGTCACATAGCGCCATGTGGCGACAGAAGCAAAATCTTTAAAATTTACCATTCAGAGCACCTAAAAGTAGAAATTGCTCACCCTCAGTGTGGCTCATATTTTTCAAACATTCTGTCATTTTTTTTGGAAAGAAAAGAATAAAATATGTCAAACATCGTGTTAATCTTGGCTAATAATTGAAACGTTGAGCCTGACTTGAAACATAGTTATGTAAAAATAAATATGCTTAGATTGATAGTCATTATCATAGACTACTCTACCCTATGATAATTATAGCACACCACAGGCACAATCCACAGTGGGTTATGGGGATCGCTTAAAACGGACAACGACTTATAACTGGGCGTGTTGCTCTCCCAAGCACTTGACGCTGCATAAAATAAAAAGAATAAGGACCACGATATAAAGATTATTCCCCAATTACCATGATTACGCAAGAGATATTATCTCTGAGACTCGGTCTTGAGAACAAATGGATAAAAACAAGTTTCCAAATTTAAATGGATAAAAGCAATTAAATTCCAAAATTTAATTGTTGTATTATGTTCGTGCATAGACTTTGCATTTGTTTGAAGGGCCTATTTGAAAACGTCGTATTTTCTCTATGGTCCAGCAGAATTGTGCAAAATCCAGGATAGTGTGTGCATTTTATCATACAAGCATGAAATTTTGCACAAAGGTGCATTTGGATGTGCTCTTTCATATTTGAGTAAGAGGCAAACTTTTTTTTCCAATATGGCCGCCAAATCCAAGATGGCCGCCAGCGACCGCTTAAAAGATAAAAACTACATTAATTCAAGCATGCACCAGTAACTGATTATTAAATACCGAACAAAAATGAAGGTTTGGGACCAGAAGGCATCAATAAAAGTTGAAGCAATGGTATATAACTGTGTCTAATAATTAGGAATCAAATATGTCCGCCAAAAATCGGCTTAACGTTTGTTTTATAGATGTTGTACTGGGCGATTCATATGAAAGGCAAATTTGTGATTTACCTTTTCTATCAACCTCCCTACCCGCATCCGGAGCTATATGATGCATTATGTAGTGTTATGGGAGGTCTGATAAATTCAAAAATGTCTGCCAATGACCTTTAAACATGATACTTCCTCCATACCCTCGAGCTGTTTCAACACAGGCCTATGAAACTGGGCAGCAGAAAGACTCACAATACAGTGGCAGATACAGTATCTCAAGAAAAGGGGTGCGTGGGTTTTAGGACATGCACACAATAATATTTCGATTGATTTAGGTGAACGTTTTAAATCATTTGTCAAAAAATAGAGGGGGGATGGCAATTCAATGTCTGCATCGCGCACCCCATAACATGATTGTAGTCATCCAGGGCAGCTTTGGGCACGTGTATGGGCTTCTCCTCTAGTGCGCATGGCTCGACTGCAAGGACCTTTTTCACTTTATGTGGCAGCAAGGCAACAGTGCATCAATCTTGATAAACTCTTGTCAGTTTGACGCGGTCTTTGTATTTGCTGCAACACTGCTTCTAGTTGCGTTAACTCTCCTCTCTGGAACTGAAAAGTTAAGACTGCCAGACTTATATCCCATATGACTTCAATTCTAGAATACCTTTGTGATGCAATAAATTGAAGAAAGACTTGTTGAGCATCATCTTCCAAACTATCCGCACCAATAGGTTTTAGAAGGTGCACAAATACAGGCCCACTAAGTAATATGGTGTGTACTTTTGATGTATGATAGCTTTTGGACGTCGCGTACATTTCTCAAGACAGGGAAATATGTTTGACTTTGTGACAGACCTGAGAGGGATGAGAGGGATGTTTTATATGACTCATTCTCATGTCGAAAGAATGCATACATATCTTGATCTCTCACTTGACACATGAGATATAAAGTCGTGAAAATAGTTTCATCAGGGAAATAACTGATAAGCTGAATTTTTCAGTTTAGTTGGGCATTTAAACAGTGATATGTTTATGACTACGATCTGTTGTTTGCTCAAACCTCTTTTCAACATAGTCATCAAACTGAATCTTTCCCAGTTCAGGTTTGGGACCAGAAGGCATCAATAAAAGTTGAAGCAATGGTATATAACTGTGTCTAATAATTAGGAATCAAATATGTCCGCCAAAAATCGGCTTAACGTTTGTTTTATAGATGTTGTACTGGGCGATTCATATGAAAGGCAAATTTGTGATTTACCTTTTCTATCAACCTCCCTACCCGCATCCGGAGCTATATGATGCATTATGTAGTGTTATGGGAGGTCTGATAAATTCAAAAATGTCTGCCAATGACCTTTAAACATGATACTTCCTCCATACCCTCGAGCTGTTTCAACACAGGCCTATGAAACTGGGCAGCAGAAAGACTCACAATACAGTGGCAGATACAGTATCTCAAGAAAAGGGGTGCGTGGGTTTTAGGACATGCACACAATAATATTTCGATTGATTTAGGTGAACGTTTTAAATCATTTGTCAAAAAATAGAGGGGGGATGGCAATTCAATGTCTGCATCGCGCACCCCATAACATGATTGTAGTCATCCAGGGCAGCTTTGGGCACGTGTATGGGCTTCTCCTCTAGTGCGCATGGCTCGACTGCAAGGACCTTTTTCACTTTATGTGGCAGCAAGGCAACAGTGCATCAATCTTGATAAACTCTTGTCAGTTTGACGCGGTCTTTGTATTTGCTGCAACACTGCTTCTAGTTGCGTTAACTCTCCTCTCTGGAACTGAAAAGTTAAGACTGCCAGACTTATTTCCCATATGACTTCAATTCTAGAATACCTTTGTGATGCAATAAATTGAAGAAAGACTTGTTGAGCATCATCTTCCAAACTATCCGCACCAATAGGTTTTAGAAGGTGCACAAATACAGGCCCACTAAGTGATATGGTGTGTACTTTTGATGTATGATAGCTTTTGAACGTCGCGTACATTTCTCAAGACAGGGAAATATGTTTGACTTTGTGACAGACCTGAGAGGGATGAGAGGGATGTTTTATATGACTCATTCTCATGTCGAAAGAATGCATACATATCTTGATCTCTCACTTGACATAAGATATAAAGTCGTGAAAATAGTTTTGATCAGGGAAATAACTGATAAGCTGAATTTTTCAGTTTAGTTGGGCATTTAAACAGTGATATGTTTATGACTACGATCTGTTGTTTGCTCAAACCTTTTTTCAACATAGTCATCAAACTGAATCTTTCCCAATTCACAACTAGTCTCACTGGTTTTACGACAGCTTCCGCTACACACAGTCCTGGCTTTTCTAAACAAATGGATTACCAAGATCCTTGATTGCTTTGTGAGTGACTTTGTTTCCTTCAGAAATGCCGTTTGAATGGATCATGGAGTGTGAAGTTTTCAGATTGTACTAGCTTTCTCGAATTATTTATTCATAGATGACACATGTATCCGACCATCGGTAGTGAGCTGTGACATGTTTTGAGTCCATGGTCCACCATGGTCCACCGTTCCTTCTCGCTATTGCAATGTATTTCCGTGGGCCTGCTCAATACATTTGCTTGAAAAACATGTGTTGTTTTGTTGACCACAAGCTTGCCTTCCCTAATTATTAAGCAGCTAAAAATTAAGCAGCTATTTCAGGATGTATTTTCTCCAGCTGTATCATAATGCTTAGATTAACAGACAGACAGAGACTGTAGTGAGGATGATTAAGAGCAAATAACAGGGGATCGATTTCTTCAAATTCTCCAAATATATTTGGAAGTTACCTTCCCACCGTGATCTAATAAAAGTGAGTTATAGCTGCTGTTATGTGGTCTTGAGATCATCCTTATAGACCTGTTTCTTTAACATATATAGGCTGGCCACTGTGGTTTGGTGTACATGCTTGGTGTGTGTGGCTTTATGTATTTTAAATAAGTAGTCACTAGTCTGTTTGCCAGGATTTGTAATATCAGCATTCACGAAACCTCTGTTAACTTGTTTGCAACCAATCACCAACCACCGTAAATGTAGCGATCTAATATGAAGGCCTCCAAATATACGTGAGATGTTGTCCTCTCCATACTTCTCATGGAAGGCAGGCTGGATTTGTCTGCCAATCGCAATAAAGGTGACCAACTTTAATAATTACAGGCTGATCTGCGTTTAACTGCTTGGGTTGTGATCGTACATTGGTCAGTAACTACCAGTTGAACAGAAGACTATGTTAAATTGACTTCTTTCTCAGAGACAGAGATACTGGTGGTGTAATTGCCTGATAGTTTTCAGTTTGGAATCTCTTTCGAAATTTACAGGCTCTCTTACTCTGCCTTGAGTTCGTTTCTGGGGTGCAAAAATATTGACAACCAAGTATCATGAGAGAACCATGTGTTGTTGTTAAGCTCACCATGTTGATCTAAATTGTCCCGGTGGGGAAAAGATATAAAAGTAGGGTCAGACAAAGACACAACACTCATTACTTCAAAAAGGAGACATGCACCATTACCTAATTTTTGAGAACTTCTAAGACTCACATACGACTGAGAATCATAAGCCAAATAAGGCATTAATCAGTGTAGAGTAGCATAAAAAGCTCTCCAGCCTTTTGCTTTTTGTGGTAGTGTTGAACTCTCACAACGGCAGTTTTGTAACAGATTACGGATCAGCTGTGAAATGGTGAAAGGCAGACATTCACGTGCAATGTTTATGTATGCATAACTTTATAATGCTACTTAATATTTGTATTATAACCATGAGGAATAAGTGGGTTTTCCACAAGAAGGTCCAAAAGTGTTTCTGTGTCTCTATTTCTTGCAATAGCATAAATTAATTCTTTTTTTTAAGCTAACTGTTAAAGATGGCGTTGTTTCTAGCGGACTGATTTGACCATTATGGATGAGAAATTCACCTATTATCGTCCATTTTTAGTGACTTGTTTATGGATTTACAGGTTTATACATAGGACAGATTCATTTATTAGAAATGGTGATGATCTAGAATATACTAAAAAATATTATTTTAAATACGAAGAGAATCACCACATCAAATTTGAATGTGATCAAACCCAAATGGCATGGTGAATGATACTGTTCGGGGTTATATATATTAAAAAAATTGCCATCAATTGATGGCAGGACCCCTCAGCCATAGGCTATGCCCATCAACGTCAAAAATTATAAATATGTATGTAATGTTTCGATGACTTTGTGCTGCGTCGGCCATCTTCTTTTTTATGGATTCTTCCCAAAGGTAATCAGATCATTAGAAATGGCCGGAGAACCACTGCATAAAATTTAGATGCGATCCAACCAACGGCTCATAAGATATCGGGCCCACAAGCTTTTCGGGTGGCTATTTTTTCAAAATGTTCAGCGTCGGCCATCTTGTTTTTTATGGCTTCTTCCCAAAAGTTACCCGCCTGACCGCCAGATCGCCCGCCCGACCGTCCGCCTCTAGTGATCCCTATACCCCACAGCCTTAATGGCTGAGGGGTAAAAAGCACAGAAATTTAAGTCAAAACCTCGATCAATTATTATTTTGAATCAGTCAGCTAGACTATATGTATATAAATTATTAGTCATGTTTGGCCAAATTGTAGACATAAATTTAATGTCCTTGACAACCCAGCTATATAACCCTCAACGTTGTGATAGGCCCCACTATAGCTTAAGATGTAATATTGAATGTTCGCAGTTCGTAAGCTTGTGTAATGCTTAATCGTCATTGACAGCCATGTTTGATTATTTAGATATCCCATAATATATATGCATCATATATGGCTTTCATGTGGGAGTAGTAAAGTATCACTTGAACAGTAAGGCATCTATACAACACATGTTAGGCTAATTTTTGACAGGCATATTGGATTACAAACTATAGAAAGGGCTGAATGCTATTGCTGAAATTTTATTTCTATACTTACTCATCCTTAATTTTTACTTCTGTAGCATAATGTGTATTATTTAATGATCAGTGATTTGATGCATGCACGCATTACTAGAGCGTATGTGCCTTTGAAGGGGTCAATAGCGGCCATCTTGGATTTGACGGCTATATTGAAATAATTGAGCTTGTCTCTTACTAAAAATTATTAATATTAATATGAAAGAGCACACCAAAATGCATCTTTGTGCAAAACTTCATGCTTGTGTGATAAAATGCACACACCTTTCACCATTCTGCTGGTCTATAACAGTTTCTTTTTCACTAGAGACAAAATCAATGATAATAATTGGAAATTGGCAGTAAAGTTGTTTTAACAATGTGGAAGAACAAAGGTGCAGGTTTTATCAAGGCGCAGGTTTTATAGTCTGATATCAAGTCTGAAGACCTATCATCCGACTTTACATCTTACCCCCTGGTCACTGGACCTGTTCATTCGTGAGCCATTTCAACTCCACGGAGAGCATACAGTCCTGCAGCTGAGTCAAGTGAAGCATTTGAGGGTGAAGTTCCTTGCCCAAGGACACAACATCTTAACAATGTCCCAAGATTGAAAGGGGAGAAACATGACATTTCTCTGAAAATCCTACACCAAGCGGGATTCGAAACCGCACGGCAGAGCTGGCAGAGACAAGAAATGGAAATCATGGAAGCATCCAAGAAATATTTATTTGTGATGCACTTGTAATTCAGCACTTGGATGGTGGTACTGCAGTGTTGGAAGATTAGTTTGGCGAGTAAGCCTAAATTAAAATTGGTATTATTGAAATTATTTTTGGTAATTCTGTATAAATGAAGGTCCAGTAATGAAATGAATCGGGCTTTAGGCCACCTTTGTGCACATGTAGGCTAAACTGGGCCAGGAGAACCTCCTGAGGATGGTGGGATGATTGAGATGACACTGTCTTCCAGACACAGGATTCGAAATTCGAGCCCTGGCGGTCTGAGACCGAGCACGCTACCTCTCGGTCACGGAGGCTCCCCACAATACTAACTTTCACACGTGGATGGGGAAGAAACAATTTTGTTTCTTTCAAACCGCCGAGACCGGGAACCGAACCCTGGACTCTGGCGTGAAAGGCAGCGGTGCTAACCACTACCCTAGGGCCCCCGCCCTGAAGGTCCAGTAACGATGCCAATAATGTCATGAAATGCTGCAACATGGCCGCATCCACATCATGCCTTAATCAGGGTACATAATTGTAGAACCAAAAATAATAATTTCCAGGTTAAGCATGATGTTCATTTATTTGTATTAGACAGGCAACCTGGTAAAATCGAAGTTAATAATACATTCGGATTCTGTTTAAATTCCATGACCATGACATTGGTTATCTTCGGGTGACTTTTGATCTTGATGGTGGTCAGGCTGCACAAAAAAAACTAGTAACAGACTTTTCAAATACAGATAACTTTGTCATTGCATGGAATGTTCACTGAAAGTTTTAATTAGCTCATAATTGATAGACCTGCGATGTAAGTTTCTGCCTAACCCAAGACTAGTCTGGTTTCGGCTGTTGTCACGAAGATGCTGCTGTAGGGCTATGCACTAATCTCGGTGCTTGTTTCCTCTGAATATGACACTGGACACTAATTTTAGAAGGATGGGGATAGTACTTGCCGTGAGTTTGCTTTGTCAACAGACTTATAGGGTTTCTTGGGAGAACTTCCGAGACCCGTCCGTCGCCAATGGTGTAATAAAAATCATCCTATAATTAAAAAAAGTGCTTCGCTTAAATTTAAAAATAATAATAAAATAATTATAAAGCCCTAATATCCATATCTAAAGGTATTGCACACCATTATATGAAAATGAAATCAAAATTGACGAAAAGTTAAAATCGAAAGCAGCTATGGCGGCCATCTTGGATTTTGCAAAAATGCTCAAGGCTGCAAGTTAAGCAACTAAGCTAATTTAGTTCTCCTACACATGTGTAATAAGTTTCAACAATAAGAGTTTCCAGGGATATACATTGCAGGGTTAAGTACATGTAACATATAGGCTGCAACTAGACTGTTAATTATCACCACATCAGAGTGTGTTCCTAATTCTTAGGCTATTAGTAGGACTTTACTTCGAGCTAAAGCTACGCAGCAGGCCATCCTCTTAGCTGTACACACATGTCATCTCAGACAGAGGCTATTTAGTGTTGTATTTGTGTTGTTGGCCTTATCAATACAGATAAGTGTAGATCCCCACCTTCACGTTCCCGGGCGGATAATATCATTAGCACCCTGTATGTGGTGCGAACAATCCCATTAGTGTCCATCGATGAACTGATTGTCACACCCCTATAGATATGATCGTGCTGATTAACACAGGGGTACAGGGGGCGGGGCTTCGTCCACAGGATGGACCTATTTTGGCCTCGATTAAGACACATGATCACGCAAAAGATTTTATGTGCCTCTGAGCTCGGTCCGCAGAGAATACAGGCGCTACAAAAGTCTCACTGATTGATTGATTGATTGATTGATTGTGTGCAGCAATCAATAAATAAGAGAGCCAAATCGATGTCTACAACTGGAATCACACAATTCGTGTAGTCTATCTACACTGGACACGATGGACACTGTGCACAGTAGACTAAGGAAAATATAATGAAGTTAGGAGGCCTGTTTAGACTCTTATTTCTCTCAGGGGAGGCTTGGGAGAGTTCGGTCACAGGGAGAGTTGGGCCACCCCCGATATCACAGTAACGTGAAGCATTATGACCAGGTGCTGCCATCTAAAGAATCAACGACACATTATACCTATTGTTCAATGTGACCAGCTTTTCCAACCCATGTTCAGTGACGATTTTGTGTCAAGAAATCTATTATATTGAAAATATAAGGTAAGCAATTTGTTAGCATATCAATAGTACATAGTAGAAAGCTCTTTTGTGGTGTGTAATATACCTATGGTACTCCTCTGCCATCAAGGCATTTAAGGAATGGATATCGTCAAAAGCCATTCTTTGATTTTGATTTTAACAAAAATTGCGGATATAGGGAGAGTTGGGACAGTCAAATGTGGGAGAATGGGGACACTATGGGAGAGTTGGGTCATGGTCATATAACATGGGTCATGGCCCAACTCTCCCACATAGGGAGAGTTGGGCCACTATGTGGGAGAGTTGGGCCATGCCACGATAATTTGTTTTATCCATGACCATAGTGATTAAGGTGTTCATAAATAAATTGTTCCTATTTTTTTCTTGTGTTGTGTTTATTTTTACGTATCTGTACCGACATTCCCTATGTGACCCAACTCTCCCAGGCATGGCCCAAGTCTCCCCGAACATGGCCCAAGTCTCCCCACTCCTTGGGAGAGTTGGGTCAGGAGAACATCTTTTTTTAATCGCATTTTTTTCCTATGCAACACAATGCATGTAAAATAAAATAAAGTTCAGATTGTTTGGCATGCTCTGTACTTCGCAAAACCACAGGAAACAGTATAATATGACAAATGGGAAAAGCATACGATGTCAAAATATAAAAAGTGGACCAACTCTCCCAAGCCTCCCCTACATGTAAGCCTAAGAGTAGATAGTCTATCAATTGATGGCCATTGATCAATTTGATGTCAACATCCAGGCAATGGTAGAATTTCACAGTTCATGTAGACCAGAGTAAATAGCAATAGACTAGATTATAATAGCTTATGTGGTGATAACATCAATAACATGATTCAAGTCTGCTGAGTATTATAGTAAGTAAGTAAGTAAGTAAGTAATAGTTTATTAGCAATAGGCTAGACAGCCTGTGTGCATACAAAACAAAAAGCAAAGTGTAGTGAATGGACATGAGTTGAGGGCATGGTATCACAATATTGTTACAATACATATCTATACATATCGCCACATTTATATATTTATCAGGTGAACATCTCCTGGCCCAGTTTAGCCTATATGTGCACAAAGGTGGCCTAAAGCCCGATTCATTTCATTTCATTTATCAGGTGAACAAATTTAGCTAATTTGTAATGACCGCTTGATTTTCGCTTGATAAAAGCTGTATGAATTTGTACATGCATGGATTTTGTATATAATAGTCAGGTAGAATGTGTCTAATATGTTCAGTCTTTATACATTCAAATATACAGTGGTATTCATCGCCTAATGTATCACATGTGTCACATAGCCTTTCGTTATATGGTAAACGAGCCTGCCCCCTTCCCTTAATAATATTTGGTAATTTATGGTTTTTCAGTCTAAAATTGGTGAGTGCGAGTCGATGCTTCTTCACATTTACAAGAATCAAATATTTAGACAGTTTAAAATCGACATGGAGATTTTTATAGAGTAAACAACTTGATTTTAAATTTATCAACTCCGACCAATTTTAAATGTAAATGTCTCGTAGTCTTTGTTTACATTGCCTAAGGAATGAATGTCTATTTGACACACCTTGCTGTAACCACACTTCGTTACATCCTATACTGTATAATAGTTTTCTGACTAGTGATGCCCTGTTTTACAACATAGCATTTCGGGTTACGGCCACATACATTAATGAATAAACTTTCTGTACAAGTAAACTTGATTCATTATGAACAATTTTCAACCAATATGATAAAATTCTAACTTTTCTCTCTATAATTAAAGGATGTCTTTCTAGCTCACCATATATCATTTCATTGCATGTTCATTTTGAAACCTCTAACACCAACTTACAAAATTTTAAATGAACTCTTTCTATAGCTGATGCAGTGTGAAACCCCCACACTTCACAGCTGTAAGACAACACTGGTGTCACCATTTTATCAAACAAATTTAACAACATATTTACATATGGGTCGACTAATTGCGAGACATATTACGTAAGGCGTACATTGCTCTCAGACCTCTGCTGGCTAAATCTTGTTGTGCACATGAGAATTTTCCAGTGTATGACAATTTCAGGCCTAAATATTGAAATACAACAATTTTCGTTTTTTGTACATTTACATATAGATGCCATTTTTGACAGTTATCGTGTAAAATATCTAAACTATTCTGTAACTCTTATTTATTACTCGATATAATAATAGAATCATCAGCATACAGAAGCAAACACAATTTAAAGTCGTCAATGCTAACACCTTCTATACCTCTATCCACTAAAGTTTCTTTTAAGTCGTTAACATATCAACAAAATAAAAATGGAGACAAACTTGCGCCCTGTCGTACTCCCAAGTAACTATGAAAATCGTCCGATGGCCTTCCTAAATATTTGACTCTGGATTTAACTTCCCTGTACATACTTCGTATCATATCAATTATTTTACCACGTATACCATTATGAAGCATTTTATACCATAAACAATCTCGATTTAGATAAATTATAGGACGGCCTGTTGGACATTGATGTGCACTGCTTAAGCAGCTCAACGCTCTGTTAAATAATGTTATTTTTAGCAAGACCCACCACTTTGCACATACAGTACACTTCTCCCTGCGCACACCAGCAACCAAGCTCTATCAGCCACTCGTGATAACCTACCACCCCTCCCCTCATATGCAATTGCCTACTCATAATGTGCATGAGACAGGATTACGATACCCACTCTCCTTATCCCATAGTTCAGGGTATGTAAGCCAAAAAAATATGTTTTTAAAGGTGATCTATCACCCATTATATGGTATGAATAATTATGTCTTTATATGGGGTCACATGATAGCTAATCACCCAATATATGGGGTAATTGTCTATCATGTGACTCTCTCAGAGGGTCACATGATAGCCAAGCACCCCATATAAGGAAACACTTGTGCCCCATCTTGTGGCAACTTTGACTTATTTGTCACAAAATTATTCATACTATATAAGGGGTGATAGATCACCTTTAACAGCAAACAATTTCCGGGCGAAACACATGGCGTGACGTCAAAGACAACTGTATATTAATATATTGATAATAATATATCTAGAAATATCAATTTGACGAGCTTATGATGTCCATTTTTGCCCATCCAGCTGCACGCCTATAACATGATTGTAGTCATCCAGGGCAGCTTTGGGCACGTGTATGGGCTTATCCTCTAGTGCGCATGGCTCGACTGCAAGGACCTTTTCACTTTATGTGGCTGCAAGGCAACAGTGCATCAATCTTGATAAACTCTTGTCAGTTTGACGCGGTCTTTGTATTTGCTGCAACACTGCTTCTAGTTGCGTTAACTCTCCTCTCTGGAACTGAAAAGTTAAGACTGCCAGACTTATATCCTATATGACTTTAATTCTAGAATACCTTTGTGATGCAATAAATTGAAGAAAGACTTGTTGAGCATCATCTTCCAAACTATCCGCACCAATAGGTTTTAGAAGGTCCACAAATACAGGCCCACTAAGTGATATGGTGTGTACTTTTGATGTATGATAGCTTTTGGACGTCGCGTACATTTCTCAAGACAGGGAAATATGTTTGACTTTGTGACAGACCTGAGAGGGATGACAGGGATGTTTTATATGTCTCATTCTCATGTCGAAAGAATGCATACATATCTTGATCTCTCACTTGACATGAGATATAAAGTCGTGAAAATAATTTCATCAGGGAAATAACTGATAAGCTGAATTTTTCAGTTTAGTTTGGCATTTAAACAGTGATATGTTTATGACTACGATCTGTTGTTTGCTCAAACCTCTTTTCAACATAGTCATCAAACTGAATCTTTCCCAATTCACAACTAGTCTCACTGGTTTTACGACAGCTTCCGCTACACACAGTCCTGGCTTTTCTAAACAAATGGATTACCAAGATCCTTGATTGCTTTGTGAGTGACTTTGTTTCCTTCAGAAATGCCGTTTGAATGGATCATGGAGTGTGAAGTTTTCAGATTGTACTAGCTTTCTCGAATTATTTATTCATAGATGACACATGTATCCGACCATCGGTAGTGAGCTGTGACATGTTTTGAGTCCATGGTCCACCATGGTCCACCGTTCCTTCTCGCTATTGCAATGTATTTCCGTGGGCCTGCTCAATACATTTGCTTGAAAAACATGTGTTGTTTTGTTGACCACAAGCTTGCCTTCCCTAATTATTAAGCAGCTAAAAATTAGGCAGCTATTTCAGGATGTATTTTCTCCAGCTGTATCATAATGCTTAGATTAACAGACAGACAGAGACTGTAGTGAGGATGATTAAGAGCAAATAACAGGGGATCAATTTCTTCAAATTCTCCAAATATATTTGGAAGTTACCTTCCCACCGTGATCTATTAAAAGTGAGTTATAGCTGCTGTTATGTGGTCTTGAGATCATCCTTATAGACCTGTTTCTTTAACATATATAGGCTGGCCACTGTGGTTTGGTGTACATGCTTGGTGTGTGTGGCTTTATGTATTTTAAATAAGTAGTCACTAGTCTGTTTGCCAGGATTTGTAATATCAGCATTCACGAAAGCTCTGTTAACTTTTTTGCAACCAATCACCAACCACCGTAAATGTAGCGATCTAATATGAAGGCCTCCAAATATACGTGAGATGTTGTCCTCTCCATACTTCTCATGGAAGGCAGGCTGGATTTGTCTGCCAATCGCAATAAAGGTGACCAACTTTAATAATTACAGGCTGATCTGCGTTTAACTGCTTGGGTTGTGATCGTACATTGGTCAGTAACTACCAGTTGAACAGAAGACTATGTTAAATTGACTTCTTTCTCAGAGACAGAGATACTGGTGGTGTAATTGCCTGATAGTTTTCAGTTTGGAATCTCTTTCGAAATTTACAGACTCTCTTACTCTGCCTTGAGTTCGTTTCTGGGGTGCAAAAATATTGACAACCAAGTATCATGAGAGAACCATGTGTTGTTGTTAAGCTCACCATGTTGATCTAAATTGTCCCGGTGGGGAAAAGATATAAAAGAAGGGTCAGACAAAGACACAACACTCATTACTTCAAAAAGGAGACATGCACCATTACCTAATTTTTGAGAACTTCTAAGACTCACATACGACTGAGAATCATAAGCCAAATAAGGCATTAATCAGTGTAGAGTAGCATAAAAAGCTCTCCAGCCTTTTGCTTTTTGTGGTAGTGTTGAACTCTCACAACGGCAGTTTTGTAACAGATTACGGATCAGCTGTGAAATGGTGAAAGGCAGACATTCACGTGCAATGTTTATGTATGCACAACTTTATAATGCTACTTAATATTTGTATTATAACCATGAGGAATAAGTGGGTTTTCCACAAGAAGGTCCAAAAGTGTTTCTGTGTCTCTATTTCTTGCAATAGCATAAATTAATTCTTTTTTTTAAGCTAACTGTTAAAGATGGCGTTGTTTCTAGCGGACTGATTTGACCATTATGGATGAGAAATTCACCTATTATCGTCCATTTTTAGTGACTTGTTTATGGATTTACAGGTTTATACATAGGACAGATTCATTTATTAGAAATGGTGATGAACTAGAATATACTAAAAAATATTATTTTAAATACGAAGAGAATCACCACATCAAATTTGAATGTGATCAAACCCAAATGGCATGGTGAATGATACTGTTCGGGGTTATATATATTAAAAAAATTGCCATTAATTGATGGCAGGACCCCTCAGCCATAGGCTATGCCCATCAACGTCAAAAATTATAAATATGTATGTAATGTTTCGATGACTTTGTGCTGCGTCGGCCATCTTCTTTTTTATGGATTCTTCCCAAAGGTAATCAGATCATTAGAAATGGCCGGAGAACCACTGCATAAAATTTAGATGCGATCCAACCAACGGCTCATAAGATATCGGGCCCACAAGCTTTTCGGGTGGCTATTTTTTCAAAATGTTCGGCGTCGGCCATCTTGTTTTTTATGGCTTCTTCCCAAAAGTTACCCGCCCGACCGCCAGATCGCCCGCCCGACCGTCCGCCTCTAGTGATCCCTATACCCCACAGCCTTAATGGCTGAGGGGTAAAAAGCACAGAAATTTAAGTCAAAACCTCGATCAATTATTATTTTGAATCAGTCAGCTAGACTATATGTATATAAATTATTAGTCATGTTTGGCCAAATTGTAGACATAAATTTAATGTCCTTGACAACCCAGCTATATAACCCTCAACGTTGTGATAGGCCCCACTATAGCTTAAGATGTAATATTGAATGTTCGCAGTTTGTAAGCTCGTGTAATGCTTAATCGTCATTGACAGCCATGTTTGATTATTTAGATATCCCATAATATATATGCATCATATATGGCTTTCATGTGGCAGTAGTAAAGTATCACTTGAACAGTAAGGCAACTATACAACACATGTTAGGCTAATTTTTGACAGGCATATTGGATTACAAACTATAGAAAGGGCTGAATGCTATTGCTGAAATTTTATTTCTATACTTACTCATCCTTAATTTTTACTTCTGTAGCATAATGTGTATTATTTAATGATCTGTGATTTGATGCATGCACGCATTACTAGAGCGTATGTGCCTTTGAAGGGGTCAATGGCGGCCATCTTGGATTTGACGGCTATATTGAAATAATTGAGCTTGTCTCTTACTGAAAATTATTAATATTAATATGAAAGAGCACACCAAAATGCATCTTTGTGCAAAACTTCATGCTTGTGTGATAAAATGCCCACACCTTTCACCATTCTGCTGGTCTATAACAGTTTCTTTTTCACTAGAGACAAAATCAATGATAATAATTGGAAATTGGCAGTAAAGTTGTTTTAACAATGTGGAAGAACAAAGGTGCAGGTTTTATCAAGGCGCAGGTTTTATAGTCTGATATCAAGTCTGAAGACCTATCATCCGACTTTACATCTTACCCCCTGGTCACTGGACCTGTTCATTCGTGAGCCATTTCAACTCCACGGAGAGCATAGAGTCCTGCAGCTGAGTCAAGTGAAGCATTTGAGGGTGAAGTTCCTTGCCCAAGGACACAACATCTTAACAATGTCCCAAGATTGAAAGGGGAGAAACATGACATTTCTCTGAAAATCCTACACCAAGCGGGATTCGAAACCGCACGGCAGAGCTGGCAGAGACAAGAAATGGAAATCATGGAAGCATCCAAGAAATATTTATTTGTGATGCACTTGTAATTCAGCACTTGGATGGTGGTACTGCAGTGTTGGAAGATTAGTTTGGCGAGTAAGCCTAAATTAAAATTGGTATTATTGAAATTATTTTTGGTAATTCTGTATAAATGAAGGTCCAGTAATGAAATGAATCGGGCTTTAGGCCACCTTTGTGCACATGTTGGCTAAACTGGGCCAGGAGAACCTCCTGAGGATGGTGAGATGATTGAGATGACACTGTCCTCCAGACACAGGATTCGAAATTCGAGCCCTGGCGGTCTGAGGCCGAGCACGCTACCTCTCGGTCACGGAGGCTCCCCACAATACTAACTTTCACACGTGGATGGGGAAGAAACAATTTTGTTTCTTTCAAACCGCCGAGACCGAGAACCGAACCCCGGACTCTGGCGTGAAAGGCAGCGGTGCTAACCACTACCCTAGGGCCCCCGCCCTGAAGGTCCAGTAACGATGCCAATAATGTCATGAAATGCTGCAACATGGCCGCATCCACATCATGCCTTAATCAGGGTACATAATTGTAGAACCAAAAATAATAATTTCCAGGTTAAGCATGATGTTCATTTATTTGTATTAGACAGGCAACCTGGTAAAATCGAAGTTAATAATACAGTCGGATTCTGTTTAAATTCCATGACCATGACATTGGTTATCTTCGGGTGACTTTTGATCTTGATGGTGGTCAGGCTGCACAAAAAAAACTAGTAACAGACTTTTCAAATACAGATAACTTTGTCATTGCATGGAATGTTCACTGAAAGTTTTAATTAGCTCATAATTGATAGACCTGCGATGTAAGTTTCTGCCTAACCCAAGACTAGTCTGGTTTCGGCTGTTGTCACGAAGATGCTGCTGTAGGGCTATGCACTAATCTCGGTGCTTGTTTCCTCTGATTATGACACTGGACACTAATTATAGAAGGATGGGGATAGTACTTGCAGTGAGTTTGCTTTGTCAACAAACTTATAGGGTTTCTTGGGAGAACTTCCGAAACCCGTCCGTCGCCAATGGTGTAATAAAAATCATCCTATAATTAAAAAAGTGCTTCGCTTAAATTTAAAAATAATAATAAAATAATTATAAAGCCCTAATATCCATATCTAAAGGTATTGCACACCATTATATGAAAATGAAATCAAAATTGACCAAAAGTTAAAATCGAAAGCAGCTATGGGGGCCATCTTGGATTTTACAAAAATGCTCAAGGCTGCAAGTTAAGCAACTAAGCTAATTTAGCTCTCCTACACATGTGTAATATGTTTCAACAATAAGAGTTTCCAGAAATATACATTTCAGGGTTAAGTACATGTAACATATAGGCTGCAACTAGACTGTTAATTATCACCACATCAGAGTGTGTTCCTAATTCTTAGGCTATTAGTAGGACTTTACTTCGAGCTAAAACTACGCAGCAGGCCATCCTCTTAGCTGTACACAACTGTCATCTCAGACAGAGGCTATTTAGTGTTGTATTTGTGTTGTTGGCCTTATCAATACAGATAAGTGTAGATCCCCACCTTCACGTTCCCTGGCGGATAATATCATTAGCACCCTGTATGCGGTGCGAACAATCCCATTAGTGTCCATCGATGAACTGATTGTCACACCCCTATAGATATGATCGTGCTGATTAACACAGGGGTACAGGGGGCGGGGCTTCGTCCACAGGATGGACCCATTTTGGCCTCGATCAAGACACATGATCTCGCAAAAGATTTTATGTGCCTCTGAGCTCGGTCCGCAGAGAATACAGGCGCTACAAAAGTCTCACTGATTGATTGATTGATTGATTGATTGATTGATTGTGTGCAGCAATCAATAAATAAGAGAGCCAAATAGATGTCTACAACTGGAATCACACAATTCATGTAGTCTATCTACACTGGACACGATGGACACTGTGCACAGTAGACTAAGGAAAATATAATGAAGTTAGAAGGCCTGTTTAGACTCTTATTTCTCTCAGGGGAGGCTTGGGAGAGTTGGGTCACAGGAAGAGTTGGGCCACCCCCGATATCACAGTAACGTGAAGCATTATGACCAGGTGCTGCCATCTAAAGAATCAACGACACATTATACCTATTGTTCGATTTGACCAGCTTTTCGAACCCATGTTCAGTGACGATTTTGTGTCAAGAAATCTATTATATTGAAAATATTGTAAAAAATTGACTCGAAGGTAAGCAATTTGTTAGCATATCAATAGTACATAGTAGAAAGCTCTTTTGTGGTGTGTAATATACCTGTGGTACTCCTCTGTCATCAAGGCATTTAAGGAATGAATATCGTCAAAAGCCATTCTTTGATTTTGATTTTAACAAAAATTGCGGATATAGGGAGAGTTGGGACAGTCAAATGTGGGAGAATGGGGACACTATGGGAGAGTTGGGCCATGCCACGATAATTTGTTTTATCCATGACCATAGTGATTAAGGTGTTCATAAATAAATTGTTCCTATTTTTTTCTTGTGTTGTGTTTATTTTTACGTATCTGTACCGACATTCCCTATGTGACCCAACTCTCCCAGGCATGGCCCAAGTCTCCCCGAACATGGCCCAAGTCTCCCCACTCTTTGGGAGAGTTGGGTCAGGAGAACATCTTTTTTTAATCGCATTTTTTTCCTATGCAACACAATGCATGTAAAATAAAATAAAGTTCAGATTGTTTGGCATGCTCTGTACTTCGCAAAACCACAAGAAACAGTATAATATGACAAATGGGAAAAGCATACGATGTCAAAATATAAAAAGTTGACCAACTCTCCCAAGCCTCCCCTACATGTAGGCCCTAAGCCTAAGAGTAGATAGTCTATCAATTGATGGCCATTGATCAATTTGATGTCAACATCCAGTCAATGGTAGAATTTCACAGTTCATGTAGACCAGAGTAAATAGCAATAGACTAGATTATAATAGCTTATGTGGTGATAACATCAATAACATGATTCAAGTCTGCTGAGTATTATAGTAAGTAAGTAAGTAAGTAAGTAAGTAATAGTTTATTAGCAATAGGCTAGACAGCCTGTGTGCATACAAAACAAAAAGAAAAGTGTAGTGAATGGACATGAGTTGAGGGCATGGTATCACAATATTGTTACAATACATATCTATACATATCTATACATATCGCCACATTTATATATTTATCAGGTGAACAAATTTAGCTAATTTTCTAATGACCGCTTGATTTTCGCTTGATAAAAGCTGTATGATTTTGTACATGCATGGATTTTGTATATAATAGTCAGGTAGAATGTGTCTAATATGTTCAGTCTTTATACATTCAAATATACAGTGGTATTCATCGCCTAATGTATCACATGTGTCACATAGCCTCTCGTTATATGGTAAACGAGCCTGCCCTCTTCCTTTAATAATATTTGGTAGTTTATGGTTTTTCAGTCTAAAATTGGTGAGTGCGAGTCGATGCTTCTTCACATTTACAAGAATCAAATATTAAGACAGTTTAAAATCGACATGGAAATGTTTATAGAGTAAACAACTTGATTTTAAATTTATCAACTCCGACGTAAATGTCTCGTAGTCTTTGTTTACATTGCCTAAGGAATGAATGTCTATTTGACACACCTTGCTGTAGCCACACTTCGTTACATCCTATACTGTATAATAGTTTTCTGACTAGTGATGCCCAGTTTTACAACATAGCATTTCGGGTTACGGCCACATACATTAATGAATAAACTTTCTGTACAAGTAAACTTGATTCATTATGAACAATTTTCAACCAATATGATAAAATTCTAACTGTTCTCTCTATAATTAAAGGATATCTTTCTAGCTCGCCATATATCATTTCATTGCATGTTGATTTTGAAACCTCTAACACCAACTTACAAAATTTTAAATGAAATCTTTCTATAGCTGATGCAGTGTGAAACCCCCACACTTCACAGCCGTAAGACAACACTGGTGTCACCATTTTATCAAACAAATTTAACAACATATTTACATCTGGGTCGACTAATTGCGAGACATATTACGTAAGGCGTACATTGCTCTCAGACCTCTGCTGGCTAAATCTTGTTGTGCACATGAGAATTTTCCAGTGTATGACAATTTCAGGCCTAAATATTGAAAAGAGTCCACTACTTCTATTAAAAAAATCACCATAAAACCAGAAATCATTCATTGACAAGCGCCCTCCCTTTCTAAATACAACAATTTTCGTTTTTTGTACATTTACATATAGATGCCATTTTTGACAGTTATCGTGTAAAATATCTAAACTATTCTGTAACTCTTATTTATTACTCGATATAATAATAGAATCATCAGCATACAGAAGCAAACACAATTTAAAGTCGTCAATGCTAACACCTTCTATACCTCTATCCACTAAAGTTTCTTTTAAGTCGTTAACATATAAACAAAATAAAAATGGAGACAAACTTTCGTCCTGTCGTACTCCCAAGTAATTATGAAAATCTCCCGATGGCCTTCCTAAATATTTGACTCTGGATTTAACTTCACTGTACATACTTCGTATCATATCAATTATTTTACCACGTATACCACTATGAAGCATTTTATACCATAAACAATCTCGATTTAGATAAATTATAGGACGGCCTGTTGGATATTGATGCGCACTGCTAAAGCAGCTCAACGCTCTGTTAAATAATGTTATTTTTAGCAAGACCCACCACTTTGCACATACAGTACACTTCTCCCTGCGCACACCAGCAACCAAGCTCTATCAGCCACTCGTGATAACCTACCACCCCTCCCCTCATATGCAATTGCCTACTCATAATGTGCATGAGACAGGGTTACGATACCCACTCTCCTTATCCCATAGTTCAGGGTATGTAGACCAAAATTATGTGAAACTCAATAGCTTTGACCTCCATTGCTATCACCGAGCTAGCTAATACAATGAAGTATGGGGGAGGGGTCTTAACCAAAATTATGTGAAACTCAATAGCTTTGACCTCCATTGCTATCACCGAGCTAGCTAATACAATGAAGTATGGGGGAGGGGTCTTATGTAACTTTATTTTCACCGAGTTCGGATTCAAAACGGTTTCCGGTGACGTCACTGCGTTTCACAGAATAGGGAACATAGGAACAAATTGCAACATCATTTTTTTTAGTTAATTATTATGTCCCAAGCCAGAAAATTCGGAATTTTTTCATTGGCATTTTTGTGAGGGTACCCTAAAATGGCTAAATAATAGGCCTAGTTATTACCCGAGTCACAGGATGTTTGGATATTTTAATTTTCACGTCTATTTTGACGTCATTTTTTGGTCATTTTACATACACTACTAAATTCAAAAATGCAAAACTCGCTTCTGTTGCAATTTGTTCCACCTCAAATCATAAATGCCCTGGACTAACATTATTATTGTTACTAACCATTATAGACTTCAGACGTCAGCTTGAATTAGCACAGTATGAGTAAAAATGTTTTTTAATGGCCGTGGATCCATAACATATGTATTCAAATGAAGCAGAAGGAGCTGACTAAGACATTTACGATGATTTTAAAGGTGATCTATCACCCATTATATGGTATGAATAATTATGTCTTTATATGGGGTCACATGATAGCTAATCACCCAATATTTGGGGTGATTGGCTATCATGTGACTCTCTCAGAGGGTCACATGATAGCCAAGCACCCCATATAAGGAAACACTTGTGCCCCATCTTGTGGCAACTTTGATTTATTTGTCACAAAATTATTCATACTATATAAGGGGTGATAGATCACCTTTAACAGCAAACAATTTCCGGGCGAAACACATGGCGTGACGTCAAAGACAACTGTATATTAATATATTGATAATAATATATCTAGAAATATCAATTTAACGAGCTTATGATGTGCATTTTTGTTATTTCAACAGTAAACATATCATCTTCGAGCCAATGCGGTTTATTAAAATTGGTACAAGGGTGAATATACAATTTAAGTGGTCTTTCACTTTTTATTTTTGAAGAAATAAAGTCGCTTCAAATTGTATATACTAGCGTCTGATATTGAGGGTAGGGTCTGTGTGATACACATTTAAAATATCAGAGCTTAATCTCAAACAGATTTTGAAAAAATATCTGTTTTGTGCAGGACCGTAAAAATAAAATGTCAACTCAGCAACGGAATATGTTAATGATTATAAATTGCTTTGTATGATAGTTTAGTGATATGTTAGTATTTATAACACTTTTTAAATATTTTTTTTAAGACAGAACATATATTTTATTGTAAAATTATGTAGTTGTTCAGTTGACATTATTGTTTCTGAGTTGACAAGACACAATAATTGGATGTAAACATCATGTTTTAAGCGCATCTACGAGATCTCACTTGAGAGCCCCATTTTCTGAAAAAAATCGTGTTGGCCTTGGCTCATAATTATAAAGACAAAAAGGAAATGGGAACATATTATGCATAATGCTGAAGATTTATTTCAAATGCCATCATACAATACATGCATACCAATATAATGAGAGTAAATTTGATTCAGAAATTTAACTAAGTGTTATTTGTAGTTTTATTTCTGTAAACAACTTCAAAAATACTCTCTCACTCAAATGTAATCAAAAACATCTTTTTTAACTGCATTTTACATTGATGGAGTTTTAGTTTAAATTTTAGTCACAGTAATGAGACAGAAAGCAGAATTTAGTCAACTCAGCAAGATTTTTTTAGCTCAACTCAGAAACGTTCTTTTATTGTTGTAAAAAATTCTACATAGGCGAATACTCTCTCAATCTAATTTAATTAAAAACAACTTTTTTAACTGCATTTTACATTTATATAGTTACGTTTTTAGTCTTAATTACATTAGTGAGACAGAAAGCTAAATTTAGTCAACTCAGCAACGTTTCTGAGTTGACTGGTCAACTCAGAAACGTTGTTGAGTTGACCGAAATTATAATGTTGCTGAGTTGAATAAAGACAACATATAAGGATATTTAATGTAATTAAAATAGATGTATCATTTCAAACCGATGCGGTAGGGGGGTGGCCATCATTATCAAGCACTTTTTTCGGTTTAACATGTTTTTAATGATTTTTTACTAAATTATGCGCGTTTCTGAGTTGACACATCATAATGAATACGTTTCAGAGGTGATTGTTTGGGTTATAAAACAGCAGTTCAAATTGAAATATTTCACCTACCTCAAAATATTGCGACTTTGCAGCCGTCTCTGCTTATATCAAATTAATTGAATGGCATCACAGCACAATTTCAAGAGGTAGATAACACTGGTGTTGCTTAGTTAACCGGGTTACGTGAGACAAATAAAAACCCTCAGGAATGTATCCTTGGCAACTTTTTATATTGAGTTCATGTTTGTTTATTAATAAATTCCGTTGTACATAGCAATTGCGCTACAACATAACTCGGGGGTGAGATATGTTCCATGTGAAAACAGTCTATGTTTCAGGTGTTAGATATTGGGAGACATTGCATTTGTGTACAAATTCGTGTATTTTGGCACATTGCTTGCTGAAGAGAAAATATTCGTTGGAGATATTGAATTATGTATTTCTCTCAGTTCATCGTATTGCCCATAGGACAACATTTGGACCCACACAATTCATAAATTCGTTCAGAATAGCCAAAAGACACTAACTAACCCTTAAATTGTATATTCACCCACAAATGAAAAAAACGTAGGCTAAATCAAATGTCATTTCAAATATAAATTTAAGGAGCAGGTTTGACATCACTGAGAATAAGTCATTGTAAACATTTTTAATTCGGTTAAAGTGAACACATGTTCACTTTAAATGTCCTACCAGATACACGTGCACCTAATTAGCCTTATGCCAAACAAAATTGCAAGGGCCAATATCTTCGACGTTTGCCGAACTCTGTTTCCAAATTGAGGTAGTAGATCTTATTGTTCTCTTTACCAGCCGTTCACATTTACATGTGGAAAAACAAATTTGGAAAAAAAAACATATTCAGATAAAAACATGTTTTTAATGGTATTTTGGCATTTCGCGAAAATGTGCACATAATCTGTTATTGCAGATATTCATTGTTTTAATTTCTTAACAGATTTTTAACTATATTTTTATCAATTCGGCCAAAGTCTGGAATTCTAAATCCTAATTTAAATAACAGCTGAATGACGGAGGTGAATTGCCGGGGGTAGAATACTAGACTTGGTTCGGATCTGGAATACCCGAAAGCACATGCAATGTTACAAATAAATAAATGGTCGGCAATACACAAAATCCAGCTCAAATGTGACAATTGCTCAGGTTACTAGATAATGCTTCGAATTAGATAAATATACATAGCTGCAATCCGATAAAATTCTTTTCAATATCTCATGATATACATGTAGCTTTTTTTAACTACATGTCATTTTTTTATCTTGATATTTTATACTATGTCTTGGATTTCGAACAAAATCTAGAAAATTATTTTATATTTTGTTTTTACATATAATTATGCATCGATGCAGGACATCAAATAATTTAATTTTATATTTGGTAACTGTGATTTAAATGCTTAATGCAGTATTAGAGATTGGTGATAATCATGGACACGGACGCTGTGGTATGGACAATGTAATATTACCATTATACTAATAACAAGGGGAATGTGATATTTTAAACGAGGACGCGAAATATCTTATATAATGTTTTCAGTGGGGGGAACATATAAAATTATAATTTTCCTCATGCATGACCAATGGTAATTGGATTACATAATATTATGTCATATTGTTGTTGTTATAGTATTTTAGTTCGGTTGAATAGCCCCAGTCTAATGTTTTACGGTGTTACTGTACCATGCCGATTGTAGGCCTATCTTATATTATCTTATTATAATTACCGCGATTACTATCGATTACAGCACTGCAGTTTGTAATCTTTTTTTTTATTCCAAATTTAAATACTCATGCACTAGTATCGCAACTTTACAAACAGCCCGTCGTGTCTGGTACAATGCTGGCTATAGATCAGATATCAGCATTGAGGCTTACGTCACCAGCTAGCTAGGGACACAGCACAAACGATATAATTATTTACTCAATGTTGTCTTAATGTTGGACATCCGTCTACGACGCTGGCCCAACTTTAAACCTACATCGGGTCCACGTCTCATAATTGCTGCGTAGGACGTTGACCAAGGATATCTGATATAGTTACGTTATTTTTAAGTGGCTGGTGGAACGCGAATATACTGCAAAATCAACTATTAACAACAAACTAACTACTTGATGCATATGTGTGCAGACCATCCGACAGTCAACTATTGCGAAGTACTGGAAAAACGTCGGAATAATTAAGAAATCTTGTCTGGTAAGTTATCATTTTATTCACATCACAATTATATTGTTAAAAACAGGTTGCAAATAATACAAAGTCTAAATTAGGCTGGATATTAACTGTTAATATGTGGGGCTGATGAGTGTGTCGGTTCAATCCTATACACAAATACCTTTACACTCTCTACATCTACTCACACTCACTCACTCACTCACTCACTCACTCACTCACTCACTCACTCACTCACTCACTCACTCACTCACTCACTCACTCACTCACTCACTCACTCACTCACTCACTCACTCACTCACTCACTCACTCACTCACTCACTCACTCACTCACTCACTCACTCACTCACTCACTCACTCACTCACTCACTCACTCACTCACTCACTCACTCACTCACTCACTCACTCACTCACTCACTCACTCACTCACTCACTCACTCACTCACTCACTCACTCACTCACTCACTCACTCACTCACTCACTCACTCACTCACTCACTCACTCACTCACTCACTCACTCACTCACTCACTCACTCACTCACTCACTCACTCACTCACTCACTCACTCACTCACTCACTCACTCACTCACTCACTCACTCACTCACTCACTCACTCACTCACTCACTCACTCACTCACTCACTCACTCACTCACTCACTCACTCACTCACTCACTCTCTCACTCACTCACTCACTCACTCACACACACACTCACTCACTCACTCACTCACTCACACATTCATTTACTCAATCATCGAATCTATCCAATACACAACTGCCAATTTAACTGATCATAAATTATAACAACTAATACTTTGGTTTCATTCGCTTTATTGATCAATTTGTTTCCAATACTAATTTAAATGGTTTTTTTTTCACCGAATATCATATAATATTTATGTTAGTGCTGTTAAATGCGAATTGATTTAAAGCACACCACTTTCCCAGCGTATTTAACTCATCGCAGATAGCTGCACTCAAACTCCGAATGCATCTTCTTACACACAATACATTTGTAGTATCTGTAAAAATAACAAAATTTAAAATCTTTGATATATTTACCATACCATGTATATAAAAAACGTTTTGGTCCAAGGATAATTCTCGTAATTATAAAATATCATATACAGTAACCTTCAGGTCAGATCACCATTGCGGTCAGATCGTCATTACGGTCGATTTTGTTCGGCCCGAATTTGTTCTCAGTCAAAGCCATATCAAAGGCGATCACAAATGCGGTCGGACCACCATTCCGGACTACGGTCAAATTTTTGTGACAAAACGGCAAATTCACTCCCGTCATTGCGGTCAAATGAGTGTCTTCAAAAAATCGTTATGATCATTTTGAGAGGTGACTTTTATATTGAAAAACTGTCATGTATGTTTTCCACATATGTACAATGCGTACATTACTAATATGGCAAATAACTTCATTATCATTTGGTGACGATAACATCAAATCACACATTGCTATGTGGAAAATAATATCAAATGTTCAACATTAAAATATGCAATTGATCCGTTAGTTATATAGAAGTTTAATGGTTAATTGTTGATAAAGCGTCCGGCTACTTCGGGTAGCTTTTTTTTATTTCATGCGTATATTAGCTGGTATCTTCAATAAGCACAATTAATCACGGTAACTAATGCAAGCACAAAACAATTTAAAAATAAATTTATGACAAAGTGGTATTAACCAACAAATAATGCAATAGTGATTATTTTTTAAATTATTTGTTATTTTAAAAAATTATCTGCGTTGATTATATAGAAGTTTAAGGGTTATTTTTTTGTTGATAAAGCGTCCCGCTATTACTGCCCATACACTGTCTGCGTGCTGCAGTAACTAATTTATTTCAAGCGTTATTTATCTGGTATCATCCATGAGCATAATTAAACATGTTAGATAATACAAGCACAACACAATTTCAGAAATACATCTATAGGTAGTAATAACTGACAAATAATGCAATAGTAGTTATTTAAAAAAATATATAAATTATTATGTTATTTTAGGAAACTGACTGCGTTAAGTTTAAAGCAGATTATTTCTTGATAAAGCGTCTCGCTACAGCAAATAGTGTTCATGCAGTGCTGAGGAAATGATGGACCGTCATCGCAGACGGCTGGCCAACCTTAAACCAGCGTTGGTTCAACTGCCCGGGATAATAAAGACCGTCGTAAATAATAATTAAAGACGTGGGACTGTCGTAATTATACAACTCAAAACTTTGCATTTTAGATTGTGTCTATATAGATTTTATAATTCACAAAATTTCATGTAAATATCATCACATGTTAAGTTTTAATACAAATAATAAACGTAGAAATGTTTAATAACGGGACTCAGAGGGTTAATGATCCGGTAAGTCTGCGCTCCACGAACATGACTCCACGAACATGACTTCTCAACAATGGAGTAGCTACTCCATCACCGTGGCTCACGGGCCGATATAAAAATACGTTTTTCAAAGTGAGAAATCATTCAATCAATATTTTCATGCTGCACATAACAACACTTTTATTATGTCTGCGTGTAAGCGTACATAACATAAAGGATAAAGTGAGACTTATCAAAGCTAATTCTGGCAAATCTCATCGTCAACTAGCTTTAGAATCTGATGATGAGGATGATGATGATACAAGTGACAGTATGTCAGTGATTAATAATACTCCTTTCATGAGACTATGGCTGCGGTTTCTGGCCTCAAAGATTTTACAGCTGACCGTTGCATAGGTGACATTCTACATTCTATTTTCAATATGAGGATAAATTACAAGACTCTCATTTGGAAAGAAAATCCACCTGTCAACAAGCCTCCATCAATTCATTTTTCCAACTGCAGTAAGCTGTTCCGTGACATTCATTTTGAAAAAAATATGTTTTTATTAAAACACTTTTTCATTTAATTGTGCATAATTATATAATCAATCTTCATTTTGCACTAAATAAAAACACTGCTTTTCTAAACAGCTGCAACAAACTGTACATATTTACTATTGTCATTATTCATTCATTATTTGGAGCATATATACATAATTGATTTGATATCAAATAGCAAGACGCCATGTGGTATTTATTGCCCGATCACTAATACGGTCGGACCGCCATTACGGTCAAAATATTCTGGCCCGTACTTGACCGCATTGGCGGGAGTCTACTGTATGTTTAGTTTTAATGATCAGTGGTATCAAACACCTTTCGTTAACTCGCTAAAACACTAATTTTAAACAGTTTATTGTCTATCCATTTTTTTTAGCTGTTCATGTAAATCGATCAGGGCATGACATTTATTTCTGAAACCATATTGGCTATTAGATACAGTAAACATCCCCTATCTCCATAAACTTATCCAACCGATTATTAAAAAAATCCTTTTTTTAATAATCGGTTGGGTATTGCACTAGTAAAGAAACTAGTCAATAATTTGTAAATTATTCTTTCTTTCTAGCTTTAAACAAAAGAATTATCCGAACTTTTTGTATTCGTTCGGGAAACATTCCCATTTTATAAGAATTTTTAGCTATATGACATATTGGTGTGACTGAAAATGCACTCTTTTCACAAAGCAAAGTTAATACCAGAGTGTTCCTTAGAAATATTATTTGGACTTTCATTGACAAATGTATCTGTCTGATCATGTTATGGATATTTAATAAAATCTATATTGAAGTCCCCACATGCATATGTCTGTTGAATATTACTATTTAACAGATCGTCATTAAACACAGAGAAGCGTTGGCTCAATGGTGGTTCATTGTCTACGACGCAGGCCCATCAGCGAACCAACATATATGCTCAATCTGCAGGCGTCGCTGGACATCGCTGTGACACTTGAAAAGCTTAATCGGCTAATATGCAACTATTATATTAGAAGGTGCAGAAATTGTGCTTAAAACAAAGCCATCACGATGGCAATTATAATGCACACAATTTGTGGACGAGACCCAAGCGTCACGCGAATAAAGTCAAAGACAATGTATGTTAACCCTTTGCCTGCTTATCACGACAATAGTCATTTTTAGTCAATTTTATTAACCGATCAATTCACCGTTATTGGGAGTAAAATGACAATTTGTAAATGTTTGGTCTTAGAATAAACCAAAAAAGCAATTTTCAACCACAGAAATTTGTGGAACGCGGTATAGCGAGACACAACCTCAAGTGGTTGGAAATATAAATAAATTATTGCATGTATATCCATAATAATATATCCACTAATATAAATTTAACGAGCTTATGTTGTTGTCATTTTTACGATTTAAACAGTAAACATAATCATCAGTTTTGGGTCAACGTGAACAATTTAAATTCGGTTGAACTGGACGATTTTAGTTTAAAGTGCTTCCAGTTACACATATGCTAAACTAACATACAAACACATACCTTTAGGAAGCAGTTTTTACTAAAAACTGCTTCCTAAAGGTATGTGTTTGAATTCAATCTGTAGCTATACGATCTGTATCCTACATATATATTCAATAGTCACTTCTTTCTAAAAATGTGTGTTTGAATTCAATCAACAAATTAACGACCTGTAACTTATATATACATTTATTCAAACACAGCTTTTTAAAAGTGTACATCTGAATTCAATCTGTTCCTATACGATATGTGTCTCTTATATACATGTTTGAATTCATTAAAGTAGATTTACGATATGTATCATACATAGATATTTTGAATTCAATCTGTACCTATACAATCTGTATCTTACGATATGTATCTATACGATATGTATCTTTTATATACATGTTTGAATTCAATAAAGTAGATTTACGATATGGATCATACATAGATAATTTGAATTCAATCTGTACCTATACAATCTGTATCTTACATGCATATAATGAATTATCACTATCTTTAATAAGCAATGCTTCCTAAGTGTGTGTGTTTGAATTTAATCTGTAGATATAAGATTTGTTTGTAAGTGTGTGTTTGAATTCAATCACCGGATTTATGATATATATCTTATAAATATATTGAGTAAGTACAGCGTCTTAAATGTATGTGTTTGAATTCAATCTATAGCTATGTGATCTGTATCTTACGTGTATATATATTGCATAAACACTGCCTTCTAAAGATGTGTGTTTGAATTCAATCAGTAAAGTTACGATCTTTATCTTACATATATATTTGATAAGCACTGCTTTCAAAATGTGTCTGTTTGAATTCAATCGGTAAATTTACCAGCTGTATCTTACATATATATTTGATAAGCACTGCCTTCAAAATGTGTCTGTTTGAATTCAATCAGTAAAGTTACGATCAGTATCTAACATATATATTTAATACACACTTCCTTAAAAATGTGTCAGTTTGAATTTAATCAGTAAAGTTCCAGCTGTATCTTAAATATATATCGGATACGTGCTGCCTTCAAAATGTGTCTGTTTGAATTCAGCCAGTAAAGTTACAACCAGTATCTTACATATATATTTGATAAGCACTACCTTCAAAATGTGTCCGTTTGAATTCAATCGGTAAATTTACCAGCTGTATCTTACGATCATATATATTTGCTATGCGCTGCCTTTAAAATGTGTCTGTTTGAATTCAATCAGGTAAGTTACGATCATTTGATACGCACTGCCTTCAAAGAGTGTCTGTTTGAATTTAGTCAGTAAAGTTACGATCAGTAGCTTACATATATATTTGATAAGCACTGCCTTCAAAATGTGTCTGTTTAAATTCAATCGGTAAATTTACCAGCTGTATCTTACATATATATTTGATACACACTGCCTTCAAAATGTGTCTTTTTGAATTCAATCGGTAAATTTACCAGCTGTATCTTACATATATATTTGATACGCACTGCCTTCAAAATATGTCTGTTTGTATTAAATCAGTAAAGTTACGATCAGTATCTTGCATATACATTTGATATGCACTGCCTTCAAAATGTGTCTGTTTGAATTCAATCAGTAAAGTTACGATCAGTATCTGACATATATATTTGATATGCGCTTCCTTCAAAATGTGTCTGTTTGAATTCAATCAGTAATGTTACGATCAGTATCTTACATAAATATTTGATAAGCACTGACTTAAAAATGTGTCTGTTTGAATTTAATCAGTAAGTTACGAGCTGTATCTTAAATATATATTTGATAAGCACTACCTTCAAAATGTGTCTGTTTGAATTCAATCGGTTAAAGTTACAAGTTACACATTTTTTTCTAAATGTGTGTTTGAATTAAATCAGTAAATTTATAATCTATATCTTACAAATATATTGGGTAAGTATGCTTCGTAAAGGTATATGTTTGAATTCAATCTGTAGCTATGCGATTTGTATCTTTGACAAGTTTGAGAACCAACTGTTTATTTTAATAAAAAATATTAAAGTATTATGGTGTTATTTTTGTGTCACATTTCGTTGTAAGAAGCAATAGAATATTCCCAGCTGCACACGTTTACTGAAAATATACGTATTACATGATTGCAAACATCATTGAAAACATCCTTGTTGGGATACAAGGCTGGGTGGTCATCAACAGGCTCAAACTAAATGAAGGCAAGATTAAGTGACGGTCTTGGTCTTGATTGCGTTGTGTACGTGCTTGAAATAAATACTCAGGAGTAAATGTACACGATATACATGGAACCTCGATATCAAATACTATATTTTAATGTAGCATATGTAACTCCGTTATTACAGACTTATCACGCTCATTGCTGAAACAACCTGTGCAACGGTGGATGCCATAGATAACGAGAAAAACTAATTCTGCGACACAACACACATACTGTGATCAAGATGATAAGAAATATTTAGCGGTAACATGGTTTTAAAGGCTCTCTGTATGTTGAGCAGACCAACTATGTCGTAGTGAGTCAGCTATGCATTGGGGATATATATTTTATTATTGTGGTCAAATTAAAGATATCAAATCATTACTACATCATTATGTTGGTTTGATTAAATTCAATCGTGTATTTATTTTGTCAGCAGCACATGCATAATATTGCTTTGCCACTTCATTTCGTTTCCTTTTAAATTAAATATTTTTTTTCATGAAAACTGATTAAAACTGATGTAAACAACAATAAAATAATTATATTTCCAATAATTCATCTAAATTGACCGATACTAAGATTGTCAATTTATATGATAACGTCTTAAATTGTAATTCCACCTAAAATGAAAAAAGTTGTTATTTAGGGGGAGGGCGAAGCATAGATAAAATTATTCCACATATTGACCGCTGGTGACATTGAACTTTAACTAAACTTATTGAATTTTCATCCTATCGCTGTGTCAACAATCGTCATTTTGAGGGCTTTAATGTAGCTGTTTGTGATTTTGTTGCGGTAACATGTCATTTTATTTGGCTCCATGATCACATACATGTATATATATAATTGATCACCCATTTTATTGATACACATTTAATTCTTTTAATGAGAGGTTCGACATTTACCGTCAGTTTCTGACGCCAAATGTTGATTTCCGCACCAGGGTTAAATCTTGATGGCATAGCACTAATCCTGGATCTAACATAGTGCGAGAACCATTAATGAGATAAGGGTATACTCAGCAAGCATCGCGCGCGTATATTGATGGCATAACACTAATCCTAGACCTAACATAGTGCGTGAACCATTAATGAGATGAGGGTATACCCAGCAAGCATCGCGCGCGTATATTGATGGCATAACACTAATCCTAGACCTAACATAGTGCGTGAACCATTAATGAGATAAGGGTATACCCAGCAAGCATCGCGCGCGTATATTGATGGCATAACACTAATCCTAGACCTAACATAGTGCGTGAACCATTAATGAGATAAGGGTATACCCAGCAAGCATCGCGCGCGTATATTGATGGCATAACACTAATCCTAGGTCTAACATAGTGCGTGAACCATTAATGAGATAAGGGTATACTCAGCAAGCATCGTGCGCGTATATTGATGGCATAACACTAATCCTAGGCCTAACATAGTGCGTGAACCATTAATGAGATAAGGGTATGCCCAGCAAGCATCGCGCGCGTATATTGATGGCATAACACTAATCCTAGACCTAACATAGTGCGTGAACCATTAATGAGATAAGGGTATACCCAGCAAGCATCGCGCGCGTATATTGATGGCATAACACTAATCCTAGACCTAACATAGTGCGTGAACCATTAATGAGATAAGGGTATACCCAGCAAGCATCGCGCCCGTATATTGATGGCATAACACTAATCCTAGACCTAACATAGTGCGTGAACCATTAATGAGATAAGGGTATACCCAGCAAGCATCGCGCGCGTATATTGATGGCATAACACTAATCATGGGTCTACATGTAACATGGTGCGTGAACCATTAATGAGATAAGGGTATACCCAGCAAGCAGCGCGCGCGTTACAGAGATAGTGAGGATATAATGCTCCCTGGTTAATATATAAACTAAACAGCCATTGGAGTGGACAAGAGAAGGGGACGTGGCGCAATGGTTAGAGCGCTTGACTGCCTCGCCAGTCATGCATGCGTCCCGGGTTCGATCCCCGTGTGGGATTTTCAGAGAAACAGCATTTTTCCTCCCTTCTCAAAGTGACTAGGCGATCACGTTAAAGGCGGCCTCGTCGAGGTAAGGTTGAGACCAGTGTATCGACGTTAAGTTCGCGCAGGGCCCCGCCTGTGCGCTCCTCACACATCAGAGTGGACATGGTGTAAAAAATCAAGATTTTGTCTGTCTATTGAGCCACCTTGTAATTATTTACTTGCTGTTCTCGTGGCTTAACAAATCCCCAGCAAAGCCAGACATTGACCCTGCGCTGCCGTAATGCTTGTCCAACGTCTACGATGCTGGTCCAACATTAACCCAATATTCAACGATTCCTTGGTTGCGGGCCTATAGGTGTATTTGAAGAGGTACAGTCACTACACGTGCTCTACTTTAAACCACGCCCACTCTGACATTTCATTAGTAGCCCAGAAATCACGTGACATCGACCCAATGCTGGGTTAATATTGAGCCACCGTCTGGGACGTCGAGCCAACTTTAAACCAACATTGTATGAAGGCACGGTGTTTTTTGGGCTAGTTTTCCTCTTAGGGTCTCGCTCGTTCATCTGTAACATAAAGACGGTGACAAAAGCGATGTCAAACGGATTGACAAGATGTTAGACGTGTGATCGGTCAGGACGGTCATCTCGACCAATCACATGTCTAACATCTGAGCTTTGAGAATACCTCCCCAGTGTATCGTTAAGTGAGTGGCTGGTCAATTCTGTGTGATTCACAGAAGGCGTATTAGATCTCAGTGCCGCACAACTCATCAAACTTTGTAAATTATATAAACTCAGCTGCTAAGAGCGCTCAGTCACACTGCATCGGGGACCTCGGACAAGACGGACTCATAAGACATTAAAAATGTGAGTATAAGTCACAGTGAAAGAACGAAATTCGATAGATATGTAGATCCGAATGTACGAGGCGTGCCTAGTAGATTTGAACCTACCAACCTATCATAATTGAGTCCTTTGTTCGACTTAAGATACACATACTATAGTCACAATAGATAAATGCATAGCTCTGTTGCGTCCCAATTTGTAATAACGTTCCAAATTATAATAAATTATTACAAATTGGAACGCATATGTAATACCATTGCGTCTCAATTTGTAATAAATTATTACAAATTGGAACGCATTTGCACTGCAATTGCGTCCCAAATTGTAATAAATTATTACAAATCGGTATGCATATGCAATGTATTTGCGTTCCAATTTGTAATAAAATATTATATTTTAGATGATTCACAGAGCACATTGGAGAAAAAAAGGGTAACGTTCTTTGCCTCTAAGCAGCAGAATTCGGGTGAATGTGGGCTTTGAAATTCTCATAATTCTTATCATTAAATTGACCTAGTACAACGAAATGTAACTAACTTATCAGACGTTATAACAGCCTCTACTTAGTCTAATTAACGACTTACCAAGTCGTTAGTGAAGTCGTTAAATTGAATTGGCATAAGTCGTTATAGCGACTTAAATAAGTTATCTATAGTCGTTATAACGATCTATTATGTCGTTAAATCGACTCAGTATAAGTCGTTATAACGACTTAATAAGTCGGTAAACTGACTTAGTATAAGTCGTTATAACAACTTATAATTCGCTAAGTCGATTTATCAGAAGTCATTAAATCGATTTAGTATAAGTACTTATATCGACTTGGTATAAGTCGCTATGACAATTTATAAGTCGTTATAACGATCTAGTAAGTCGTTAAATCGACTTAGTATAACTTATAAGTCGTTAAATTGACTTAGTATAGTCGCTATAATGACTCATAAGTCGTTAAATCGACTTAGCTAAAATCGTTAAAGCGACTTTGTAGGCTCTATAAGTCGTTAAGCCGACTTAGTGTAAGGTTTTATAACGACTTATAAGTCGCGATAATCGACTTAGTAAATTGACTTGGTAAGTCGTTAATTATTGCTCTGTGAATCATCTAAAATATAATATTTGATTACAAATTGGAACGCAGAGACATTGCAAATGCGTGCCAATTTGTAATAATTTATTACAATTTGGGACGCAATTGCAGTGCAAATGCGTTCCAATTTGTAATAATTTATTACAAATTGGAACGTTATTACAAATTGGGACGCAACAGGGGTGGCCATCATTATCAAGCACTTTTGTTCAGTTTACCATGTTTTCAATGATTTTTTGCTAAATTATGAGCGTTTCTGAGTTGACACAGCAATTGACTACGTTTCAGGGGTGATTGTTTTGGCTATAAAATAGCAGTTCATATTGAATGTTTACAAATATTTCACCTACCCCAAAATATTGGGACTTCGCAGCTGTCTCTGCTTATATATCAAATTAATTGAATGATATCACACCACAATTTGAAGAGTTTAGATAACAGTGGCGTTGCTGAGTTCACTGGTTTACGTGAGACAACTAAAAAGCCAAAGTAAATGCATCCTCGGCAATTTTTTTATATTGAGTTCATGTCTATTTATGAATAAATTCCGTAGTACATAGCAATTGCGCTACAAAATAACTCGGGGTTAATTATTTCCAAGAGATCTTCCATGTTAAAACAGTCTATGTTTCAAGTGTTAGATATTGGGAGACATTGCATTTGTGTACAAATTCGTGTATTTTGGTACATTGCATGTTGAATAATTTATTTTTCTCAGTTTATCATATTGCCCATAGGACAAAATTTAAAAAAATTCGGACCCACACAATTCATAAATTCGTTCAGAATAGCCAAAACACACTAAATGACCTTAAACAGCCTAGGACATCTAGTTATTGTCAGCAACATCGGCTGACCAAGTCGCTCCTAAGTTAACAGCTTAGGACATCTTGTTTTTGTCAGCAGCCTCGGTTGGCCAAGTGGTTCCTATGTAAACAGCCCATGACATCTAGTTCTCGTTAGCAGCCTCGGTTGGCCAAGTGGCAATACAATACATTTAACGATAAAACAAAATTGCTGTAAAATATATTGTAACAATTATTGAGCGGATTTATACGGTGGCTTTTTAGGGCCACCACAAATACAAGTTAGACGTTGTGGAAATACAAGTTATAGTTGTCGCAATGCGAGTTAGACCTGTAGAAATACAAGTTAATGTTGTTGAACTACATCTTAGCTCTGTTGAAATACATGTTAGAATTGTTGAAAAACAAGTTAGGGCTTATTAAAATTAACTTGTATTTCGACAACACCATCTTGTAATTTAACAACTCTTAACTTGCATGTCGCGAAATACAGATTAATTTTGTCAAACATCATGTTAGCCTTTAAACCATGTTTTCTAGTTCAAATGACAGTATTTTCTTAACTTGTAATTCTACTCTTCGGCTAACATGTTGTTCAGCAAGTTTTCACTTCTGTGAAACTACACGTTATCTGACCTTGAGGAAGGGAAGATATGTAATCCATGTCGCGGGGCCAAACACATGTGCAGGACACATCAAACTGTCCTGTTAATCATTCCCAGCAAACACGAGACACTGAACCATTGCTCTTACAACGTTGGGTCATCGACCGGCTGACACATACCAAACACTAGGCATTCACCCAAGGCCAGGTCAATGTTGTCTTGTCATCTGCGACGCTGAACCAACATTGATCAAACGCTTGATGAACTTCTCCCGTTTGCTAGGCTGTTGCGGTTATCCTGTAAATCGGGTCAAACATATTGAAGAGACACATTTGCGCGATTTTAATTCCGACAAGAAAGTTTGAATCCACACACCACAAGAAAAACAAGCTACTGGGCATTGTTTAGAAGTAGCGTTAGATCTACATGCAGGTGTACACAGTGATATATAATGCCAAACTAAGACGGATTCTACAAGATGTCTTGCTCATGAGCGAAATTTAGACGAACAGCCATTGCCATAGGGAAAGAATAATATATGCCTCTGGTGCTGTCGTATCAAAGCTGTGGACTTGACAAAATGTACAATTTTCAATGTAAAAATGTAAAATTAGTAAAAGATTTCTTATTATTTAGCCATTTTTCATGTTAAAACTATTCAATACATGATTAACCAGATACAAGTATTAGAAAGATACAACATCACTAAATAATTATATTTGCGGTAATCTGCAAGAAATAATCGTTCACATCAGAAATCAATCAAATTAAGGTGACAACGCCCCCTCCCATTATATGGCAACGCGCCTCCTCACAGTGCAGTGTATGTGTACATGATGTCAATATGGGAATATTTTAATCTAACAGTTACATTATTTTTTTAAACACTGTTAAATGATCTGCAATATTAATGTAGGCTTCATTATGTATTATCAGTAGTTTGCTAAAACAGTATAGATTCAGATATATATACACATCGATCCACTGTTAGTTTTTTAGACTGTCCATGTCGGGCGAAATTTCGAGGTTTTACCTTCACACCGCATGGCTATTGGCTATATGCTTCATGATTATTATAAGCACCACCTTATCAACGATATTATTAGTTTATTAATGATCTGTAACGTTAATTTAGCATTGAGGCTATCCCAGCAAACACACGCCATTGACAGAATATAGTGACGATGTATTTGTTTGCTGGGATGTCACGTTTTTTGCCGAGTAGCTGCTACTATTGAGTTATTTGTCTCGGTATGGACATGTTACGCCTCTCTTCAACACGATAATATTTGGCGAGATTATGTCACCAATTACTCCTCAGATTCTCGTGTCAATGAAATGCCAGAAACGAACCCTCACCTCACGATTGTCATTCATTAATTAGTTTTATTTAGTTGTATTAATTTTTCATTTATCGCTGATGGATATAAAACAATAACGCTTGTGTATAAATTACTGCCAGTCACATCTGCTGATAGACAGAAAATCCGTCTCTAGCGAAAAGCCATGAGAGGACTGTTGCACAGGTTAATCTGCTGATTGCCGAACTGTCACACATTCAGGGAAACTCTGGATCCAGGGTTCTGACCGCCACAGTGGAGATGACAGGGCAGGTGGCAAGAGGATCCATTACACTCCTAATGTTATTATTATTATTATTTATTCATTAAAACCCCGACAAGTGAGGAAAACATACTATATTGTATATTACATACATACAACGTATCACAGATAAGAAATATCACAGTATATGTATTAAAAGCGGGTCAATAATTTAGTTAGAATATGCGTGGTAGAGTTTCTATTAAAAAAATCAGCTGTATACAACACGCCTTGCAATGAGTCACCACCCCGTCTCTAGCAGAATACTTTTGAGTATATTTAAATGTTGAAAGTGCAGAAAGAAGGGGTGATAGACCCATGTCAAGTAGTCTGCGAAAAAGCGTGCTTTTACTGTACTAACCGGTTAATAAATATTTAGACATAAAAAATGAGCACAGACTCTGTAGGCCTACTGGATAATTCACTAAATATAGCCTTTTCATCAGGCTTACGAACATAGGCCTAAAGTTAATACTTTCATCAATAGGTAAGATACCAAGAGCCGTCATCAACTTGGAGTGATGAGAGTACCTACTCAGACCAAGAAAAGTTTTAACAATTGTACCCTGCAGCGATTCGAGCTTAATATACATTGCTCTATTTAAATAAACGGTTTCAAGCCCGAAGATTAAAATAGGGCGACATATGGTGTGCCAAAAGTGGAGCTTCAGATCAACTGGAAGGCCAGGCTATGGCATTCCAACATTATTAAGACTAAAATATGACTTACGACATCTTAAAATTCTGCTGTCGACCTGATTGATGTATTTCCCATCGCTGGATAACATCAATTATATAAAATTATATTTTTATATATGAGCATTCGGGCCCAACAGTAGCGATTCAGAGACTGGTATAGATGAAAATGAATATGGAATACTCCAGAATTTAATCAAGACAGGTTCTGTAATGATTCATATGCTACAAAATGTGACTCAGCGAACACGAGACGTTGTCCCAATGTTGTTTTAATGTTTGACCGCCGTCTTCGATTTCGGCCCAACATTAAAACAACATTGGGTCAACGCCTCGTGTCTGCTGGGGTGGCAGTGATACTGGCAGGGTGTTGACGAGGATGTGATGCATGCTTCTTACTGGTCGACAGTATTATGCCATGTTGGCCCTACAATAAACTAACAGCGGATCGACGTTCCCTGGTTGTTGGGTACACGTGATCTGCTGCTATAGGCAACAGATTTATGTATAACCTATGACCTACCAGCGATAAGACCTTTCAGCTGGTCTTCAGCGACGCTGGTCACGCTGGTCCAGCATTAAATCTGCATTGGGTGAATGTCTCGTGTTTGCTTGGATTGGATAAATACAATATACAATATACGTAAGAGCAACCCAATAGTCACCAGACACTGAGCCGGTGTTGTTTTAATGTTGTGCCACCGTTTGCGACGCTGGCCCAATGTTGAAACATCATTAGCTCAGTGTCTCGTGTTTGCTGGGAATGATTAACAGGACAGTTTGATGTGTCCTGCACATGTGTTTGGCCCCGCGACATGGATTACATATCTTCCCTTCCTCAAGGTCAGATAACTTGTCGTTTCACAGAAGTGAAAACTTGCTGAACAACGTGTTAGCCGAAGAGTAGAATTACAAGTTAAGAAAATACTGTCATTTGAAATAAAAAACATGATTTAAAGGCTAACATGATGTTCGACAAAATTAATTTGTATTTCGCGACATGCAAGTTGAGAGTTGTTGAAATACAAGATAGTGTTGTCGAAATACAAGTTAATTTTAATAAGCACTAAGTTGTTTTTCAACAATATTCTAACATGTATTTCAACAGAGCTAAGATGTAGTTCATCAACATTAACTTGTATTTCTACAGGTCTAACTTGCATTGCGACAACTATAACTTGTATTTCCACAACATATAACTTGTATTTGTGGTGGCCCTAAAAAGCCACCGTAGATTTAGGAGTAAGTCATATATGGCCGTTATTGCTCTGATAATGGTATTGTACTGGTAAAACTATTTCGCTGTTCCTGTTTTTTTAATGGAAATATTGAAAATCGACTGAAGAGTGCATTATTGTTAAAATGAAGTTATATTAAATATGAGTACAAAATTACTCTGTCTGTTGGCTTGTGGATAACTACACAAAATAGATTTCATTCAAACTTCGTCACCTTAATTAAAAAATATCATACATGTATTAAATGACATCTTCCACTTTTAATTCCAAGAAATTCAGACTATCGACTTAATTACAGGGGACTCTATGAGCTACCACAACGGGCAGAAGTTTAGCACGAAAGATCAAGACAACGACAGTTATTCAGAAGGTCATTGTGCCGCCACACGTCACGGCGCCTGGTGGTACAAGTACTGTTACAAGTCTAATCTAAACTGCGAGTATCTGGGCGCTCACATCAGTGGTGTCGGAGTGAAATGGTATAGCTGGTCAGTATCCGACTCAATGAAATTCACCGAAATGAAATTGGCTCGAAATTAACACAACTATATTCAGTTTTTGTGAAATTGGACATGATTATTTAAGTAGATGCGCTAATTTCAAGCGTAATATCTCATGCGTTGATGTCCAACCATTACCAACCGACGTGATTACTTAGGTGGGTGACAAATCACTTGATCCCCGCCTGTCATATTATTGTGATTTAAATACAAGATACTTCTGCGTATGAGCAGAAAAAAGTGTGTTTTTAAATGATGGATGATGTATAACCGATGAATAAATCCCGCTGTGCAAATGTGACAATCCTTTATTTTCGAGCAGCCAGCTACATGAGCTACAATGTAAAAAATATTTTTATTTTGTTAATAATTTGCGGAAGTTTTATTCTTGCATTATTTACTATAAAATTGTATAAAACATATCTTTATTATTTGTAAAAATAAATGACCTTCTTTATCACATACATGTGTGTTATAATATTGTGTTATTTATCATTGTGTTATAAACTAAAAAACTGGCTTCGCCTAAGCGGCTCAAACCAATCACATCGGTGATTACCTCATTGCTTACTTTTCAAGTAATGAAGCAATCACTGATGTTGAATTCGTGGCGACAGGATAGCTCATTGGTAGCGTAAGCGACTAAGAGCCCGGATCCCAGAGTTACCGGGCCGATATTATTTCCTTTACCCTAAGTGTTCGAATACGTGGGATGACTATATGAGACCGTAAATAAACCCAGTTCATCTAAATAATAATAGTAAACCCTAATATTAGAATGATTATTCCTGCTAATCTTCTACAACAATTTATGGTAATGTCAATATTACTGTTTGCAATGCTTTGGCACTTATTGATGTTTGCAAAAAAAAGATGTTTAACTACTTCGTCAAGACTAGATAATATTTAAAAAGAAAGTCGGAATGTCCGATGTAACACACAATACAACTGACTTTCTGTACCGGCGCAGTGTGTGTGTGTGTCTAACTCGAAGATCTCTTGATTTATATGATGCATATACAAGACTGTCAGGTAATTCTCAGGTGCGGGGCGGTAAAAAAGACCATAGAAGTTATAGTGTCTTATCCAGATGCATTTGTGGCCATCCAAGTATGAAGGCGCGACTTGAAACTGGTTTGGTGCCAAAAAAGTGGTCCGAGTCCCGAATAGCGGGCTCCTTAAGCATTACGTCAATGGGGAAAAAATGGGACTGGACAAAGTGGTCTAAGACGCGAGGTGGTCCGCTTATTGAGGTGGTCCAGAACCGAGGTTATACTTTACATATGGTGCGAAGACAAACAACAATAACTGCTCCCTTGAAAAATAAGCAGTTACTGCTGTTTGTATTTGCACAACAGGGACGGCAATATTGGTATTCGGTGTATACAGTTGTTAGTTATTACAACTTTAAAATGGGCTATTTGTTTTTCTCGTGCATGCAAGATTCCCGAAATGGGACATATCTCCAGCTTAATCTTTGTAATGAGATACGAGGGTTAATCTGCATAGAGAGTCTAAGCCGTTGTTCCAATATTGTCTTAATGTTGTTTTAGTGTTGAAGACGATGACCAACATTGAAACATTATTGGGTCATTGCATGTTGTTTGTTGGGGACGTCACGTCACCATGGTCACAGTCAGCAGGCTATTCTACAAATAGTACAGCGGCAGACACCAAAAAAAGAGCCATATTTAAGAAGTTACCTAAACCGGCGTTACAACATTTGTCCACATGTCTCGAATTGGTCCTAGGTACAGAATCTGGTTGATGACATTGCCGGAAATTAGGGCGGCCTGAGAAGTTGACACTTTTGTACACCTACCCGATTTTAAAGAGAATATTCACTAAAATATTATTTCAGAGTCATTCTCACTCTATCACAATGTTGGGCTAGTTAAATGAAATATTTTTGGATTTAGTTCTTTATATTGATCAAGTTATATATCTGTGACGATTAAATAGTAAAAAATAATATACTTTTGCCGTATCATCCCACCTCGAAGAGCTATTTTGGATACTGTAAAATACTGGATATGTCGCAAAATGTATTTTTTCAAAATTGTATTTTTTTTATTTTTTTGCATATAGTTTATTACAACATGTTTGTTTCTGCACGAAAGTCTCCATAAGCGGTACCATTTGGTTCAGATACATCCCTTAAGTCAGTATTAGGCTACCAATGCTTGATTCGTCGAGTAATTGATCATTATGGACAATTTCCAAATGGTCACCGTAAAGTCCATGATTTCTCCTGAAATGTATTATTGAACTTGATTCTCTTAATTTTCGCATGCCAAACACGGTTCGGGTGTATAATCTTACATTTTAATGTTTGTACAAGTATTTACAAATGCTGGAGTGTGATATTTACTACTGAATACAAGATGGCTGCTAGAAAATGATCAAGAACATGTTCAAAATTTCACAGTTTTTGCGAATATTTTAGGGGCACATGTTGTATTCTGCAAAATAAATACCCAAAGATCGGTGTCATTTGGTTCTGAGACACTCCTTGAGCCAAAATCATATGATTAGTGCTTGATTTGTAGATAATCAATATGGCCACCGTGATATCAATATTTAATCTTCAAGTGCATTATCTAACATGGTGTGCTTAATAGTTCTCTGCGAAACACGGGTTTTGTGTCTATTCTTACATTTTAATGCTAAATTAATCCATTGAATATAATCGATAATGAAATTCCCGTTCAAATGACATATCACACATTGCAGTAGAATAAGTAGTCGTCTCTCCACATATGTTCAAGCAAGATTTTTTATTATAACGTAATCAAAATGAACAACAAAGCAAACAATTCAAAATGGTGAAAGGAAACTATTTAATAAAACGTAATTATTGGACATATCCATATCTGGCCTATATTTTTTTTGAACCAAAATGTGTGTATGCTTGAAAATGAGTGTTACTTATTTTTATAAATGTCATATAATTTGTTTAATAAAAGAGTAGTGAAGCCTTTCATGAAAATATGTGTATTTAGCGTAGGGTGAAATCTGAAACATGATTTTCTTGTCAGAATTTGTGTGCATGGTAATCTATCCACTTGTTTTTACATAATTTATGTGTGATGAATTCAAATATGTTGGATAAAATTCTTATTTTGGTGACATTCACCTTCAAATTAGCAAAACTAAAATGTGCTAAAATGTATAGAAAATCCCATATTTTTATGATTTGTCGCGCATGAAAGCACAATTTATGGTTTCTGCAATATTTGTATTATATAATTTTTCTGTAGTGTCTTAGTAAAAAATAACCTTTATTTGACCTTTAAATACAAGATATCCGTCGTTTTTACATAGTTACTGTTACTATAAGTATACCGCAGCGGCGCTAAACAGGTTGACGATAATATGATTTATTTGTAGTAACACAAACTTTTTTTTGGTAGTAGCTTAGTGGATCCAAAATAAACGTTGCTGACCAGTAAATTGACCATTAATTCAAAATTGTCGTGACATTCACCTTCCTATGAGCAGAAAAACAAACTGGCTATTAAAATGTAAATTAAACTTTTTTATTTGTGGCTCGATATTGCAAAATTTATGATTTGTTTATGACTTAGTGGGCCGAAAC